>CP137682.1:23654078-23970059 GCA_037976565.1 Mesocentrotus franciscanus
TTGAATTGATCTTATTCTTTCAGAGTCAAATCCAGCAGTGACCGTCTCGAGTCTGGTCTTATGTTGAAACCAGTTCAGCGGTTCCCACAATTCATCTGTCTTCTACAGGTAAGACATTTAAAAAAATCTTTTATTTCACTATCACCATACTTCTTGAAACTCATGGGAGATTGACAAAAGGAAGAATTGAAAGATGAAGAATTAAGGTCAAATATATAACTAGATTGTATGATTTCAGTTCTGAACTGATCTAAATTTTCCTTCCCAAGAGGAATGAGAAAGAAAGTACAAGGTACAAAACACACAACAACAACAAATGATCCAAAGTAACTGGCAGTTGTATTGTTAATGTAACTCCTTTCAATTCTTGGCATAACCAACATTTTGGAGAAGTTTTAAGAGAAGTTGTTCAAATCCAGATGAAACAACTAGCAAACAGTCTCCCTTCTTGCTAAATATATAGCATGTTGTAGCCCAGATAAGACAGATAGTATCGGACTGATGATTTGATCAAGAAAAGTGACATAAAATAGTCCAGAGTTAGGGACAGTATGGTGTTTAGCTCTTTGAGTATGAAAATCACAATTTACTAATGTTTCTGTTTCTTGCTCAGGATCTGTTGAAGAGGACACACCAAGGACACCCTGACAGGATGCCCCTGCAGCTGGCCCTCACCAAGTTGGAGACCCTAGCCAGTGTCCTCAACGAGAGGAAGAAACAGAGTGAGCAGAGACATGCCGTCAAACAGCTCATCAAGAACCTCAACGTCAAGTTCTCTTCAAAGGTATGTAGCCTTAGGACAGCCTTGAGAGGGTTCCTGTTGGTTATTTTAGTAGATTGTTGGCTTGAGACCCTCACTAAACTTGAGACCCTGGTCAGTGTCCTTAATTAGAGACAGAAACAGAGTGAGCAGAGACATGCTGTCAAACAGCTCATCAAGAACATCAACGTAAAGTTCTCCTCAAAGGTATGAATCCCCTGGGTAACTTTTAGAGGGCTCTCTTTCGAAAGTTCTACAAGTTGTGTGCCCTCTACAAGTGGCCTTCACTTAACTTGAGACCCTAGTTAGTGTTCTCAATAATAGAGGAAGAAGCAAAGTGAACAGAGACATGATGTCAAATGGCTCATAAAGAACCTCAGTATCATCTTCTCATCCAAGGTATAGATCCACATTGCTAGCCCTCTGGAACTTCATTATATTATGTAGGTGCAGATGCTCTGTGCAACTGCTCATCTACACGAGAACCTAAACCTCAGGTTCTCTTCCAAGGTATGTACCTACAGTTGTAGCCATAGAAGACTTCATCAGAATATGATGGTACATGTAGGCTATTATAATTATAGTGATGCATTGTAAAACAGCTTTTCACAGGCCTCAATGAGACTTGATAGGTCTATAATGTAGGTAAAATAATGTAGACAGATGCATTGTCAGACAGCTTATCAAGAACTTCAATGTCAGCCTTATCAAGAACTCCGATGTCAAGTTCTCTGAGATGCATACCCATGGGGTAGCTCTCTATCGCTGTGTACAAGTATAGGTGGTATCGTCAAGAGATTGATGACGTCAAACAGCTTATCAGGAATCCCAATGTCAAGTTCCCACGTTGACGCATGCACTTGGGTAGCCTTTAGAGGGCTCCCTTTGATTATTTATGAAGCTAGTTAAGTCTTGTTGAGAGCCATGCTGTCAATCATATCGGAAGCTTCAATGTCAAGTAGTCATCTTGGGTATGTAGTTCTCCTAGGGAGAAGTGCTAGAGGATACCCCAGAGGGGACGCCTCCTGGTGATGATGGTTGTTGTTGTTGTTGGCATTTAGATGGTGCTCTTTAATCTTATCAGATTTTCTGCGCCACAGCATTCCTTCTTTGATGTTTATCTTTTCGAACTTTTGATCTTGGCTCACTTTTACTGATGTTTTTGGCTCTGTCTTTCCAGACTCCTGTTTTCGAGTTCAGAGTGGGCTCACCTGTCTCAGCGAAGTGCTACTGTGCAAGATTTAGTATATTTAATGGTGGATTTTATGGTCAATCTCTTTATAGGCTGCGCACTTGGGAATAGTTTCTTCTTCATTGTGAGATCATCGATGATCAAACAACATACATTCCATTTTGAAATTTTTCAAAAAATTATTGATACAAAGTCTAGGAGTCCTACTCGGGTAAAGCACATACAAGTCACGTAATAACTTTTAATATCTCTAAACTTCTTGGGCTTATACATGTGGGAAATACTTACAATCTTGCTATTCTGTTACTGAATAACATAACTATAGTAAAGGGTCTTTATACTTCATACTTGTTCATCCCATTTTGCACAATATTATACCAACACTTTATATTTTGCAAAATATACTTTTCAAAATATAATGTTCACACAAAATTATACTCTTTATTTTCTAAATTAATGCAAATTATTGATTTACTTTTTCTTCTTTCAGATGTCTTCAGAGAGGAATCGATGGCTCATCAGACAAGATGACATGCTCCAAACAGTGAGTAGACATTTTTTTTTTAATGGAACTAGTCACTCAATGCACAAAGCAATAAAGAGTTGCATTTGACTGCATTTACACAACTTTTGAAGCCAGAATCTAGAATATCGACACCAATCAAATTTGCTGATTTGAAACGTGCTTTCATGTTACCATGTTCATTAAACATTTTTTGGGGGGGAAGGGGAGGGGGGTGACAGATTGAAATACTAAATTTGTACAGCACTTGCTATGTGATAGCCTGTAGCCAGACTTTAATTGTGAGATGTTTGAGGCCTTAGAATCCATTGTACTGTTGTAATTTTTGTTTAATTCAGTGATCCTAGCCCAAGTTATCTTAGGCTAGGTCTTCATTCTGCTAAAAGTGATGTAAAATAATATTATGCTTCATATATTTTATCTGATATGGTTAGTTGAAGTTCTCCTGTAAAGCTTTGGAAAGATTTAGCTTTTGGTTTATATTCTTTTATATGACTCAGAAAAGATGCAGATTAAGAGGTCCTTCCTCCAGACAGGTATGGAAGCATCCAAGAAGCATGGCTAGATTTAAAAAATAAACTGCAAAATGATATTTATATGTATTTATGAATGCATATTGAATGCACTAACAGACATAGGTTGTGCATTATTGTCATGCTTATTCAGAATCTGATTCATGTTTGTAACAAAAAAGCATGACTGAAGTATGAAGATGGTCATGATTGTATTTTGGTGAAATTAACATGGAATGTACTATTGATAATGTATAACCTTTTCCTGTTTCTAGTTGAATTATTACTGAAAAAAGCTAAATGCATTTTCTATGTGCAATCATATTCCGCATTCTTTATTATCAATCTAAATGGAAAAATGGAATTCACAACTTTGTGGGTGACTGTTTGTAAGGGAAGTATAAATCTCTATATTTTCTTGTTGGTGCTTTCCTGTTGTGCAGGTATTAATTTGTATTCATTCACTAGCTGAACTAGGGTAATTTGTTCGAGATAAAGAGTTCAACAGTTAGCACTCCATAATTGGTGGACTTAGTCCTTTTTATTCAGGTTTTAAATGTGGTCAAAAGTTAGTCTCTTTTTAAGAATACTGGCCAGTATATCATCACTGGTTTCGCAAACCAACATACAAGCATAAGCCTACGTTAAGGAGATGAGTCCTTTTCTCTAATCCAGTGATGATATTCTGTTAGGGTACACAAAAATGATTCCACATTTTATGCTTTAACGTCAAAGGTCAAAGGTTCACTAAACCAATGATGATATGCTGTTATTGTACACAAAAATGATTCCACATTATATTCCTTAATGTCAGAGGTTATCAAAGGTCAGAGATCAAAGGTTCACTAAACCAGCAGTGATATTCTGTTATTGTACACAAAAATGATTCCACATTATATGCTTTAATGTCAAAGGTTATCGTCAAACCTAGAAGCCACAGAGCGTCGGTAAGCCCCCTGGAAATATTTTTGTTTTTTCACCCGACATGTTTTGACATCTTTTTACCTAATCAACTAATCCCTCATTAAACTGTTAATCGTTTGATTGTTTTGTCTGTCGTCACTGTGTTTTGTATGTCTCTGTTAGGGTCATTTACGGTGGTTTACTTGATAACAGTAGAGAAAAAAATACTTTCATAAATGAGAGCTCTTTTTTGGATTTGCTTTCAAACAAGCTGGTTCTTGCCATAGTTCTTGGAGCTTTGCAGAGCTAATCGCTCAGCAATCCTAAGTATTATGTTTTTTAATTCTAACATAATCGGCTAAGAGCTAGAACACCAATAACATAATATGTAATGCATGGATTAACACCCTTCTGGCTCATAGCTGATGGAATCATCCATACAGTCACACTCAAGACCAGTGTTGACTTTTTACCATTGCCGGAACTAGTGTATTATTACTATTGTCTTACCACTGCCAGAAGGAGGTGCTTCTTTTCAAAACACAAAACACAATATCATTTTTTTGATATAGTTATAATTACTTTGATTACAAAACACATAACAAGATTTTATTAACAAAACACAATAACATTTTCTTTAATATTTGTATACTTCCCGGTAAGCATTGAAATGTAATTTAATCAATGGGATTTCCCCTCATAATCCTGTAAATAATAACAGAATAACTGCTACCTCCCCTTGTAATCCATTTTCAATACAAGCTTGTTTAACATATGGTTGTTTAAAGATCTGAAAATTAATTTAAAGTGTTAACCTCTAATTCTTGGCAGCAATCTTGTTATATTTACCAGAAACATGATTTTCTTTGTGTGTGTGTGCATTAATCATTTGAAGTGGAACTAATGTTAATAAAATTCAGGTATTAACATTTATTGCAACTGATATTGGGCTACGTTATAATTTTCAGTCATTATTTTGATAAGGGAAAAGGAAATCTCTTCTAAATTCTAAGTGTATTATATTCTCACACCGTACAAAATATAAATTACCTATAAGATTTTATTTGGACAATCTCATAGACCATCATAGACGTTTGAGATACATGCCATTGACTATTTGCACTTTATTCATCTTGTTTCTCTCGAATGATATATTCTACTCTTTCAATTTCATATGTATGTGTACATATAAGCCAGGAATGGAATATCAATTATACATGATAACCCCCCTTTCTGTTCTTTCATATACTCGCCTGGAATGATGCATAAATGTATGATATCCATTTGTCTTGTACCTAATGAATCACCTACCTGTATTTGTCTTTCCATTTTCTCTCTCCATCCATTCGATATTCCTATTTAGGATCAAGTGAGTTCCTGTATAATTGTTTTGTTGATATTTATGATTGTATTGAATTTTAGTTCCTCATTGCCAGTAATCAGTCTTCCATGTTTGTAAAGCAATACTCGGGCATACTACTTGTTGCTATGGCAACTGCGGTAACAAAATATATCCCATTGTTCCTGCTCTCTTTAAAATCTTTCTTTTGATTAATTTGTTATTGATTCTTTTATAGGTATTGCTATTTTAGTCATTTATATTGAGCCATGTTTGGGAAAAGTTCAGGAACACATCATGGACGCAGGGAGATTTATTGATTATTCATGAAATCAACTGTTTATCTGCTATCGATTGAAATCATAGACTCCCTCATTGTTTTAATATTTACATGTTTGTTTCATGTATGCAATGTCTGTGTGTGACAAACGTTGCTCGTGGCAATCTACTGTTTGTTCTATCATTCAACCAAAGCAGATGGTGGGTTAATAAGTTCCTATAGACAAGCCTTCTGAGCATAGTTCTTATATATTTATAAAAGTAATACGTAAAGCTGGTATTTTATTATAGTATACCAACATGAAACCCCAAATACACAGAGCAAAACAATTCTCCAATCCAATCCAAAAGGTATTTGATATATTGCCTTTTCCTTGCAGTTACAAAGCGCTGCAAACAACACACCAAATATTTAGGCCACTGAACCATTAGTAATTGTTTATGATTGTTCTCCTTTAATCAGAAATGATTTGAATTCTGTAGATGTCATTGTTTTTTAATTATGGAAGAACTGGAACATGAACAATTGTGTGATGTGATTTATCGACCGGTGCCGATTTATCGACCAAGTAGCGCTATGAAGGTTGACTGATTGCCGGCATGTGGGTGGTAGAACGTAGTCTTTCATTGAGGGGTTCCCATGGTTACTCAACTCAATACTGTTTCTATAGCAACACCCTATCTTTGGAGTGCATCACTTGATGTTGTGTGGTGATGTAATTTTGTCTTTCTGCAGGTGTTTAGTCATGTACTGATGTACATGTAGTATGTTCTTTTTAGGCAATATGGCGGCAAGCATTTCATATTGATTTTTTTCTCTCAGAACTTAGTAAAAGTGTACCCAAGAGAATTTTCTGTTTCTTTTTATCCCAAACTTATCAGATTGTATATACTTTGCTTAAAAATTGTTTCATTTTTATATATATTTTTCTTTTCAAAATATTGAATAATAGAAAAAATAGCTTTTGATCTCCTGACTTTTTAAGCTTTAAATTTGAGAGTTTGGGGCATTTGATAGCCTGACTGCCTTAATCATCCTAAAAGTTATTAAGAAGACTTGAAAGTGAATTTGATGATATATAGTTTTTATATACCTGTAAATAAGTTTTAATTTGTATTTGATAGACACATAGTATCTCAAAGAGACGGATTATATTATGTAACAAATGTGCACTTCAAAGTTACAGTGGACAGAAATTAATTTTCAATTTATGTTTGGTATGATATATACGATTTTCTTAAATTAAATAATTAGTTTTGATGTTAACTAATCTTTCTGGAGTTTCCATTTTCATGGTGCCATATTATGGGTTTGATCTATGTAATTACATGTACATGTATTTGAGCTGTATATTTGTTGTGCATGCATGTTATAGTCATTGCATGAGTTGAATCAATTACATGTATTTGAATTGTCTTATGTAAATATTAGATTAATGTACATTGTAGTCAGTGCACGATTGGTAAATATTTGATGTTCATGTGTAATGTAGTCTGTGCATGATTAGCATCGTTAGTAGCATGTAGGTGACATGAACAGGGGCAGATCCAGGGGCAGATCCAGGGGGCGCAGGAGGCATTGTGACCCCCTACAACCTACAATTGTATGCAACATACTTTCATTACATAAGCATTAAGAGGGGGAATATGCCTCCCCAAATTATGTTATTCAGAGATTTTTTTTCTCCTGAAGTACTCCCCCCATACTTTTATATGGAATCCTCGATCTGCCCCTCTGAATGCATGCATGTTGTGTAGATTTCCATTTCAACTTTGTTGATACATGCAGACCTTGAAATAATATGATACTTTGATGCATGCAATTGACATTCTAGAACCAATCAGTAATAACAATCCATAATATATATTTTTTGTAATTGTTTTCAACTCATTTCTAAATAGTTAGTGTAAAAATTGAAGTCACTCCTATAGTCAGTTTCTTGTCTTTATTTTCATCCAAAACTATGAATTTGATCAAATGTATATATACGGCTACCATTTTTACATAGGCATATAACTCAATCGTAAATCTTCAGTAAAAATAGATCTCAACGTATCATTGAAATCAGGTTTTATGAAAAGCAACATTTTGCCAACAGCGGTATTTCTCTCCAAAAGCCAGCCATTTGTCCAAAGCCCTTATGTGCAATATAAACGTACCCTTCTAACATGTACATTCAGCTACTGTATGTGCATGTGATAATGTTTCACAGCCAGTGGCATATCCAGACCTTAGCATAGCCGAAGGAGAGACAAAACATCTCAAACAAGGGCAGTAATCTTTTAGAGAATTTGTCAGTATTTTGCTTGTTTCAAAGAACAATTTTAGAATGATTGATTGACTTATTAATGATTCTTTAACAAACTGGAGGCTACATGTACCTTACTAGTTTAATGTCGCTGCATCGTTTTTCATGGTTTAAAAAAACAATCAGAAGGGGCATATCCCCGTCTCCACATATGGTAGTGGTCATATTATCTAATGATAGCCCATTCACATATGATCTAATGATCTGTCCACATCCTGTCACAGGCTTACGATGGTCAAGGAGAGGAGTTGAAATGCAAGGAAAGACGGCTCTTCATGCTCAATGATCTACTAGTATGCACTACAGTACTTAACAAGTAGGTATACGTAACAGTAGGCCTGTCTTCATCAGCTCAAGATTGCAAAATAACCTGCTATTTTAACTATCTCAATCGCAAATTATCCTGCTATTTAGCGTCTTCATCAGCCCGCAGTTGCAATTAGCGGGATATTTGGTCGAGAAAATCATCCCAAGATATCTTGGGCTAGTTTGCAAAATATCCAGCTATTTGTCTGGTGCGTCTTCACCAGCGCGAAGACTCGCACTATGCGCGAACGCTGAGCAAAATATCTCGAGCTAATTTCTCAAGCTCGAGTTTCGAGCTGATGAAGACGCGATTTGTAACTTCGTGCTTATTTCCCGAAGCAGAAATAGCAGGCTATTTGGCAATCTCAAGCTGATGAAGACATACCTATGGAGAGTTCATCTCGGGAAGAGATCACTGTCTTAAAAAATCTAGATAAATTAAGTTATGGTGTCTGATAGTGATTGTGTATTGCATTGCCAGTTTGTACTCCAGATAAATGATAGTGATTCATAAATTAGGAGATATTATGATGATTTTTTTTTTTACGATATAAAATGTGTGATTTCATTGACATCCTCTAGGTACTCAGGAGATAAAATGATCTACTAAACTCATCTAAAATGAGAATTTAAAAGTTGGAGGGGTCTAATTCAACATGGTTATTTTAATATCAAACAGTTTTTAAACAGTCTGCAGAGGAAGATCTTCAAGACAATACAGAATTATGATAATCTTATGCTTGATTCATGATTACAAGTATATCACTGGCCAATTATTAATGGGATAAGTGTGAAAATTGTTCCCAATTTTATATTATTTTACTTTTATTAAGAAAGAAAGTGATAAAATTATGTTCAATGTGGTAATTTCTGTAGTGAAAGCTGACATTAATGAATTACCAGTGAAGGCTTGAGTCTAATTGCAACAGCAAATTTAACCTGTATTTCTGTCCCTCCTATTCAGTGGCCAGCCATCCTCCCCAGGATCAATGGACATGCCCAGATTTAAACACAGATGGAGCGTTCCATTGACCGAGGTAGAGGTGATCAATCCAACGATAGAAGGGACAGATATTGAGATGTCTTCAGAACCTGGCAAACTCAAGATCACAACACAACACATGGATGAGCATGGTATGTACAGAGTTAATCTTTTCTTAATTTTAACAGGAATCTAAAGGTGATTTTTAACATTTAGGGGAATGTTGCAACATCATTCTTACCATAATTGATAAAGAGGGCAAGTTAACCAAGGAAAAAAATATGGTTACATTTTTATATAAATACAAATTTGTGGATAATTACGGTCAGTTTTGCCAAACGGTTTTGTAGAAATTAAATTTTTTTTTTTTAGAATAGCTTGTATCATATACTGAACAATACCGGTATCTTTCTTCAATAATCATTTTCCTTGTATAGAGTATTTTTGGATAAAATTCTGTACTATCCTACCACTTCATTTTCAATTTGGTATTCCTTTAGGTATTTCAACTACAGTTCATCATAGATCATTGATGGAACATCCAAATATTTCACACTTGTATCTGTAAATACAACAAAAAATACAATAGGAGACTAATCCATATGTTTATTTCCAATTTCTCTTTTAGAATACCTGTACGGTGGTTCAACAAGGCAACTCTACCAGGAAAGGAATGACCTCCTCCATGACCTTGCCGTTGTCAAGCAGCTAGGAGCACTCCTGGGTACTCTCAAGGTACATTATGTCATTGAAAAAGAAATGTTGAAAGGATTTCTTCCACTTCCCTCCCCCTTGTTTTGCCCCTTTCTCCTTTAGCCTCCAAGAGTTATAGCGAGATTTATGTGCATAGTTATAAGAAATAGATCAGTAGTAATTGTTTTTGTTATAGTCTTGAAGATACATCATGTAGCCAAACTGAAGTTTGGCCATAATTTCAAATGAGAGTTTAATAAAGAATCAAGGTGCATGGCCCATGTCATCATTATATAAAACAAAAATTGTATAACATTACTGTAAAAATGTTCATATATATACATTGTATTACATGTAGCTACTAAGGCATAAAAAACAATAAGGTATAAACCTGAAGTGGAAGAAGGTGCTACCTTCAACTCCCAGGTAACATAAATCCAATGCAATGGCTGATTAAAGTATTCACCTACCTTCCTGCATGGTACGTATGGTGTCCTTACAGGAGATCACATTTATGAATGGAGTGAAACTATCAATAAACTTATCACAAAGAAAGGACAATATATCAAGCAGAGAGATATCAGAAGGTGCTAACTTCAACTAAAAGATAGTGCAATTTAAATGACTAGACTAACTAAAGTATTCACCTTTTTCCTTGCAGGGTACATATGGTGTCCTCACAAAAGACGATATTGATGAATGGAGTGAGATCATCAATAAACTCATCGCCAAGAAAGGACAAGAGATTAAGCAGGCTGATGTCAGTAAAATACAGATCTCCCTTCCTTCAGTTCAGATGTAAGTAGATCTTAATTTTATTTGAACCATTTTTGTCTCGCCTGCGTAGCAAAAAGCGAGACATAGGCGCCGCTTTTCCGGTGGCGACGGCGACGGCGTCAACATCAAAACTTAACCTAAGGTTAAGTTTTTGAATTGTTAATATAATTTTGAAAGTATAAGGTCTTATTCAATGAAACTTAGACTAAAGGGTTATCAAGTATCCCCAATCATGTGAGGAAAATTTCAGGTCACTAGGTCAAGGTCAAAGGTCATTTCAGGTCAACAAACTTAACTATGTTGTGGCATCAGGCTAAGATTTTTTAATTGTTATCATAATTTTGAAAGTATACATTCCTATTCCATGTAACTTGAACATAAGGGTTATCAAGTATCACCAATCATGTTATTAGTCTTTTAGGTGACAAAGTAAAGGTCAAATGTCATTTCAGGTCTGGAAACTTAGACTTTGTTGTGGCATCAACATCAAGATTTTGAAATTTTAGCATAATTTCAAAAGTGTTTGTTCAAATTCCATGAAACTTGTACCCAAGGGCTATCAAGTATCACTAGTCATGTGACACAAATTCCAGGTCACAAAGTCAAGGTCAAAGGTCATTTTAGGTCAGTAGACTTGGATTATGTTATCAAAATTTAATATGAGAATTAATAAATAAATTGTTGTTATTTTTCATATTTCATGAAAGTAAATATTCGAATCATTCGAGTACTTTCCCATGAATATTCTAATAGTAATTTTAGTATTCGATCCCAGGCCTAGTATGTACATGATCAGTTACAGCTAGGTGACAATATTGATGTTTGGATAATATATATTGGAGTATATCTCATAATAATGTTCTCATTATGCTAATGAGACGTGATGTGATGTAGATGGGTTCTACCTTCCAATTGTTTTTACACAAAGTGCTGAAAATCCTCTTTTCTTAAAAAGTTTATTAGATAACTTTATTTGTAAATTACTGACAAGCATTGAAACATTTGTAGTCTTACCCATACACTAAATCTCATTATATTGTATTCTTATGATACAGTAAATAATTATTCTGATGATTCGTAATCAATATTCACTTCAAAATGCTTATTATATTCAGAGGATTTCATTTTCGGGGGTCTGCAAATGGGCCACCCCGCCTATAAAAATAATGTCCCAACCTCAACTTTTCATCATATCGAATTGCGTAATGCCGAATTGCATAATGCAGGCGAGACCGCCGAGAGCGTTTCACTTGTTTAATATATAAGTTTGATCAAATCAGGATGAGACATTGGTTACAAAGAATGCATTAATATAGAGCTCCAAACTATCATGTTAATGTCCTAGAAGTCCAGAACACAGTATTGATGGAGGGGGTGGTCTGGGTGCACCAGACTCCTCTTCAATCCTCTTCAATTAATACCGGAGATCATTTGAAAGATATCAGCCAAAACATCACTTTTGATGGGGGGAAAAATGGCAATTGTGTGTGTACACTGCATGATATGTTTGCAAATTTCACGATTGGATAAGATTCATGAAAGTTTCTGTCCATTAAATTATTGGATTACAAATGACATGACACCGAATGTTTGTGATTTGCAAAAATTTGCTGTCATGAAATCATTGTCGCTTACAATTCTAAAAAAGTTCAATTTTGGGAGATTTTCTGATTTTACCATATTTACAATAATTTGTTGCTATTCATTCATGATTATATAACAAACAGCATAAAATACTGAACTGTTAACTAATTAAAGACAAAATTTGAGACAGTCCACTATTTCATATGTTCTGATTGCTCTTTGACATGCAGGGAGCAGAGAGTGACACTCGTCTTTGATGCTGTCAGTGCTAAGATCAAACTGGATTGGATCACAGCTCTAGAGACTGCTAAACTAGGAATGAGTAAGTTTGTAAGACTGGAACATGGATAAGAAAATGAAGGATAAGTAGAGGAGCAATACAAACCCATCGCCTGCTTGAACCGGGTGGTCCATGTATTAAGCCTATCGAAGTAAGAGATGTCAGAAGTCAATTGGTTGAAAGGGATGGCAGATAAGGAAGATGAAACAGATAGAAGCAGGCAGGGAGAAAAAGTTGGAGAATATATAGTGTATGGGAAGGTCAGTAATGTGGTAGAAATAGGTGCTACTGGATGGTCTAAGACAAAAACATTAATCAAGTTCCTTCATGTATTCTTTAAAAACTGTAAAGGGACCTAATATATGCAAGTAAGGAGTTTCTGCATGGGTGGACCATTATGTTTTCCTTTTGAATGCTTTGTTTCTCTTTGGTTAATTACTAAACAAAACAAGTTTTTTTTAAAGAAAGTGGAGAAGTAGAAAAAGAAATAGAGGAAGAAAAGGATTAAGAATGAAAAGGAAAGAGATAGAAGAACTAAGGAGAGGAGACGAATGAGAGGAAGCAAAGAAAGAAACAATATCCAAAATATCTGCTGAGGATTAAAAAGAGTAAACTTTCACCTGAGATGTTCTTTGTTGGATTATATGGTGAGTAGTATTCACAATTGAAAGTTGTTTGACCCGTTTGTTTTCAGAGCCTCACAACAATCCTGGCTGGTATGCACCAGACGAGGGCGACACAACCCACGCAGAGATGAACTTTGGTGTGCCCCTCATCATGAAAGCTCTTCCCGTCTTCCCTACACGACAGCAAGCTAAGGTAAGAAGCCTGGGTACTGTTCTAGGTTTTCCTTGATCATTGTACAAGGCTGCACGAGGCAGTACTTGTGAAAAGACTTGGGAGAGTGCGTAAAATCTTAAGACAACTTGTCTATTTCATGTGAAAAAAAATTACACAAAAAAATCTAAATAGATCATATATATTCAGCCATTGTTCTTCACAAATTAGAAGAAATTAAATCTATGTTTTGGAATCATTGCACAACACACTTTGCACGAATCCTGACATAGCACAGTCTATGTAATTTTATTATACCTATTTGTGTAAATGTAAATCTTTCCATATTTGAAACAATATTTTTAGGTTATTTTAATTTCAAGTGAATAGCATTCAACTATTCTTCATATGAAAACTTTTGTACAAAAGCATACTGAATTCACTGTGTTCCTAAGTTTGCCTTAGATATATCTAACTTTTGATTTGGAAGGTTGGGATAAATGGAATAGAAGAAGTAAAATTATCAGTTGTTGGAATATTGTGGGTATATTGTTATTAAAAGTCATTGAAATTTGATGCTTGTGGGAATCACTGCTTTACAATCCATGTATTTCCTTTCTCTAGTTCCAGTGTTCAGTACTGTGCCCATTAGAACAACCAGGACACCGTAGCCGACGGAAAGGTATGCTACAGAACGAGGGCGCCAGAAACTGTCTCTGGGTGTGCAACTCGGACCAGAAGACCTGTCATGTCAGTCTGGTTGGGTTCATGCCCCCCTCTCCGCAGCTCCTAGAGACATTTGAGACCACCGAGGGGCGTGTCATGTGCATGGAGTGCGTTCCGGGGTGGAACGGGCCGGGACCGATGGGCGGGTACCTTAACAGGAGGGAGAGCGAGAGGACGAGTGACTACTGCTTCACCAGGCATACTGTGTGGATGGGGACTGAGACAGGAAGGTGAGATAGGGTCAAGGGTAGGGTAGTTAGAGAGATGAAGAGAGGAAGCAAGATTTGGTAAAAGGTGGTGGTCATGATGATGATGAAGTTCATGATGATAATGATGATGGTGAGGATGATGATGAAGAGGAGGAGGAGGAGGAATAAGATACGGAGAAAGATGAAATGAAAATTAGATTATGATCAAGATTAATATGACAAAGATGACTGTTATGGTAATGAGGATGATGGGATTGAAGCTGATTGTGAAAAATGAAGATGCTCATGATGATAATGAGAATGAGGAAGATATTACAATAGACTACACAAAGTAGAAGTAACTTAAAGCTATCAGTTATTATAAATTTTACCACTTTTCAATCCAATCTTTTTCTTCATCTCTTCTCTTCCACAGGGGGTTGATCTACAGAATAAACCAGTCCGACAAGAGTGA
Source organism: Mesocentrotus franciscanus (assembly GCA_037976565.1). NCBI lineage: Eukaryota > Metazoa > Echinodermata > Echinoidea > Camarodonta > Strongylocentrotidae > Mesocentrotus > Mesocentrotus franciscanus. The sequence continues at coordinate 23,668,684 of CP137682.1, forward strand.
GCCCCTTGCTACCTTTAAGGCAAGCCACCCCATCACAGCTATACAGTACCTCAACAATAGAGTCTTTATGTCTCTATCTAATGGATCAGTACTCATCTACGTCAGGACAAATGGTGAGATTTATATTGAACAGATTACGAAATGGTTCAAGAGATATTGGTTCTTTGATACATGCGCTAGCTACAGTTGCTCTATGGTTAATGTCCTACACTAACCGAATTCCTAACTTCAACCTTGGACCCAATTTTTTTTACTTGATTTTTAGAGGGTATTAAAAGTAACTTGTAATTTTCTTGTTTCAATGTAGGGAGGAAAATTACAAGAATTTTAATCTCTCATTTGTCCCCACTCATTTTAAAACCAAGCTTTAGTTGTTTTTATTGTCATGATGTTTGCAATTTTATGTTTTTGTATTTTTACTTGTATTTGTATTTTATGTGGTTTTAATGAGTGAATAAATTGAATTGAATTGAATTGACCTGATTCCCAAATCAAGGAAAATTCAAGGAGTTTCATTGGCCCCAAGCGAAGTAGTTAGTCTCATATACAGCGTATCCACCGGATGATTAGCCAAGATTTTTTTTGTGTGTGTGTGTAAAATGGACCATTTCATGATCCTGGAATTTTGAAATGTCATCAGAGAAGAATCAGGGGAAAATGAGAGAATTTTGTTTGAAAGAAACACTGGGCACCCTGTGATATATATATATATATACCCACTATGTGTACTTTTAACTTTTTATTAGAAAAGAATAGAGCAGTAATTCATTTTGTTATTTGTTATTTTTTGTCAGAAGGAGAATGGAAAGTAAAGGAGCCTAGAGTATCACAGCTGGGCGAGGGCGCTGCTACATGTCTGCTCCCTGTCCGTAATGACATGTGGTGTGGATGTGAGAATAAGGTTCATCTCATAGACACAGAGAGTGAATTTAAACAGGTGAGAACTTAGTCTTTTCATTTTTTATTCCTTTTCTTCCGCCTCCTTTCCTTTTTTTCATTTCCTCTCTTCTCTTTCTGTTCATTGATTTTTATTCCTTTTTTTATTTAATTTTCATCCATTCTCTTCTTTCTCCTTTTTTTATTCCTTTTCTTCCTCCTCCTTTTCCTTTTTTATTTTCTTCCTCTTTCATTTTCTCTCTTTCTCTTTTTCTGTTCATTCATTTTATTCCTTTTTTATTTCATTTTCATCCATTCTCGTTTTTCACCTTTTTCTTTTCATTCTCTTTCTTCTCTTTCTCTTTCCGAGTTGTCAATTTACATGTATGTTTGATCGATACAAATTCAAAAATCATAAATTTCTCATCATTTATTGGATTTCACTTAAAGATACTATGTCCCTTTTGCAGCCAACATCAAATTCTGTAGAACTTTGCAGGGATTATGAATATGTCATGTATGTCCTATCTGTGAAATTAAAACGTTAGCAGTGTCCTAATATTCAAATTATGCAAGGAAACCTGTTTACTTGCTAGACTTCACTGTCAGACACTATTGAGTGACTGACTGTTTTTTCTTCTTTGGTAATAACATACATAAAATGAGCTGTAAAGGGTACATGAGCATTTGTCTACATCAATAACCCACTTCTTGTAATGGCCAAAATTAAACTGATTGAATCTTTGCGCAGCATAAAATGTACGACCATTCGGTACAATGGTCTGAAAATCAGACTATTACTTATACTGACTTGGTAGCACTTAAGTCGATTCGACAACTAATAGTCATTATTTACCCACTTAATGACATTTTCAAGCCCTCTTTTTTTTAGGGAAGTTCTAAATCAGTATTATCTTTCAAATGCCGTTGGAATTTAACCCTTTCATTTTTTTTGGCCTGCAAATGGGACATATAGTACCTTTAAACTATCATCTGGCTATTTCTGTAATTATATTGCTTTAATTGAAACAAACTGTGATCAAGATGGACTTCTACTGTAACAATGTTTATGATTCCCCTTACAGGTTAGCTTTTCGGCACACGACCCTCACATGGTCATTGACAAGATGGTGGTTGCAGGGGTCGGTGTCTGGATCTCCTTTGCTGAATGTGATAGCATACGACTCTTCCACACAGAGACTATGGAGCTACTACAAGACATCAGTGTAGGCAGTCCCATTGGTCGCATGGTTGCAAGTAAGTGGGACTAGGGACAGCAATAAGTGCATATCATCTTTCGAGAGTTAAAAGGACTAATAATTCCCTTTCTTGCTCTGAGCAGATGATATATTGTACTCTTTTATTAGTTGATAAAGTGATGACATGAACTGTGAAAGAGTTTATTCTAATTAGGTAGAGATCAGATTTGTGGATGTTTTACAGAAGGTTGAATTTTCCATGCCTTGGTCATGAAGGTCCTGTCTGCATTTTGACCTTCAAATTGGAAATCTGAGCTGTATTACACTGTATATCTTCTACACAGAGAAGTTTAGTTTTAACATGAAGCAAAGGGGTATAGCGCTACTCAGCCCTAAGTTTTTGTTTAGATCCTGCCACATTGGTGCTGTTTCCAGCATAAATAAATGTCTTTGTGAATAACAAGATACTTATTTATCCGTGCGAACCTTTCATGTATTTTAGATTTTAACCTTTTTTGCCTTTTATATACATTCTGTTGCTTTTGTTATTTTCTAGCACTTTGATCCATGCTCATTCTCATCTCTTTCTTCAATGTGTTTATAGGTGTGACACCAAAGGCTCAATCCAGCCTTCACATGACTACCCCTGTCCACGTCACCACCCTCCTAGCCTGCTACGGTTCTCTGTGGGTGGGTACCAACACCGGTATCCTGGTCAACTTCCCCCTGCCACGCCTAGAGGGGGTTCCCTTGGTCAACGGCCCGGCCATGGTGTCGTATCACACCCATAAGGGACCGGTGAGGATGCTGATTGCCATGGAGCTCAATAGGACCAACGATAGAGTGCTGTTCTCATCGAGGGAGGAAGATGAAGAAAGTAAGTGGTGGTGGAAGTTGAGGTTATGATGATGGTATTGGTGATGTTGATGATGATGATGATGATGATGATGATGATGATGATGATGATGATGATGATGATGATGATGATGATGATGATGATGATGATGATGATTATGATGATGATGATGATGTGATGTGATGTGATGTGATGTGATGATGATGATGATGATGATGATGATGATGATGATGAGGAGGGGGAGGGTGAGAGGGTGATGATGATGTGGTGATGGTAGTAATAATGCTGTAGTGGTGATGTACATAATTCTGGAAGTGATGATTTGGTGGCAGTGGTAGCTAGTCGTTATCTATAGCAGTATCAAACAAAAATGCAACATCAGTTTTCAAGCTAACAATCTCTTTCACTTCAGGTGATGCATCACGATCTTTATCCGACCTCAGCACTCCTTCAAGCCGTCTCAAGTCAAACAGCCAAACAGCTGACCTTGTCAACAACGCCATGTCCCCCATGACTGACTACCTCAACCTCACGTTCAACAGCGAGCGCAGCAACCCGTCAACAACAACCAACGCCGACCACTCTACCACAACTACCACCACCACCACCAACGGTATATCCACCACTGTCACGTTGCCATGAATCGAAGGATGATGCCGATGGCGTCAGGCCGGGAGGCTGGGCTCGACCAGCGAGGTTGAAGTCTCTGCCAACGCCACGAGTACGACGTCGATGGTCATTAGCGGAGGGGAGGGGCATGACTACCTAATGAGGCTTGGGGAGAATGTATCCAAAGAAGCTAAGCTTCTTATGTGGCAGGTGTCAAATTAACCCCAATGTTTACCACCCTTGTTGTCTAGTTTTCCTGTCCCTATGTGCCGTCTGGGCCATCTGGGAAATATGTAACCAAAAACTAATAACAGTTTGATTTGACTAAACCAAAGTTAGTACAAGGTGATAGTACAGAGTAAAACAAAGACAAGGGAAATATAAGATAAGGATACTAGAATATACTTTGTTTCTTTGTCTGCTGTTTGGGCATGGTAAAACAAAACAAGGGAGCTATATAAAGAGGATACTAGAATATATATATTTTTTCCTTGGTGTTTAGGTTATGATGATATCTAACTAGTGTAGGTAAAAAGGTTTCTCTTTATCAGGTAGAAGATATACTGCGCCTTTGGTTGGAAGTAGCAACATCTTTTCCAGAGTCAATCATTTCTCATCGATGTTGTAATCACTCTAAGATTTGCTAGGATAGGAATATTCCATCCTAAAGGAATGAAAAATTGGCAAAGTTTGGATATTATCACCAAAGTTATCTCTTTCCTCTCACGGTAAAATATTAAAACCATAAATACAAGTGTCATATTGACATGGGTAATATACCTATTTATTGTGACATATGATAATTTTCTGAAATATGCCTGATGTGTTATACGTTTTTGAGAGCATCGAGTACACTAATAGCTCATATCAATGCTTTGAGAAAGCATTAGAGTAACATTAGAATATCATTGAATTCCTTATTGTTCAGACATATATGGACGAAATGCTAAATGCAAAATCATTGAGAATGCCAGTATGGACATTTGTATATCACAGAATGTACAAAAGTCTGTTTTCATGCCTCTGTGGATCAAACAAAGATAGGTTATTAATCAGGGAAGATTGTATTGTAGAAAACAAGCAGAATGGTACTAAAACAACATTTAAACTTATACCTACATGTATACTTGATCATGACAAGCATTACATGCATACGATTTGGATATTTTTTGTTGTTTCAGTGGCAGTTTCCTTCTTGCAAGAAGCTGAAAGAAATCTCCTTTTATGTTGAAATGATGTGCAAGAGCAAGAAGATGTTTCCATAAATCTCCCATTTTCAGTATTGGCATTGTCTCATCCCTTTACTCCAGGTACATCAGATGCATGTTTTCATAAAAAGTCAGTACTAGTATTAAACTAAAATGGAAGTGGTATTGTAAAAAGAGTTGGAGACATTGGATGAAAACGAATGTGGAATTATGATATTCTTTTTGTCCTGCTTTTCTATAGTTTTATGCAATTCAAATGTTGTAAACGCCATTAAGGCATGTTCACATATGCCTGCTGTGGTAACTGGTGTTTTTTTAAAGCGTATTCAAGCTAACTCCACTACACTTTTTTGTATCTTATACTACACGAAATAAGTGAGTACCGTAGGCATAAGACCATTGGTGCACACAGCTACTTATTTCATCCCCATGTGCCATTCACTAATAGTATACACACTACAAAATAATAACTGGCAGTAAATCGCAATTATATGTGAACAAGCCTTTACAGATTCAGAAAATCTCCCTTGGTCCATGTAATGACCAGGGTCCTGTATCATGAAACTTGTTAGCAATGACAAGTTACAATAACTGTTATAAGCTACTGAAATCGTGGCCTTTGATTGGCTGAGAGCAAATTTGTCATAGAAATTCAGCATTTGTTATCAATAACAAGTTTTATGAAACAGGGCCCTGGTCACACCCTTCCACTGTCATGATTAAGGTAGATTAATATCTTCTTGTTCCACTATTCCCCACCCTTGCGGCTAACTGTTGGACAAAACATGTAGCGTGCATCACGAATGCATTAGCATTTAATTCATGCTTCGGTTGAATTTGCAACACTATGTATTCAATTAAAATAAATGTGATAATTGATGCAAAGATGTATTCATTCATAAAACAACTGTCCAGTATCCACTGGTACAGACTAAATTCACCTTTTTTTCTCCTTCCCTTTTTGATATCTAAAATGAACCATGTCTTTCTCTATAGAAAAAGAGGATAGAAATGAAAATTTGTCAAATTTCTCTGTCTATGTCCTCTCCCTTAAAATATTTCTAAGTATATCTCTGTTTTCATTTTCTTTATTGCTTTTTCTTCCTCCATCTCCCTCTGTCTGTCTCTCTCTATATGTCTCTCTCTCTCTTTCTCTCTCTCTCTCTCTCTCTCTCTCTCGCTCTCTCTCCTTTGTCACATAATAGAACTTAGAAATAGCATATACATGTAGTTCATAAAATCAGTATCAGTGGGGCTCTGACAATTTTCTTGATGAAAAACGGGAGAAAACAATCGAAAACGTTAAAATATGAAATTATTGTGCAGGTCACAGTATGTGTATACCAAAGAACTATCATTGCATGATTCTTAATTAGAATATCTAGTATTAATTGTATATTAGCCTTTAAAAAAGCGAACACGATAGCTGTAGACCAGTTTTTAATATTCCACCTGTACTATGTAGTCAGAATGTTGCTGTTTTTAGAAAAAAATATTGTCTTCATGAATTAACGAAGTTGAAGTAACATTTGCAATATTGATAATTTAACGAGATATGAAGCAATGCAAATAGCTTTGAAATATTCCAACAAAATAGATGATCGACAACATATGTAATCATGTATAAAATAGATAATGACTCAACGTGCATGCAATTTTTGTGTATAATAACTTGACTTATTCTTGCGTGTCATTCAATGAAACACTTTGTTTATTAACGCACTGGTTCAAAAACCTCCTTTTGGACAATTGGTTTACCGATCCTACAATTGATGTATTCGTTTAAATGAATGAAAGTTAATATTTGCTATGTTATTGTGTGTATGCATTCCCTGTACATGTTGACAAATATTGATTTTAGTTTGACAATTATCAATTTTATTATCGTTAAAGCTATATCAGGCTTGTGTTGATATAATTGCAATTCTTGGCATGCGTACAAAATGAAATACTTAATTATTGTACAGTGGTTGAATAATTTCCATGTATTTCTTTCTTATGCCTGCTTGTATGTTTTATACATTTATGCTGTTTACAATGTGTACATATACAAAGTCTTAAAAAGAGGGGAATATTTGTTATGCCATACATTACAAGAAATATATTTTGTTCAATAAGAACAACATTTTCCTAGATTCAGAGATCTACATGTAATGTAATATAAATTGCCAAATTGTGTTGCATTAGAATGATGTGTAAAGTGTATGTTAAACTGCAGTGAAATTATTTTAATCTGAATTGAAAAAGAGAAGAAGAATCAGTGTGTGGAAGATGAATAGAACTTACAGAAATTATCTTAAGCTATTCAAAATTATTCAGTATTTCTTAAGCGGTATGTTTTTCAATATTACATGTATTTCACTCAAAGTGATTTGATTTCAAAGTAATCATGAAATTGGACACACAACTTAAAAGTGGAAGGCAAGGAAATCAAACATGTTCAAAATTTGATTTGCTATGCATTTTGAAAACACTCATTTAGGTCATTGATATACAAATTTCTCTAGTGAAAAGAAAAATGATAGGAAAAGTTATCTCTCATTTTTATCAAAAGGTATTATGGAAAAATTATCTTGAAATCTGTTTCACATTCTCCTCCTTTAAATGCAATCACACTTTGATATTTTTCACAAGGAGATCTTTAAAAATTTGTAAGACTCTTCTTACACCCACACTGTACCATATGAACTCCAATCGTCCAAATGTCTGTGATCCGCCGTGTGTATTATGTGCTACGATTCTGGTGCAAGTTTCGTTGAGTTTAGCTAAAGCAGCTTTGATATATCTTTATTTTTGCTATTTTTTTCCTTCCTCTCGAAAACAAAAGAATGCCATCGATTGTTCTCTGTGACATATGTTTAAGAAGAAAGGAAGATGTATTTTGTGTTGTAAAGAAAGTTGATCTATCATTGAATATTGATTTGTATTGCATATGTTGTTCTGTATTCATGTTATTTTACCAAATAATGTTCTTTATGTTAAAGGTACTATGTCCCATTTGCAGGCCAAAAATATTAAGAAGATTAAATTCCAACGGCATTTGAAAGACAATACTAATTTAGAACTTCCCTAAAAAACGGGGGGCTTGAAAATGTCTTTAAGTGGGAAAATAACGACTATTAGTTGTCGAATCGACTTAGGAGCTATAGAGCCAGTAAGTAATAGTCTGATTTTCAGACCATTGTACCGAATGGTCGTACGTTTTATGCTGCGCAAAGATTCAATCAGTTTAATTTTGGCCATTACAAGAAGTGGGTTATTGATGTAGACAAATGCTCATGTACCCTTTACAGCTCATTTTATGTATGTTATTACCAAAGATGAAAAAGCCAGTCAGTCACTCAATAGTGTCTGACAGTGAAGTCTAGCAAGTAAACGGGTTTCCTTGCATAATTTGAATATTAGGACACTGCTAACGTTTAAATTTCACAGATAGGACATACACGACATATTCATAATTCCTGCAAAGTTCTACAGAATTTGATGTTGGCTGCAAAAGGGACATAGTATCTTTAAGGCAGATTCAAAGAGGAGTACAGTTTTTCTGAATTCATGAGTATCAATGGCATGAATGTTCTTTCTTGTTGCATTTAGAGGGAAAAAAGAAAATTGGGAATAGGTTTACTAATTATCTATTACTCCGTTGAAATAGAAAGGGATGGATTGTTGATATTTACACTGGGATTTTAGCCGAATGTATTCAGCGGGGACGTAGCAAAACTAGCAACATGATTTGCAAGGCTATGATCATGATACACATTACTACTACATAAACCAGGTTTTTAAAATTTTCCTAAAGCAAATGGATGAAGATTCATGTCTTTTCATAATAGTGTCAGAATGTTGGGACAATACAAATATAGCTTTGTATCCCCTTACCCATCCCTTTATCAGTTATTTGTTTCAGCCAAAAACTAAATCTTGTTTATCATATATAATGTTTAGGATGAAATATGATCTTTTAATAAATCCTTGAACTGTTTGCTTTCTGCTGAATACATAAGGGTTTAAAGTTAGAGTGACATCTGTCTATAAAGGTCACCCAAGGGAAACCGGAAAACTGACCACTGTAGACAGGTGGCCTTTCTACTTTCTAGGTGGGTTCTAAAACACACGTTTGATCCTCGAGGCATTGTAGGACAGTAGGTGACCACTGTAGACAAGTGGCCTTTCTACTTTCTAGGTGGGTTCTAAAACACATGTTTGATCCTAGAGGCATTGTAGGACAGTAGGTGACCACTGTAGACAAGTGGCCTTTCTACTTTCTAGGTGGGTTCTAAAACACATGTTTGATCCTAGAGGCATTGTAGGACAGTAGGTGACCACTGTAGACAAGTGGCCTTTCTACTTTCAAGATGGGTTCTAAAACACATGTTTGATCCTAGAGGCATTGTAGGACAGTAGGTGACCACTGTAGACAAGTGGCCTTTCTACTTTCAAGATGGGTTCTAAAACACATGTTTGATCCTAGAGGCATTGTAGGACAGTAGGTGACCACTGTAGACAAGTGGCCTTTCTACTTTCTAGGTGGGTTCTAAAACACATGTTTGATCCTAGAGGCATTGTAGGACAGTAGGTGACCACTGTAGACAAGTGGCCTTTCTACTTTCAAGATGGGTTCTAAAACACATGTTTGATCCTAGAGGCATTGTAGGACAGTAGGTGACCACTGTAGACAAGTGGCCTTTCTACTTTCTAGGTGGGTTCTAAAACACATGTTTGATCCTAGAGGCATTGTAGGACAGTAGGTGACCACTGTAGACAAGTGGCCTTTCTACTTTCAAGATGGGTTCTAAAACACATGTTTGATCCTAGAGGCATTGTAGGACAGTAGGTGACCACTGTAGACAAGTGGCCTTTCTACTTTCTAGGTGGGTTCTAAAACACACGTTTGATCCTAGAGGCATTGTAGGTGACCACTATAGGCAGGTGGCCTTTATAGAAAGATGGCTGCCAAGACAGGTTTGACTGTATTTCTAAAACCAATACTGTTTGTAAGTAAAGATGATGTGTGTATCTATTCATGTACAATGTATATTTTTATTGATGAAAAATTCATTCCAATCTCTGTCGAGATCAATTATAAGGCATGATGATTCTGTAGTTGAACCATACATGTAGTTCTTACTCCCCAATTTAAAAGTTATTTGAGAGTATATTGTACAATAATATACAGGTTTTCTTTGGGGGCTTGCTCTGCAATACAATAGTAAAAAAATTACAAAATGCTTGAATTAGGGCATGGAGTTTGTGAATGTGAATTCGCTTGCTTATTTAAGCATAAATGTGTTGCAGTTATGTATCGTCTATTGTAGGAAACGCAAACAAACTATATACGAATATATATCTTTTGTGTGAATGCCATTAATCAATCACGGTGCAAATTTACGTTGAACATCAATTTTTTAATCTAAAGCCAGTTCTTGTATTCTCTCTTCTGCATTGATTCAGACAGTGTTGTGTATTTTACATGTATAATCAAAGAATTATTAAATCACTATATAATTATGCATTTTATAATCCTTTTGATCTTATGAATATTCAAATAGACTGAGCAGTTTTAAAATTAGAGAAATTTGATTGTAGATATCTTGTAGATTTTCATGTATGTAAAAATGACAGCAAGAACTTATAAAATTGAAGACAAAAAAATTGATGACAGATAATAGATTATGTTTAAGAATATTCCCCATTGTGTGTGCGTGTGTTTAGTCAAAAGTTAAAATGCCAATAATGTAGGCAAACTCCTTGTAAGATATGAGCTAGTCGAATCATGACAAAAATCTTCTTTTCTTAAAAAAAAAAGATCCAGTCTTGTTTGTGTCTTCTGTACGAGTCTTGAGTGATGAGCAAGAAAGAGGCAAAAGAGTGAAGATTTTGTAAGATATGAGCTAGTCGAATCATGACAAAAATCTTCGTCTTAAAAAAAAGAAAGATCCTGTCTGTTTGTGTCTTCTGTGAGAGTCTTGTGTGATCAGCAAGAGAGAGGGAATGAGTGCAGAATGTGTACAGGTACAGTCCCAAGTATGTCGGTGGATGAATTTGTTGTGGATTCACTTTCTAGGGCTGTCAAATGGAAATGTTCAAGCTAAATCATAGCAAATCCAGGAAGGGGGACGGGGGGAGGGGGGGTTGATAAAATTTGCATCACAATTATGTACCATCAACTTTCATATTGGTATATACAAAGAACCTAGAAATATTCAGAATTACAATTAGACAAGTATATTTCAAACAGGAAAATATATTAATTCTCGCCTCTACCAACAAAATGAATATGAATTGCAAATGAAGTTGGCAGTAATATTTCATTAAAATTTAATTTAATTTAATTTAAATGAACCCTCCTCTTCTATTTACCCACATTTTTACCTTCTTTTTCAATTTCACTGTTATCAGACAAGAAGATATTTCATTCCTGGTTATAAAGTTGAAGCATCTTTTTTTGAAGGGAAATCCGTCTCTTAATAAAGCAATACACACCGAGTTATACAAGGAATGAATAACACAGACACACAATTGGTTGGAGTTAGATATACACAAATCATTTTCTTTAATGTCTTTTCTTTTAACAGAACATGTTCAATGATGTGTTAGAGGCATGTACTGGACATGATGTATCTCTTCCTTACACTTAATTTCACATACCGGTAATAAAAATGAAATAATATGACATCCTACGATAAATGTAAGTGTGCAAAATATACTGCGTGTCTGATACGTGAAGATAACTTATTCAAAGTACTAGTGCTATTTATGTAATATAATGTAGTTATCATGCAGAACAGAACATAATTGTATGAGGCTTGCAACTGAAAGTGCATGCTCTTTGCAAATAACATAATTGCATACTACGTCACTGCATTGCATTTGTCTAATCATAGAACATTGATTTTTTTTAATGTGATTGCTTATTCATTTTGCAATAACTCTACATAAAATGGGTGATAAGGTTATCACTCACAACTTAGTTCAGCACATTTGACCCCTTCTTCCAGAGGAAAAGTAAATCAAATTTGTATCTTTTAGGGTTGTAAAGTTGCCCAAGACAAATTATATACAAGTTATAAATTCTCTTATATGGGATCTTCCCTATCTTTGCCATTTGACATGATACCCAGAATTCAATGAAGATTACCGGTACACAAATATGATGAAGTATTAGGGCTGTGCATAACTGTGTAATGAGGTACTCGAGTACACTCCTAGGCTTACAGGCGAGTACTCGAATACTCGGACGCCATTTTTTTTTTTGAATTTTTTTGATTTTTTTGATTTTTTGATTTATTTTTTGATTTTTATTTTTTTGCCAACACCATACTATGAACAATAGTCACAACTGACTAATTGCCATTGAATCAAAACACAAGAAGAAGAAGAAGTACGAAGCTTCGTCTCTGAAAACCCACGCGATTTTACTTAAAGTTGCTGTTGAAAGCGCCTATTTGTGCTTTTGAATTTTTGACAAATAATTGAAACAATGTTATTTTTAAAACTAAAGATGACAGACAAATATTCCTCCGAGTCCAAACAGAAATCCGGAGATTTGGTCCCAGTTTCTGAGTGGTGAGTTGACAGTGACACCCTGTGTATGATTGAGCTGGGAAACATTTTTACCCATGCCAGGTGATAGGGGAAAAAAATAATGGCAGCCGAGTATTCGAGTACGAGAAATCGTACTCGAGTATTTGTCAACAGTGCGAGTACTCGAGTTTTCGAGTACTCGTCGCAGCCTTATGAAGTATACTTTCAACTTAGTCATCTGAGAGTTTAAAAAGAAAACACTTTCTTTCAAATCGTTCTTAAATAAAGAAACTCTTTATTTCCTTTTTCGGTGACAAAATCATGTTTTGCTGCTTGCAACATTTTTTTTCTTCTAAGTAAAATTGAATTTTAGATGGCATAAATGATACTCTCAAAAGAATCCTTTATCACCTCATGGTAACTCATAATCTTTCAAATATCTTTTGAAAGGAAGATGAACCAATTTTTACCCTTGAAGAGTACACAAAAACTATTTTTCACTTTGAGGAAATTGGTCTTTTATATGCCTATTTTGGCAAGAAATAATTTCCTTATATCCTTTTTAATATGGTAATGAACGATGAAAGAAAATGTCAAGTCAATATTAAAACTTCATATCCATGCCTGACTTTGTATGTAGCTCAAGACATATTTCTGAACTTTGTCTGATCAGCAGTCCCTTCTGCAATAATGAGTAGCAAATTTAGATGAATAAATCAAATGTACTACAATATACATGTTAGTACAATAACTTTTTAGCATGTTATCTTTTAGGCAATAAAATAATCAAAATAGCCTACTTCCAATATACTTAATAGTAGAAGAAACAAAATATTGCCACAGGAATAGAAAGAGAGAAATAACTGCAATATATAATCAAATTCTCTTTTTTTAAAATAGTTTCTTGTGCAGTGAGTGGGCAAACAGCCGTGCAAATTGTGCGTGTCCCTTGCCGTGAACATGAAGTAAGGTATCTTGTTGGCTAAAGAACAGATAATTGTTTTAAATCATCATTGATACGATCCTTGTGTATCAAAAATTAAAAATCTCTTTTCCTTCTGAAGGATTTACAAAAAAAATTAAGGAATAATTAATAGTATCAGTCATTCATATTCCACTCTTGCTCAATCATGCTGTCTCTTTTTTCTTTTTTTTTAATTATGCATATTTAGCTCATTAAAAGAGAACTGCCCACATCTTGTGGTGTGGCTTAATACCTTTTGATTCAAACTTTGAGCACTAAAAATTTATCAGATGAAGAAAGAGAAAGGATTCTGCATACATTGACCATTTTAATGTTAACATACATGTTTGATGACAGGATTTTTTTTTCAAATGAACATTACCCTTCAAATAGCAACATATCTGAAAGATAGAAATCATCATTCTTACAATTTGGCAATTCTTAAACTTTAAAAAAATAAAGTACCTGTTCATGTGTCATCTTTTCCAATACACAGCCTTTTAATCAAAAGGCATAGAAATAAAATAAAAATATCAGTGATGCCAATTTGAAAAAAAGACAATTTACTTATCCCATAGAGATTTCTCCATTATCGTGAACTGTATTATTCTTAACAGAAGAGAAAGAAGAATCACACAAGCACTGTATTAATGATGTTTAATAAGTCACTTGCACTTTGAGTATACAAACAGTAGTACCATTTTGTCTTTTGTGCCGTGAAAAAAACAAAGGACTTGTTTCCAAAAACCAATATAAATCTCTTATTTTCTGAAGAAAAACAAACAAACAGTAGTACAATTTTGTCTTTTGTGCCGTGAAAAAACAACAACAAAGGAGCTTGTTTCCAAATCTCATATTTTCTGAAGAAGAAAAAATTCAGGCTTATTTATTTCTCACTTGCATCCCGTAATTGCTTGGCCATGAAGTCTATTTTGATAGTGCACCCTTAGGTTAGCGGGACAATAAATATTCATTTCATTAATGGTAATTAATGTTACTAAATTAGTGTCACCGATTTATACAGATACTGTCAAACCAGAATTTTGCGAGTGGTTAAGATTCACAGAAGTCCCATGTTACAAAAGAAAACTTAAACACTGAATTTTTGCAATTTTGCAAGAGTATTTTGCTGTGGACTTTGCCCTCTTTTAGAAATCGCAAAAGTTTCAAGTCGCGAAAGCTCCTGGTTTAGCAGTATTAATCTACATGTAAAGCAACACTGTTGTAAAAAAGGAAGAGGGAAAAATATCAAGAAATAAGCACATCTCTTAATACTACCTACCAGTTGTTGCATGCTTTTTTTTTTTGAATGCCTAGCCATGATTGGTCAGTTTTGTGGGTAGCTATTGCTATTGTCCAATCCCAGTGGGTGTTGTATACTGTCCGTGAATGAGTTGCAATTACTAGATGACGAGCTCGGGGATGCTTTAGCTGGGTTCTGCTGTTTCTTCTCCGTCAAGGCTCGTGATTGGTGGATGAAAACGGAGTAAGCCACACCCTAAAAATTAAAAAAAATTGTAGATTTGGAGAGAGATTCACACAATTATGAATATGAAAAGGACATTGTTATATTTTCTTCTTACTTTATGCATTATTCATGGTTTAATAATTGTCTGTATTGAAAACCTCTTGGCACTTTCTCAATCCGAAAAACCCACAACACAGCACAACTTGGATTTTACAATTCAAATGACTATTAGTAATGTCAGTCAGAGAGATTTCTCATGTCCATATATGATTTCATATCTTGTGATATAGCATTTTCTTTAATAATGGATTGATCTAACTAAGTAGAGGTATCATAGTCGATTGGTACATGGTTCCAATCCCTATCATGGTCCTAACATCTTTTGGCAAGACATAATCTACATCTGCCACTCTCCACCCATGAGAAGTAAACAGGTACTGGTAGGAAGGATTCCTTTAAAGTGACTCGGTAACATTGTTGAAGGTTGATGAAGAAACCGTGTAATTTTTATATGAAATGTTACTTATTATATTCCTTCTACTGTACTAACCCTCTAGCATGCAAAAAATCCTTTAAAATTTCTCAAATCACAAAGATATTTATGGTTTTCTTTGAAGGCGTCACTGGTCAACACCTTAAATTCTCCCAACCATTTTTGAATTTTCCCCAACCGTTTTTTCCTTGAAAATAAGACATAAGACAGGATTTTAAAAATCTTTCAACACTTAAATGTCTGGAATGATATATAGAGCCAATTCATAGCTTTGTTACGATTTACATTCAACTAAAATGTACCTTGTAATTAAATTGTAATAATATAGTTGGGAGAATTAAGGAATCGATCAGATCAGTTTTTCCCAATTTTTATCGTTAATAATAGTCTGTTTTCACTCAAACTTTCAGATTATCTTTAATTTTACATCTAGCATTGAAGTCACTACCTTAGCACCATTTTCTCACATCTGAACAATGATACCAAGTCCCTTTAATACTTGAGTGACTTATCCTTGAAATTCGACTTAAACCAGGGTAATAATGTCATACTTTGTAAAGCACAGTAGAGTATATTTTCATAGTAGCTGTGCTACATGAACATGTATTTTATTATGTTCATGTTATAGAGTTTGAAAGAAATGTAATCACTAACCTGTTTAGAAGCTGCTCGAACGAATGCCTCGTTGGCCGTGGTGGTTAGAATCTTGAGTGCATCACCTGTACCAAATATTACCTGAAGAAATGATTAATGCACAGAGAAATTATCAAAGTGAGATTGCCACTCATTTTCAAAGAACTTTCAACAATAAAATGCATATGAGAAAAACAATACAAGGTGTGAAATATAATATGATGCTAATATATGTAGATTTATTTATTCATGGATTTTGAATGATAACATGAAAAGGGAATATGATTCGATGAGGATCATGGAACACAAACAGCAGCAAATGCCCTCAAAGAATAAATAATTTTTTTTTTTAAATTGTCTCGTTTCTAAAGAGAAGTCTCTGTTGGTAAATGCAACATGGATTTTTTTTTTTCATTTCTTAAAGTTGTATGATATTGTCAGTGAAGGTTAAAATTGATAACAAGAATTTTTTTCTCTAAAGTGCTCCCAAATGATGTGATTTGTTTTTTAAATCATTCAAGCCCAAACCATTGTCTTCATCCTTACCTTAGCTCTGTCCTTTATCCTGTTAGAGGATGATAACGTTAATGTTCTACTGGAAGGCTGATCAGGAACTATGTGGAGTCTCTGTAGTAATTCCTGCGATCTCTGCTTCTCTCGTGGCCCTCCTATCGTCTCAATTATTGCCTGGAAGTCATGTTTAGCCGTCTCGCATACTATTAACTCTTTACCTATCAAGGATATAAGATGAACACATACTACATTTATAGTAGAAGTAGGGTAATCACTGAAGAGAAAGAGTTTTAAAAAATGATTGGCAATGAAAGTTTGGATGACAATTAGGGTTACATATTTAAACATTACATAATTTTCATCCCAAGTTCAAAAGGGACTCAACATGAATCAACTTATAAAAATGTGGTAAATAATAAAATGAGAGATCTCAACGATGTGCTTCCATACTTGTTGAGAAAATTATTACCTAACTCTTGGTGGGTTTGAACAAAACTTATCCATGAGACACAGAGTGCAAACTAATGTGTCAGATGTGATATTATCTTTTGATACCATTCCAAATGGAAGAAAAAAATGCACAAACATAAATCGTAGAAGAGGAAAAATCACAAGAGTCTTGTCCATTTTTGTTAAAATATGGTACATTGTATTGCAATGTAACAGGGAAAGAAGCATCAAAATTTGCTCATTGGTATACATAAATTGGCCTATGAAAGGCTTAAGGTTGAAAAAAGATAACCTATGTTCTCTTTAGTGACAATGCAACATCCTTTTGACTTAGGACTATTTTTAAAAAGAAATATTTCATTCTATCACTACCTTTTAGAAAATTCTCTACTTCGGGTAATAACGGTCTCTGCCTTTCTTGCTGGGAGAGTTCTTCTATAACAGGTTCATTGAAGGAGTAACTACTTCCTCCGTGGCAGAGGTCGGAAACCAGGGCTATCATCGTCGTCACATCCAGGTTGGTCGCCTGGGGTATTGACTCCGCGTCTAGAGGGAGTTTGTCGATCTCCTGGATATAAACAGTGGTTAATCCACGAGGGAGGGAAATGATAAGAATACTCTTGGAAGTATTGCAACTTGATCTAAATTTTCTCAATACTTATATCCCAGTTACAATGACAAGTCCAACACCACAGCAAAAAACAGATTCAATGAAAATTTACATACCCCAAATGGTAAAAGATTTTGTCCGTTTTTTTCTTCTTCAACTTGGTAGTGTGACCGGGGTATCATACTGACAAATTTTGAAAACTGCAAGAATTTCTCTTTTTTTGAGACTGAAAACTGGTTCATAAACCCCGACTGTTCATACCAAAAAACAATTCATGTATTATGGCTCAACATGAAGAATCAAAACATGATTAAAGAGAAGAAGAGGGAGGAGAAGGAGGAGGATCATGGTGATGGTCAGGGTTAGGGCCTAGGGTCAGGATTAAGGTTACATTTCTGGTGGATTACTTTGCAGTTGTCCAGGAGTGACTTTCTAACCCCTTTCCTTACACAATGACCCTTTCACCCTCACTCCTAGAGAGTTTAGTCAGTTTACTGCATGGGGTGACTTTCTAACCCATTTCACCATCACTCCTAGAGAGTTGACTGTGCTCACCTCTTCAGGATGAAAGACTGGCATATCAGGCTTGAAGTTTCTCATCTCATCTTCATCCTGGTATATATGACCATGTACAACAGCTCCAAGGTCTAATAACTCAGCTATCGGTGGACATTAAAAAAAGAGGAGATATTATTCGCGATACCTGTATCAACTTTTGATACAGAAAACATTGATTGGTTGGGGCGACCATAAAATGCAATTGAAGCTTTTAACAACTACTAAATTTTTAGGTTGGTAGAAGCCTTAATTACATGCAATGTATCACACATTTGCCAATGTCTATTTGACAGAGAAAAGACAAATGCACAGAATTATATTAGTGTATAAATACCTCACAATTATCCAACAAGCTAGCTTATAATTAAAGGCTATGCATAAGCAGATAAAGGTCATTTGTAGTAAAATGGGGAAAATTCATCTTGACGGGAAAATGCCAGTGAACACCTCCATTAGAAAATACTCATGTAAACCATAATACGCTTCACAATTTTTAAATCTGATTACAAACAGATAATGAGCACACAAAGGACCTTTGTTACGCACATGTAAATGTTAACAAAAAAGGCGAGGGTAAACCACCAAAGTTTCCTGCATCACGTGAGAATGCGTTATTAGGAAATTATTACTCTACATGTAGTACATACAGAGTGGGACCATGTTTGAAAGATCTCAAGATATATGGGGCATTTGTGAACCATTTTGTATGAATCACCTGTACATCCATAACCAGAGAAATTTTAAATAGCAATCCAGAAATATTTCTCCCATGAATCTGAAAACCACAAGCAACAAATCAATCATCATTTTCTTTAAATCAAAAGGAGTGTTACAAAATGTATTCAATCGTCACCTACCTGACACTGCCTGGGTGATCCCAGAGTAGAAGACAACATGAACGGCTGGAGAAGAGAAGTCTAGGAGATTCTGACGTGATGCATCCTGGTACTGTCCAACCTGCTGAACTATGTTCTGTTCACCGTACTCTCCTTCTCCTAGAAGTACAAATGGACATTAGAATAGTAATAATAATATTCTGGATTTATGTAGCGCCTAATACATGTACGATGTCTCTCAGTGCTTTACAGATATGTTTTCCTAGTCATCAGATTCAGGCTTGGCCATCCACAATGTATGCACATTCTCCACTCCCTGGGGACTCACATTGCTGAAGTAACCAGTTACCTTTGCATTCCACTGCAGATGAAATGTCTTGCTTCAGAAAATTATTGCCATGCCATGGATCACAACCTTCTCATCTCCAGATAAGTGTTAAAAACTACTGGACTGTGATACTTCTACCTATGGCCTACATTCTGTGGTCTTTTCCCTCTAACATACATGTAGCTAGGTTTTCTTTTTCTTTTGTTGTTGTTGCTTTAATAGTACATTAAAACCTGCTTTAGTGACCACCTGAAGGCAACCTGTCTATAAAGACCATATTGTTTGACATAAAGGCCACCTGCTCCTGAAGACCAATTTTCTTGTCTCCCTTGAGTGGTCTTTATATACAGGTTTCACTGTATCATCTTTGAATGAGGTATCATCCATACAAATTTCAAAAGCCTTGTCTCTACAGATTCTACAGGCTACTCTATCTCACACGCACCTTCCCATATCCTGTGCAACGCCTCCGCCTTCCGAGCCGTGATCTTGACCCACGACCTCCCTTTGTGACCGACGACGTCCACAAGCAGACTGGTGTCGTAACCATCCTCTGTCTCGTAGTGGACGGGGCGCAGGACAGCGGTTACATGATCAAAGGTCTCAGCAGTATGGAGGAGGGCGTCTAGGTGGCTCAGATTGGTGCTTTTCAGCTGGTTCTTCTTGGGGATCACTTTACCCTCCTCAAGCTTTTAACAAAAAAGAGAGGGCAAGTCAAAGTGGTGTACTTTTTTCTTCATGGAATACCATATATACGTTTGTTTAGTTTTAATGCAATACCATTTACTCTCATTACTAAGAACTGTCATACCAGAAACATATTTGACAATTAACATACCAGTAGAAATATCTGCAGATTGTTAAAAGTAAATTTTGAGCAGCGAGAAACTTATAGTAATTTTCAAACATTTAGCTTAAAAGGGGGGGGGGGGAGTTAAAGTGGTGATTATTATTTTTCTGGAATACCATGTATGCCTCCCCTTATTTTTCTTTACTGCAAAACCAGCAAAAGTCATGACACAAAGCTCTAAAAACTTTTAATTAGCAAAATGGCTGTTTTCGCAGCAATAAACTTAAGCGATTTCCAAAAACACTCACTGACTGATTTCAGTACATACATGTAAGAATTTTGCAAGGCTATAATTGCTATGAATTCTCTGAATTAATCTCACAAGACTCATTCGAATGAGATCTGTGCTTCACAATGAGCTCTGATAGTTTTAAAAGGACTTGGTAACATTGTTCAGTTGAGAGAAAATGGTGCTAAGGTAGTGAATTCAATGCTAAATGTACAATTAAAGATAATCTGAAAATTTGAGTAAAAACATTTTTTACGACCGAAGAAAAATCGCTTGAATGCAATCTTGTTTTAAAGTATTTTAAACTAAACGTCTTTGAAAAACGTGTTTCTAGGGTGAAAAAGTGTCGCTTCAACGCACCCCTGAAGACTCCCGGAGAGACTGGGGGGGGGGTATTTCTTGATGGAACCAATGGTTTGCTGTGTGCAATCTTGTCCATCCATAAATGGTATTTCCATCAAGTCTGGTGTCAGCGAATTATGACCTTCTGCACATGGAAACTTGACAACTCTCTCCCTTTAAACTACCTCAAATTGTTGGTTGAAAGTAAATATATACTCTGCTGAAAGCCAGGAATGTGTTTATCACATATGCTTCAACATATACTTATGGCAATTCTGGCTCTTTTAGCGGACAGCAATAAACCAGAATCACAACCAAATATGCAATCAATGTATTCAAGCAAACTATTCTATAAATGGATCAAATAGCAAATTCCATGCTTACTTCCAATCATCTGGTCATCGCGTCGGGTCGCGTGGTGGCGTTACACAACTTTTTGTGAAACTGAAAACATGCTCCTTTATTTACGAAACGTCAAAGGTAATGTTTATGAAATGAACCCTTCTCATCTACAAATGGTCTGGTCCAATTTACCCGACACTTTGTGACAACACTACGGCAAATCTATGAAAGGTCATATCTTCGCAAAAGGTCAAGTAACGGTCATGTACATGTATAACTGGACGCGATGACTCGATGATTCAAAATAAGCCCAAATTCCATGAATATAAATCATTGAAATCAGTTTAACTGATTAACTCACCGATTTGATGAATGTCAGTTCGGCCTGGATCTTTTTCTTCACTTTCCCAATTCCTTCAACGTTGCCGCTGGTCTTCAGCAGATCGGCTCTCTTTATTAATCCCTCAGCTCTCTCTCGCAGTGCGCTCAACTCACTAGCTAGAGAGCTCTCCATATTTGGGATAAGTCCTAAAATGAAATAAATTTAAGTCTGGATTTTGCACATTTGGGTAATCGGAAAAAGTGATTTTTTAAAAGTAAAATGCATTAATATTAGCATTACGACTTTTCAGAGGATGAAAATAAATAAAGAAGAAAAACTGAGGTACACATTGAAATAAAGACGAATAAACTCTAAATAAGAAAAGGCATCAAATAAAACAAAGAAGAAAAAAAAATCAAAAAACAGATACCGGTACTGTAAACGCTGTTATTTTGGCCTGATTAATTTTTCGCGCTGGGCGACCTCAAAACATATTCGGGGGTTCTTACATTCGCGTTGCATGCGGTTCAGCCCGTTCAACACGCATAAGAAGTTAGGCTCATATTTTCGTGAGTTCTAAAATTCGCGGACAACGACTTTACATGAAATCCGCGAAAAATTAAAGCACCGCGAATATTACGTTTACAG
The DNA here is from genome assembly GCA_037976565.1 of Mesocentrotus franciscanus. Classification (NCBI taxonomy): domain Eukaryota; kingdom Metazoa; phylum Echinodermata; class Echinoidea; order Camarodonta; family Strongylocentrotidae; genus Mesocentrotus; species Mesocentrotus franciscanus. Next base: position 23,690,542 of record CP137682.1, read on the forward strand.
GAGGTTAATAAAACTTTGACAAAGTCAATAATTGAAGAAAAAATGCCATACCGTATCTGAAATTTCCAAAATGATCATTTGACAGTGAATTTGTGAAAAAGATATTAAACCTGGCAAGGCTCATTATAAACGCTAACTGGACTTTATATGTACCAGTACTGAAACGGGTTGATGTTCATCAATCATACATCAAACGGGTCTACCTGATTTAGTTGCAAATACAAGTAGTTAGAATATCACTCAAGCAAGTTAGAACATGTACAGTACAATGTAGACTAACAAACAAGTGAAACGCTCTCGGCGGTCTCGCCTGCATTACGCATTCGATATGATGAAAAATTGAGGTAGGGACATTATTGATAGGCAGGTTTGCCCATTAGCAGGCCCCCCAAAATGAAATCCTCTGAATCTAATCAGCATTTTGAAGTGCATTTTGAAGTGAATATTGACTAAGAATATGCAGACCTGAAATGACATTTGACCTTGACTTTAACCCTTATGTTCAAGTTTCATGGAATAGGAATGTATACTTTGAAAATTACGATAAAAATTCCAAGATCTTAACGTGATGCCACAACATAGTCTAAGTTTGATGACCGGAAATGACCTTTGACCTTGACTTAGTGACCTGAAATTCAACTCACATGATTGGGGATACTTGATATACCTTTAGTCTAAGTTTCATTGAATAATAACTTATACTTTCAAAATTATATTAAAAATTCAAAATCTTAACCTCAGGTTAAGTTTTTGATGATGATGCCACAACATGGTCTAAGTTTGTTGACCTTAAATGACCTTTGACCTTGACTTTGTGACCTGAAATTCTCCTCACATGATTGGGGATACTTGATAACCCTTAAGTCCAAGTTTCATTGAATAAGAACTTATACTTTTAAAATTATATTAAAAATTCAAAAACTTAACCTTGGTTAAGTTTTTGATGTTGACGCCGCCGCCGCCGCCACAGGAAAAGCGGCGCCTATGTCTCGCTTTTTGCTACGCAGGCGAGACAAAAACTGAAAAAAAGTCACTGGTAGTGGTACTAGATCTAGATCCCCATTTGGGATTAATTTTAGAATACCGACCAACAGGGTTTTTTACATACTAGGGTCTACATAGACGAGCGAAGCAGAAGGTAAGGTTTAGGATAATATTTAGGGTTAGAGATAGGTTTAGGGTCAGGATAAGAGTTAGAATTAGCTAAGAAAATTAGTTAAGAAACTTCGGTCTTGGGATTAAGCTTCACTGGTGAAACAATTTTCATCCGCAGCAGCACTAAAAGTAAAAGCGATGATGGACTCTGACTCCGAGCCCAGAGCAGCGGGGTTAAAAACACTTCAACGCACAGATGCACGCACGACATGGATGAAAGAGAATGGGACTGAATGATAAACGCAAATGAACTGAACTCCTCCTTGTGATCTACATGATACTTATTGATAGTACTTTACCATAAACTCAATATACAAATGTCCAGAATACCTTAATTTACATATAAAAAATCAAGATTTCTGACATAATTTACAAACATTCGCTTACCAGCTTCTCATCTGTGTCTTGCAGATATATGCGGCTGGTGCAGGTGTACGTGACGTGCGCCTAGCCTAGCCTAGCCTAGCTCTAGCTAGCTAGCTAGCTCACGTCACCTCGGCCTCGCGCTCGGCCTAGCGCGCGCCTCAATCTAGAATGGCGCAATGTGTGTGTGCTCTTCAATATGCGTCGTCCCTGCAAAATATCGTCCTCCAGGACAATCCATAGATGTTAACACACACTACACAAACACACACCACACACGCGCACACACACACACACACACATATTCTCTCTCTCTCTCCCTCTCCCTCTCTCTCTCTCTCTCTCTCTCTCTCTCTCTCTGTCTATCTCTATGTCTGTCTCCAATTGGTTAAAACTCTATCATTATGTTCTGAAAACTTATAGTGAGTCTGCAAGAAAATTATCAGGAAGTTGAAAACCAAATTGCATATACAGTCGAGCCATAGAGATATATCTCTGTATGAGTCGAGCATAAAAGAGGAGAATATTATGAGGACGAGATGTCTACAACCACGCTGATCAACCTCACGACTATTATTTATGTACGGAGGACAGGTAATTGAGGAATGAGGGATGAGACTTCGGTGGTATAAGCAAAGAGATATCTCTTTGGTATAAGCGCTTTATAAGCAACGTTGTTATTATTATTATTATTTATGTACGCTCTGCAATTTGCAATTGCTTGTGGATGAGTTTCAGTACTTGTTTGTATGCCCTGCCTTTCATTCTGACAGAAAATTGTTTATCGATAAATATTTTATTGGAAGCCTGAGTACACTGAAAATGGATCAGCTTTTTAACTCCAATAATGTACACACACGTACACGTTTAAACTTAGTAAAATTCTGTCGAAAAATAATGTTTCGTTTTCCTTAATTTAAGTATGTGCACAAAACATGTTATGAGTTCAATATTAACTTAATGTTTCTCTTTTTTGTCTTATATCAAATTATCAAATTGATATCAAGAATATTTTCAGTAATTCATTAATTCAAATAACAATTTACTGGTGCCAGTAACTTTCTTTTTCAATTTCTTCAAATAATTTTGTCATTAATTATCGTTGTGATTATCAATATCGTTTTGTTTTTTAATTATCATTATTATTATTATTATTATTATTATTATTATTATTATTATTATTATTATTATTATTATTAATATCGTTATTATTATTATAATTATTATTAGGCTATGATCATCATAATTTTTCTCACTATTGTAGATAGTGTTATTTTGTATTGATTATATTAATTCGATTTGAATTGTATATTGCAAATTCAGACTGGCTGATTATAAACTTCTCCAATGCCCCAATGTGGGTGACATGAGAATAAATTGTCATTGTCATCATGAGTGGGCCAGGGGGAGCCTGAGGGGCGGCTGGCGGAGCCTGCCGCGGGCGGCCTCGATTTTCTTTTCTCTCTCTCTCTGTATATAGTCTGCCTATAGGCCCAGTATATTCAGGATTTTTTTCTTCAGGTAAATGCTTTTCGATGCCAAGCAGTCGATTGAAACTAAGGCAGAACCAGAAACAATATCGGCCTAACTTGATATGATAAACTGAAGAGCAGAAAACTAGCCCCCGAGATTGAGCAATCATAATCCATCTCACTCAGCCGTAGAAGAACATAACCAGTCCTGAACATAACATTGGATGGGAACGATGATGCCCATATCATTGACTTGAAACACTTGAAACACAAGAAAGATGAAAGAATCCATTTGGTTAAAAGGATTAATCCTTCAATAAATAGAGACTCTGGCTATTCACTGTCATCTAGCTTTTCTCTATGCAGCTAGTGATCCTGAGGCAGCAGACAGAAAGAAAAAAAATTATTATGTGAGACACACTTGGCTTGAGAAAGTCCACATGATATCTAGGAGAGGATGACAGCTTGCCTAATAAGAAATGGCTATTAGGTACATATTATTGATATGTCGTTTATTAATCCTGCATCGCGCCTCGTGGCTTATCTATACAATAGACTGAAGCGAAAATTGGGTGGGGGCTATATTATAGGGGAAAAAACAACAATAACAATAACAACAATAAGAATAAGAACAGAACAAAAAACAAACAAACAAACAAACAAAGAAAACAAAAACAAAAAAAATTATCAAAAACTAAAACTAAAACTGATCAAAACGTAAACAACTAAAAACAAAAACAAAAACAAATACAAATACAAAACGAAACAGCCCGCGGTTTTTTCCTTTTCTCAGAATTTACATTTTGACCTTTAAAGAGGTCATATGCTAATTAGGTATACACACACTGTTTTTATGCGACTTTCCTCGCGTCCTTTGTGTTGATTGTGCTGCATCAGTTTTGCTTTTGTCGGGAATTCTGCTATTTTCTCAACAGCCAATATGCCTCGTGGAAAGAAGAGATCGCAAGGAGAAGAAGGGGACAGTAAGAGAAAGAATGTGAAGAAAAACAAGAAAAATGGAGGGCCGAAAGCTGTCATCGAAACCAAGAACCAAGAACCGCGAGAAACCATTGTGAGTTTCAATTTCCATTGCACGCAGTGTGTATTGTACATGCATGATCATTGAGCGCATGGGAGCACGTAGGATCGGCGTAATATGGCGTGGCAATATGGCATGGCCCACAAGCGCAGCTAGCTCAACGGCCCCGCCGAGGCGCCCCGGTAACCCTCGGGCTTGAAGGCCTAAAGGAGCCGCGTGCTTCGCGCCTCAGCGCCCCTTTGACGATCCTCACTGACCGCTGTATATATCGGCAGGTGGTTAAGGCGACTAGGTCTAGTAAAAAAGTGCTCAAATTGTTGGATTAATGTGTAACTTGACCAGAATTCTAAGGCTATGGCACGCAGCGCCCTTGTCCTTGACTTCTCTGCGCTTATGACTTAGATCTATACTTATGTCTACGAGTAATTGTGCTATTCAGTGACAGTATTCTGAATAATCTGATAACAAAACACGCAACAAACACAAATATCCATAGCGGGTCTATCTAGTATAATCTAGATATCAGTAGGGGTGCTGGTCCGAGAATAAGGATCATCCGCACAAACGAGGATATCCTCATAAACACTGACAAATTGCGTCCTAAAAAATAAGGATTGTCCGCATTTTGCGGAATTTTTTTTCATCGGTGCTCTGCGGGTTTTGGTGGTTCCCGAAGCGCGCCCTAGCGATGCGAAAAAAATGGATTCCACGTAATAAAATACCCCCTGTTCACCGTCTTCCCGAGGATTTATAGCTCTTAGCGTGAAAGTCTCTGTACAAAGTCAATGTAAAATGCATCAAGAAAATCATTGCGGAGTCCGTTTTTCGCATCGCCAATGTGCGGATTGGAAATAAGAAACGTCTGCGAAAATGCAGACGATCCTTATTTTTGCGGACGCATCAGTCCGCTTTTACGAAGATGCTCCTCGTTTATGCGGACGATCCTTATTCTTGGACCAGCGCCCCTACTGGTTATACTTATAGCAATACGTATTACGTATTCATCGAAAAGCCTCCAAATTATGAAAGTTCACGTCAAAAATTCCGAACTGCACGTTAAGTGAATGAGTGCCCAGACATGGGAACCTAGTTTGCTTATGCAATGTCAAAATGGCACCGCCGCCTATTCTTGTGAAAATAACAATCAACATTGTTCTTGTCTCAGTTGTCTGAATTGTGCAAAAAAATTTGGAGCACTTACTCTTTTGAATATGAGGTCATTACTAGGAAACGAGGAATATATAGGAAAGGTGGTAGCTTTTTTAAAAGGCAGTGGAAGGTACAACGAACTGTGATGCTCAGCTATAAAAATACAGTATTAATTACGTTTCGCTATATTATCTATTAGTGACAGTGGTACTATCCTCGGTATAAATTGCTTCATTATATAAACTGTATAAATTGCTTCATTATACGGAGAGAGGCTTTAAACTAACGTCCTAACGTAATGAACTGATCGCAACTAATATTCAACCACTTCATCCCTTCCTTCCTAATGTATTCTTTAAAATAACAAGCTGCATAACAATACAGAAAATAACTATATACTAACAATTTACTGACATTGTTAATTTCATAAACACAACGCCGCTAGGCTATCGTCGATCCAACAGAGCAAAAGTACTAAGAGAGGACCAGTAACTAAGCCCTCTCACACTGCCTGGTGAAAATCATCCAATGACGATGGAAACGCCATTAATCTCAACAACAACAACAACAACGAATATCAGAGTGAGAGTAAATATTAGAATATAAAAGAAAATTCTTGTTAATTTCAAGCTAAATTTTAAGTGCACAGACATATAATTAAAAATGAAATGTACTGTAGGGCTCCCCATCATACGGTAGACGTAAAATTGCTAATGCTATTGTAGGGATTTATTTTGAACTTCTTAATTCATTTCCTATTCATTTTCTATTCATATTCATATTCATATTCATATTCTCTATTCATATTCATGAGTCATCCCTCATTCACATTCACCCTTTTCATCTACCACCCTATCATCTATCTCTCTCCCTTATTGGTTTCAATGTTCATTCAAGCTTAAAGTATAATTTACATCTTCTATGAATATTCAATATATACCTTTTGTTTAAGTTTGAATATTCAAGAATACTTTGTAATGTTGATTTATACATGTTTGTTACTATATGAATATTAATTGGGTTTCTTTCTTATTTGCATGGAATTTATGCAAATGTTACATGGAATGCAGTTTTACTTTTAGACATTAAAAACCTGGTCAGTTAGCCAGTAGGTATCAACCCGACATCATGTCTCCTGGGCTGTCTCTGTATACTTGAGAGTGCTGGGGATTATGTCAGAACCGCCACCCTACACTATTAAAGCTCATATTCTAGGACAATAAATGTCCATTAATTTGGTACCTACGGCAAGCCTATGCTATTTCGAAGTTGTTCATTTTCATTGCATATCACAAAAATCTTCTAGCTACTGGATATCCTCAATTGAAATGTCGAAAAATAGCCTCCTCTCTTTGCCTAGAAAGTCAGTCACGGAGCTGGTCCACTATTTGTGACGTCACGCCCGGGACGAGTATATTCACGTACCGGATGTTCCATAGAAAAACATGGGCAGAGAAATACGAATTTCTGCTATTTAGTTTCAAAGTTTAGTTTCATATAACTCTATGTAGAATTCTTCACCTTCCCCTAATATTTCATAGTACTAATATCAATTCCCCTTTTCAGAATTATGACATAAACAAGCCAACGATGCGCTATTAGTCGATATTTTCACCATGTAATTTTGTTTGAGTGTGTTGAATTTGGTGAGATTGTTTTCGTGTGCTCGGTAAAGTAGATCCGGTCGTTTGGCTTCGTTCGAGTCTTTCTCGCGTTCTGTCTAGCTCGCTTTATACATATACACTTCCGATTCACGTACGGTACATATTATATAATTATATCAATTGATAATGGCTGGAGAGTTTGACGAGAACGATCTTTTTATGGATTTTGAAGAGTTTATGGAGAAAGAAGATGAAAGTAATGAAGGAAAAAGGGACGATAGTGCAGACGTATGATGGAAGTTGGGCTGAGGACGCAAGTACAAGTGGGGAGAAGACGATAGAGAAGTCGGAGAGCAAGGAGATGTCGACGTTCCTGCAGCCGGGGCCGGGGAGTAGCGGCAGTAGCACCTAGGGCTCTAGACCGAAGATTTCTGTCTCTTTCGTTCGTTAGCCTCTGATTTGGGTAGGGTCGGCTCCTCTCTTTAGAGACAGAAGCCGACCATAGTGACTGCATTGCAAACTACTGCTCGCATCCGAGCATTAAACTAATGCCCAAAATACTACATTTTACCCGATGCATATCCGATGCATTTATTATTGTAAATTAGGCCTAGGCTAAACTACATCGGTTCCACTTACCAGATTGACTGTATGATGCGTTTAAGGGTCTTTTTCGGATTTTCATCGCCGAAATTGAGCTCCAGGCCATGTTAAAATTCTTGCAGCCGTATTTTAAACTGTTATTGCGCATGGAGGAAGATGACGTCATCCATTGACAGTAACAGTTTAAAATACGGCTGCAAGCATTTCAACACGGAGCTCAATTTCGGCGATGTACGTTCAACAAGCCGCCTAGAGCAGCGGCCTGGTCTTACCTGCCGATTCCGCTCGCTTCACGAACGTTCGTGCAAGAGCCGTATCACTTAATTGCGGATGAATATCGTTCATAGACGTCGTCCGCTAAATAGAGGAAGCTTGATCTTGTTCAAGTGTGATATATATATTTAAAACAAATATATAACTGGTTCTGTATCCTTTTTTGAGGCAGTCAAACACATCCATGATAATTACAGTCACAGTTCTAGGCCTATTCGTTTCACAAAACTGCTCCTGTACCTTATCTGATGACAAGATAATGTATATGTACACCCACCTATTCATACCTGCATGTGATTTAACCTTATTTTCCAAGCAGTAAACCCGTCTTAAAGGGATCCGGTAACTTTGTCTCAGATTCTGAAACAAAATTCTGGATTTAGCTCATGATGCAATGATAATCATAAACCTTTAGGTCGGTCAGGAACCCCATGACTTTTACAAGCTGATCGCCTGTCTGATTATCAAGATATTTATGATTGGAATTACAAATTTTGAAAACCGTTCGCCTGATGGTTTTCATAACACTATAGTCTATTAAGGAAAACGAGTATGGTAAAACCGGTCAATCAAAGATTTTTACTTTTTTGAGGCACTTCTTGATCATTTTGAAGCGCAATTTTTTTAGGGCTTCATTATTACACCATATCACAGACACTAATAACATGTAGGGCCGTGTATCTCAGATTTAACACTGTTAAACGATCCCTTTAAAACTCTACCAAAAAGGATAATGTGAGGATATAAAAAGAAATCAGCGACTGGAAAACGTTGCTTAGTTATTCTTCATTCAAATAAAAACAGAAAATCTATCACATAAACTCGTTAACAAGAAAAATTCTAAGCTCTAACAGGATAGCATTTACGTGGGCATATCATTGGCATTCACTCTTACTCAGCCCATGATCCCCGGTCGTGACGTCAAGCATAGAGGACCCGGCAATTCCGTGCATTTCCAGGTTTCCGACGAGATTTTGGTGGAGTTTACTCGCATAAATTTACTATTCTGAATTTTTTTTGTCGGTTGAACGCCATTTAGTGTTATTCTGGGGGTTAAAAGCTTTTTATTGATGTGGTTATCTCAATATTTGGGATTATCCTAGAATTTCACCTTTAAGATCATTTAGACTAGATTCTATACCGGTAATCTAAATACATTAACAAATGACAATAAATGAATAAGAAATTAAGAATAACATTAAATTACTTCCATGAAAGTTTCCTGATTGAAAATGTTCCCGAGCCTCTGGCTGAGGATCTATGTATGGTGAGATAAGAATTGTGTGATTTTAATGTTATTATTTTATTATTTGTAATCCCTTCAGTTCCAGTACGAAAAAATGCAGAATGATTACTGTCCATTATCAACTCCAAAATGAGGACAGTCTTGTGATCGTTCCGATGGCGTTTGTACTTTTCTTTTTCTCAAAGGCCAACAAATCCTCACAATTACAGTTTTGATATCAACTCAATTTTAGGAACCCCTTTCCAAAAGATTTAGATCAATGCTACTTGTACATGTACTGTACATGTACATGTAGATCTAAACTTTTTGTAAAAAAGCAATTGCAACATTTTTTTAAGTTTGGAAGCTTAAGAATGATCAATTATATCTCTCTTGGCATGGCATAATCATTGCTACATGTAGTTTTAGTATCATTAGAAAGCTAGTTTATTCCTTTTTAAAATGATATCCCATTTGTTGTGATTTTTTAAGTCTTGTTTTCTGATTACGGAATTAACCACTGTACCGTCACTCCTCCTTTTGCTAAAAAATGTATTATAATCAAACAAAATGGATGTTAAAAGAAATAAAACATTCATGTATTACTTCAGAGTTAACATTTCTAGTGGACTTTTGGCGATTGCAAATTTCTGATTTATTGTAGTAAATATCTAGAAAGATGGGCAAGTTGTTAATTAGGATGCTTAATCGCAATTGCATGTTATTGGTATTGAAACTTCCTGCCATCAGAATAGATCAGATTCAAAATCAGCACAGCAATTTATAGTCTTTTCACAATATCATGAGGCCTGCATGGAGAACCTGTATACAAAGAAGTGTATGTATCCCTGCTAGATAGTACTAATGTTATTTGCCATTATAAATCTCAATATGGGTGAAGGATATGGGGTACTTCTTGAATTATTCAAAAGCTCTGCTAAAACCTAAACTAGGGGTAACGATGTTAGAAGTTTTGCATTCTCAGCAGAAAGGTGTTTTTCAAATGCAAATGATGATGATGATACTGATAACGTAATGAATAATGAAATAAAATGTATAATGGTATTATTATTGTTGTTACTATATGTTACTGTTATTTAAAGTGTTCTCAATTTATTTTGTTAAAAGTTTGATACTGTAAATTTATGATTGATTTACAGATCAAATCAGGTTATTTTGAAAGCATACATGTACATGTAACAGTATCCATTTTTTCAAAATGCCCCTTTTAAGGCCTTTATCTACGGTAGTCAATTCATTTTCCATAATGATAAATGCACTTGTGCCTCTATCCAGCCTGTTTCCATATTGATACAATCTAATGAATTGAAAGGGATATCACCCAAAAGAAGGGAAATATGAATTATGGTACTTAGTGACTCAGCTCAGCTTGAGTGAAAGAGGGTTAGGGGCCTACATGTACTTGTCGCTGTGTAGGAATATCTGTACAAATGTTTCAAGTACACTTGTGCGCGTTGACCCATCAATCATAGATATTCTATAGGGCTGATTAAATCAAATTGGCAACACTAACACAGTGTGTATTTCATTTCACTTATATTATATTTGTTGTTGTTGTTGTCGTAATGTCATATCTGAATTATAAAAGAGAAATTGTATGAAAACATATCACATGATCGCTTTAGAAGAGGGCATTATTATATACTTTGCAAGTTACAGTAATTATTTTAGTACTTTTTATAACATTGAATACCAGTAATTTGGTTTTGTCCTAAATAATTATATCTTTGTGATCTATAAAAATAAAAATGATATACAAAAAAGTACATGTAGACCTAGTTCTTTTTTCCTAATTTGAAGATTTAGATGCCCATAATTTTGATGAGTTATCCAATCTAATGAAGCCTCATGCCCCAAATTTCTGTTGTTGTTTTAAAGTCATTTTTGTTATCATCTAGAAGAGAAAAAAAGGGGGGGGTGCAGATACACAAAGATAATGTGAACATTTCTTTTACAATTGAATCCTAATTGCATTGTCAAATAAAACCGTCTACCAGTTATAGGGAATGGCTGATTATGTAGTAACAAGAATACATTTAATTGTTTATTTGAGGGTTTTTAAATCGTAAGGTATATTTAAAGAAGAATGAAATCCCAAACAGCAGAAAATCTTATGCTAAATATGAGGATGCTGCCATGCTGCAAGTTTAAAGAAACTACTTCTTCTTCAGAGAAGTGATTGATTGACTTTAAAGTGTACTAGTCCCCTACAGTATGTAATACAGTCAAACCTGCTTTAGTGACAACCTGTCTACAAAGACCACATTTTTTTGTTTCCCTTGAAATTGAAAATGGTTTCTCATTGAAACATGTACTAAAGGAACCTGTACTTAAAGACCACCTGCCTATAAAGACCACTTTTCTTGTCTCCCTTGGGTGGTCTTTATAGACAGGTTCACTGTAATTTGTGTGTAGCAAGAATGTATAAAATCAACCTCAAAAAACTTGCCTGGCATTCTATATGCTACTCTACAGTATGTATATCTAGTATGAAGGAAATAAAGAATAAAGATTAAAACCTCCCGCATGTAATCCAAATTGAAGTTATGTTCTGTACAAGTCCTATTCTACATGTATGCGAGAGAGTATGGTTGCGTCAAGTAGTCTTCTCACAAGTCATATTTTCTTAAATGAAGTGTATTTCAACTGCAATATGTCTTGATAGAATTAATATTTGAAGCTCATATTTTGAATATGATATATAGCGACATGGAACTCTAACATACCAAATGAAATATTGGTACACTTTAAGTACACGAGAAACTGTAGTTCATTGTATGCATGTGCGCTAGATAAATTCATCTCATTTCATTGTTGTTTGTTCCAGAAATTGAAGGACTCTCCTTTTGTTGGTACCCTCTTGTTCAGTGGAGGAACAAACTGGGATCTGATCGGCAGACACAAACTAACCAAAGCAGCTGCAAGTAAGCTCACTTTCATTGAATTCATTCAGAAATCATTTTTTATTTTCCAAAATCAATTTTGTTCTGGCACGCTTCTTCAGAATTAGTTGAAGGTCTTTAGAAGATTGCAGCACAGCAAGATTGTGAATAAAAAAATCAAATGATTTCTCAATATTGCATCACTAGTCAGATGAACCTCTTCAACGAGATACGCTCACCGTCAAATTGTATTACACATAATCTGGTGGAGATTGTCCATGATCACTTTAAAAAAAAATCATCCTGCAACATTGTTTCAATATTAGTCCTTTTGGGTTTTTTTTCATCGTATGTAGTTTTCATCATCATGCTCTGAAGACAGAAACACTGAACTACACTCATACATGTATGGCATGGCAGTCTGCTCCAAACTATTCAGCTGTTTCTCATCATACTTCAAATATGAGGGCACTTTAAGAGCAAATATCATATTCACTGGCCCATAACTAATGGGGCTGCGTGTCCCCCGCCCCACCGCAGCTAGCAACAAGAGGTCCGCCAAAAAAAAACACTGATTATAAATTGATGGGCCAAGTTAACATAGTTAGGACACAGCTAATAGTGGAACTATTTTGCTATTCAAAATTGTACCTAAAACTTGATTTTCAGACAGAAAATTCCACAATATCCCCTACTCTAGGAAAGGGTCCAACTCATATGATGTCTGCAACCCCCCACCTACTAAAATCCTAGTTACAGGCCTGTATTCTGAGGACATTTCTTCTAAGATATTCTTCCAGTATGACATACAAAGAATGAGAAAAGTAGTACAAATAAATTTTCATCTTTACCAGAACTCAACCTTACCTTTAACTTGCATGTCTGTAATTTCTCCACTTGTTTCCATCTTTAGGCAGACCTATCATTGGCGGTAGGAACCTTTGGGGACCACATCGGCTCTGCGCTGGAGGGGATCCGGGTTAGGAACGTCTTCTCAGGACCAAGCTCTTGCCACAGTGTTATCATCACAGAGGAAGGCAAAGCCATGACATGGGGTAAGAATTGGCTCTTTTGGTGTGGAGACTGTGGTGACCAATAGTATAAAAATAGTTTTTAGGTTATTGGTAAGATGGTAAACTATTTCATGAGGTACATGTACAATTTACAGCTGCTTTATTTAGCAGAACATAACCATGTTGTGTAAAACACTGCATTTTTAACATCTTTCTTGTAATAAATGAAAAAAGAAAAACAAGATATTTATTATTTATAACACTCACAATCATCATTATCTGAGATGAAAGGGGAATTCAGGTGAAAATTTGGGTATTTGATCATTTTGATGCCCTTCCTCCTTAATCCATGTGGCCAATTGAATGCCTACATGTAGATGGTTTTTATGCCTCTGCCACCCAAGGTGGTGCCAGAGGCATTATTTTTGTTTGTTTGATTTTATTTCTGCATTTTTCAACAAAATATGTTGTATAAACGGCTATGTGATTGAATTGTTGTACGGTCCTCTTCTATTTTGCACAGTATTATCATCATCGGTGGTCAATTTATAGCACCAACCGAGTTCTTAACTTCAACTTTTGACCCAACCAGGCTTGGACCCAACACTTTACCTCAAACTGCTCAAATTATTTATTAACAATAGGCTTTGAGAATCTGATTCTTGCAGGCAGGTGACATGTAGTGTCTCTGTGTCACAAATCCGAAATGATATATTAGGAAAGTGTATTTTTATGACACAATTTGTTTAATCTTTGCTTGCATGATTAATTACAAATGAATTATAACATGACTAATTTAATATACCATATCCTTTCATTCTCCCCCACCCAGGTCGCAATGACAGAGAGCAGCTTGGGCACGGAGACGACTTTCGGAGAGACGTCCCCACGCTGGTGGAGGGGCTAGAGGATCATCATATTGTGACTGCTGCATGTGGACGCAACCACACAATGTGTTTAACAGGTGAATTAGCCATTATAGATCAGCTAGTCAGGTTTAGTATTGTTGCAGGTACCTGTACCTCCAACAATACTGTTACGAATCTGAACTATTGTTTAATCATGAATATTCATAATTATGTAAATATATGGGCATTCGTTCAGTTGGTGAATTGGAGATTCAATAACCCGCCAGTCATGGGTTAAACGTAGTTGTTTTTCATTAATATTTTGCTGTTTTGAGTATTCCTGTGTTTTTGTAAGGTAGGAGGGATAATCAGTCAAACATGTAGAACCATCTTGCTGTAAAAGTCCTATCAGCGTACAGGTAAGTTCTGTACATGAATGGCAATCCTGTGAAAAACACTATTCAAGGGAGAGATTGAAAGTGATCTTTATATACAGGTTCCTTTGATGGGTATTTCATTAGAAACTACTTCTCAAGCAGAGCTGCCAAAGTAACTAGCAGTTAAGCGTATCAGGTACCCATTTACACCTGGGTGGAGAGTGGCAACTTAAGGGTAATGTCATGGCAAGGACGTTAGTGCCAGGCTGGGATTTGTAGCCTGTACCTTGTGATCCACAAGTAATAATGATTGATGATAATTATATATGGGACACGTACAATTACTGCATATTACAAGCTATATTGATATTATCCGGCTCAGCTGTTACGGCACTCAAGCATTCAAGAAATGTACTGTATTAAGCAGCTGTACGTCTGTGAGAACTGGTCGTTAAATAAATCCTTGTACAGCAGAATTCAGGCAGCAGAAATGTGGTTCTTAAGAAGAATGCTTAGGATACCTTGAACTGACAGAATATCAAACAAAGAAGTGCTCAATAAGGTATGTGTCGATGGATCCCTCCTTAACATCATAAGGAAAAGACAACTTCAGTTTGTTGGGCATATTATGAAAAGAGAAGGCAGGATACCGACAGGAAAAATTGAGGAAAGAGAAGCAGAGGGAGACAGCGCATCAAATACATGGATAAGTTCATTGGGCTGACTGGTAACAGAAGTTACGTCACATTACAAAGAACCAGAGATAGAAGTAGATCGAAAGCCTTGATACCTAATGTCTGGAACAGAAAAGGCACCTAGCGGCGAGCAAGCAAGCAAGCAACTTTGTTAAGCAGATTAATGTTATAGACCTTTGATTTCAGATGAAGTATCGTGACCCCAAAGATCTTTTTCCTGACCTTTCCAATTCCCTTGCCTACAGATGATGGAACCGTATTTGCATTTGGTGATAACAGAATGGGCCAGTGTGGAATCGGAGTTCAAAGCTCGTCCGTAGGAACACCGTGTAAGGTGAGTTGATGTATGATTGAAATCAGGGAAACATTAAACATATACTCTTCTGTTTCCATGTGTATTGTAGCATAGTTTGATCACACACACCGGATTCGGTGTTTAAAGGTACCAGGGAACTACTGCATGTAGTTGTTTTGTATACAAATCTGTGTGGCCAGTGTGGAATCAGTGTTCAAAGCTCATCCGTAGGAACACCATGCAAGGTGAGTTGATGTATGATAGAAATCAGGGAACCAAAATTAAACATATACACTCTTCTGTTTCCATGTGTACTGTATCATAGTTTGATCCCACACACCAGACTTGGTGTTTAAAAGTACCAGGGGAACTACTACATGTATAGTAGTTGTTTTGTATACAAATCTCACATGCAGCAGCAGAGTATGAGTTACAAAAAGGAAACCCATATTCAATCCTATATACAATGAGAACATACAGATTTTTTTCTTCAAATATATGTTATAGCCTATCATGTTTTTTTAATTTGACACCTTAATCAATAACATCTGACCTTGGACAGATGAAAGTTTCAGATTCATGTCAATATTTGCCTCTGCCTAAGTTTGGTAGAAAATGGAGTTTAAACCCAGTGTTTGGTTGAATGTCTCCATTCCAATTGGATGTAATCACACAGTAACTCCTCAACACGATTCATTCAAACTTGGGTATAGCTCAGTTTGACATGTTTTAGAGTATGACCAATGCTCATTCATCTTCGGATTACATTTTAGAGAGCAGCCTATCAACTTCAAGAAGACACTATCAACTTTCATATCCTATGATGTACAGTCAAACCTGTCTATAAAGACCACCCAAGGGAGGTGGTCTTATGTTTCAATGAGAAACCATTTTCAAGGAAACAAAATTGAGGTCTCTGTAGACAGGTGGTATTTCTATACAGGTGGTATTTCTATACAGGTGGTCACTAAAGCAGGTTTGACTGTACATCAGAAATTTTTTTTTGGGGGGGAGATGTTTAGGCTCAGATAAAAAAATAAAAAAAAAAAAATTTTGTTTGTATTAACGTATAAAGTATATCTCTTGACTTGTGATCTCTTCTTCCAAATGTCTTTGTTTTGCAGCCAAACTACTACGGTTCACCCATTGTCAAGGTAGCGTGTGGAGCAGATTTCAGCATGATCCTGGATTGTAAAGGTGTTATTCATTCATTCGGCAGTCAGGAATACAGCCAGTTAGGTGAAAAAATTTTCTTTTTCAGATTAGTTTGCATTGTGTGTTTTGTTGTTGTTGTTGTTGTTGTGTGTGCAGACTTGAGCAAAACAATTCATTTGTATTCAATTACACCATTATAAAAAAGTCGAACATGTGATTGAACAAAACAGGTTCAGCTACATCTCTCTCTCTCTATCGCTTTCTATCTATCTCTCTATCTCTCTCTCTCTCTCTCTCTCTCTCTATCTATCTCTTTCTATCTATCTCTCTATCTCTCTATCTCTCTATCTCTCTCTCTATCTCTCTATCTCTCTATCTCTCTCTCTATCTCTCTATCTCTATCTCTCTATCTTTCTTTCTCTCGTTCTCTCTATCTCTCTATCTCTATCTCTCTATCTCTATCTCTCTATCTCTCTATCTCTCTATCTTTCTTTCTCTCTCTCTCTCTCTCTCTCTCTCTTTTATATATCTTGCATCTTGGCTCCAAACAGACATTATATACAGGTACTCCATGGCTCTTTGTAGACATGAACTTTTGATTTTCAGCTAGATCATATCCAAGAGACCTTCTTCCTTTCTTTTTGCATTTACATGTATACAGGTCACAACACAAATGGGCAGTACAGTGTGACCGCCAGCAAACTTTCATCAGAATGCGTGTCCACTCCCAAGAAGGTCACGTGTTTCTTAGAAAAGGGACGGGAAGGAAAGAAATACCTCGAAGGCACCGTCATCAAAGATATCGCCTGCGGGAACAACCACTCGGTGAGCTCAAAGTTGGGAAAATTATCTCGATATTTTTTTTCTGGCTTTTTTCATCTTTGGTAATAACATACATAAAATGAGCTGTAAAGGGTACATGAGCATTTGTCTACATCAATAACCCACTTCTTGTAATGGCCAAAATTAAACTGATTGAATCTTTGCGCAGCATAAAAAGTACGACCAATCGGTACAATGGTCTGAAAAGTCAGACTATTACTTACTGGCTCTATAACTCCAAAGTCGATTCGACAACTAATAGTCGTTATTTTCCCACTTAAAGACATTTTCAAGCCCCCCTTTTTTTAGGGAAGTTCTAAATTAGTATTGTCTTTCAAATGCCATTGGAATTTAACCTTTTCTTTTTTTGGCCTGCAAATGGGACATAGTACCTTTAACAGACTCCAAACCATGAATATTTCAATAGAATTCTATTGTCATGTAGGTACTTTCACCCAAAGTACAAGATATACCAATTATTTTCGGTGGGCACGAAACCCTTCATGCAAAACTTTCTCCGTCCTCTTTCTAGGTCGCCATGGATATGCAGAAGAGGGTGTTCACCTGGGGTTTTGGTGGCTACGGTCGCCTTGGTCACCAGAAACCTGATGACGAGCCTGTCCCTAGAAGCGTCAAGTTCTTTGAGATGCCTTTGAAGGGTGCGCAAACGATCAACGCAGGGTCAAGTTACTGCATGGTAGTGACAGAGCAAGGTAATCATAGGGCTTGCTCGTAGGGATTGCTCCTATCGCATTTAGCCGATATTAACTGATACAGTGAAACATTTATACAAAGACTGTTCAAGAGAGATAAGAAATGCGGTCGTTATAAGTAGGTGGTCTTTATGTACAGGTTGTCACTGAAGCAGGTAAGTCTGTACTAGCAAACTTATAGGTCTATTTGCATCAGTGCTGCTTGAATTGCCATTGTGGATTATTGTTTTGCTGAGTGCCCTGAGGCACTAAAAAGCATTCAAGGAATAAGTTCCTTCCAGTTACCCATGCCATACACCTGGGTGGAGAGTGGCAAATGAAGATCGATGCCTTACCAAAGGACATTAGTGCTGTTGCAGTACTCTAACCACAAACCATGTGATCAACAGTCGGGTGACGTATCCACTAGACCAAGACACCAATACTAGTTGGTGTAGGATATTGACCATGGAGTAACGGTCACTGGAGCACTTGTCGTATAACCAGTGATATTGCTTCGTGGTGCCGCTATCAACCATTTGTTTTCCTTGTTGTTTTGCAGGTCAGCTGTTCTTCTGGGGTCAAGCAAAGACAACGGGTGAAGCCACCATGTACCCCAAGCCTGTCCAAGACCTCGGCGGCTGGAACGTCAGAAGCATTGGTTGCAGGTAATACTGTCCTTCTAACTTGGTGATATTGTTTCCTTGTTGGTGAGATTCAGAAGCACAGTGTCAGTAATTAGGCACATTGTGTTATAGATGTACTCTCATTCTGATTTGTTATTCTCTTTACTCTATAGAATTGAAATAGAAGCACTAAGTCTGTTGTTACCCAAATATTTGTTTAGGTAGTTACTAGTATGGTCAGCCTGAATTGCTAATTAAATTGCTTTATAGAGTTGATTGAGAAATATTAATTCTCTTCATGATAGTATTGATATATTGTAGGTAGTACTGTCAGTCTGACCTGCTGATTGTGTTGCTTTATAAAATTGATTGAGAAATACAAAGTCTCTTACTCTCTTTTTATCATGATTTTATAACTGTATATTGTAAAGCCTCGGTCACAAATGCCATTACGAACTGCTACGAACGCCGTACGAACGATTTTCAGACGATGGAAATTCGGGAACACAATGGAAAAACAGAGATTTGTACGAAATTATCGTTCGTACAGACCTTTGTGACCGTAGCATAAGTTGAATAGTATGTTTGTAACTTCCTAATGATATGAATAAACTACAGTCATGCAGACTTCCTAATTACATTGCTTCATTTTGAGATAAAGAAGGCACCCATATAAGTTTTTATCCTTGTGATTTAATTTATAATGAAATGACCATTATGTAACCCTTCTCCCATCCTACCAGCAACCATTCCATCGTCGTCGCAGCCGACGATGCCATTATCAGCTGGGGCCCGTCGCCGACATACGGCGAGCTGGCCTACGGAGAGGCTGACTCAAAGTCCTCGACGATCGCCAAGAAAGCTCGCCCTCTTGACAACATCTATGTCCACCACTTGACTTGCGGCGCGGGACACTCCCTCTTCATTGCACGTGATGACACAGAGAAGGACAAAGAAGAGTTAGCGAAGCTTCCGGTATTCACGCCAGGGAACTAAAAACGGGGGCCAAGAAAATTGTGTAAGAGGTGTGACATAGAGAGGTTCTGTTTTTGTTGTTGTTTTTTTGTTGTTGGTATATCAAGTGAAGAATAATTGTTTACAATCACAGGAAACCAGGGTTGAATATCGAAAAATTGCCTTAGAATTTATATAGTGCAACCCTCTGGGATGTCAATACATTATATCCACTTTTATGGAACTGTTTTCTAATGGATGTGGGTTGTCTTGACAAATGGTCTCTCCTTGCGTTTTACCTCCTCGATTTATCATGGACCAATTTGTTCTGTAGGGTAGGACTCGTACAGTTTACCCATACGTGAGGGATCAGCAAAATGTGGCCCCTCCCTGCCAATCTATCTGTAAATTTATTAAAAGATGCATTCAATTTAGACCGCTGCATAAAAAAGTTTTAAGTTGAGGTTGATGTCGAGTCACTTGTGTCATTTTATGTAAATATATAGGGCCTGGGTTAATGAATACAAATACCAAGGTCATTGGATGAAATTGCTGGGTCGAACCACTAACACTCACTTAATCTCAGAAACGGTTAAAACTTTTTCTTGTAATTATGGGGGTACACCTAGCCTCTTGCCAAAATACTCATAAATGACTTAGCAACCAATGGCTAAAGCATTAATGAAACAAGCATAAGTTTTCATGTTAAGTGAAACCTGATTTAGCAACCTCTTGTCACATGTCTACAGAGTTCATTCAAAGATAATCTATGGAGTTGACTTGTTATCATAATTCAGGCATTAATTAACATTGGATCAACATATTTGTCAATGTATGGGACCATGGATTTGTTGTTAGTATTAATCCAGAGTATATGGTCAAGAAGGTTATAGAGACTATTATGCAAAGATGTATTTAACAAAACAATGAAATGTTGATTTCATCATAGGAATTCACTTTGAATCTCTGCAGTACCGGCAGTTGAATTTCCAAAACCATTTCTATTTTCCAGACTACCTATTTTGTCATGTATAAATCGGATGTGTATATAAGTGTACAGTTTTCCACTTTTATAGGTATGTGTAGTATTGGTGAGGGGTATTTAAACAAATCGATTTGTGGCATTAAAAGTGGAATATTGCCAGTAATGTATGATTTAAGTTTGGGTTGAAGGGGTTTGTTGCGGGTGAATATACAGAATGGTTGTTTAAAGGAATTGAAATGTAGAAATGTTTCAGTTCAAGTTAACAACCCCTTGCGAGCGTGCTCTCTCGCTCTCTCTCTCTCTCTCTCTCTGTATCTCTGTATCTCCCCTCTCTCTTTTGCTTTCTTTCTCTCCCTATCTCTCCCCTCTCTTTCTCTCTCCATCTCTCCCCTCTCTTTCTCTCTCTTTCCCTCCCTCCCTCTCCCCTCTCTCTTTCCATCTCTATTTCTCTCTTTCTCTCTTTCTCTCTTTCTCAATTTCCCTCTTATGAGAGTAAGGCATTATAGGATTTAAAAAGGAGACAATCAAGCGGCCATGTATTGTGAAGTGAAATAGGTACTTGAGATAACACTGTGTGTTTGAATTGTAGTTTTGTAAAGATAATTTATTGTTCCAGAATATACCTCTAAATTAGTGTTATGTTTTTTATGTTTATTACAGTGGAAAATGATGTTGTGCTTGAGTCAATGTCTAAATGTTCTGCACATCTGCACTAAATAGTCACAGCATTGCAAAATCGTAATAACATCCACTTTCTGAATAGCATCACACATGAATTATTTTGGTACAAGTTGGAAAATTGCTTCTCATGAACAATTCATTCATTAAAGACATTCTGTTATGTTCTTGTCGTGTTGTCCGATAGGTTTTGGATAACTTTCATTTGGTCTTTGTAATCGTGCATTTCATTTTTTATTCATTTACTTTGGATTTTAGATGGCTAAAAGTTATGCTTTTGTTAAAGTTTATTTTTAGCAGCCTTGCAAGTATCCTTTCAACACTGAAGAGAGGCGTACGGAAGCTTTTCGTCTTGCTTCGTCGGAGTCGACCGCTAGAAAATGAACAGAATGCCGGACAATCAGACAATAGAAATGGGGAGTAAGGTAGTTTCAGGGTAACTACTAAAAGATTAGCTGCATGTATGTACCTTGTTCAAAGATAAACCCCTGAAAAGAATTGCTCTTCAAATGTCCTCGTGAATATTACAAATATTGCAAGGATTAGTTGGAAGTGTTTGAACCAGTCATGCAATAAGGTTGTGAAAGGAACTGCCTGAAAGCCATTTTAAAGAATAATTATTTAGTACATGAAATTTGTGTTTCAGTATCATCACATTGATCAGAAAGACTTGTGAAAAATGAAAAACATGTGGTTTTGCACACTCAGAAATGGGTATATGGGACTTCACACTCGCTTTGCATGACTGGTTCCACCGCTTCAACTAATTCTTGCAATATTTGTAATATTCACGAGGACATTTGGAGAGCAATCCATTTCAGGGGACATTTTCATTACAACTCTTTTTCAAACAGATATAAAAAGAAAAAGCTCACAAATTGTATTTCTCCTTTACCAGAATTCAACATTCTCATTGATTTATTAAATGGCTGGTATCACACCTAGCTTCCTGTAATTTCAGGCAGCCAATCGGAACCTATTGTTTTTTTGGCGTGCTTGTTCCTTCGGTTTCAGTTTACGTTGTCCGACTTTGGCTTTCTATTCATTCTTGCAGTTTACTCTGATGACTGCAAGATAAAAAGCTTCAGCACGTGTCTTTCAATGCTGTTCTTTGATTTTGTAATCACCAATCATCTCTTTGCCTTCATTCGCAAATGGTCGTAACTTATTCCCGTGACCACAGCTAGGCGCACTTCTTAGCTGCAACTAGAAATGTACTTCTGACAATAGACTTGTTTTTCTCAGGAATGCCATGTGGCAATTTGTATTGTGGTCATGTGACAGATGTGATCACCTGACATTAATATGTGATCACCTGATTTTTCATTTTACCAGTAGTTGGCTTGTTTCTGTTTCACTTTCGTATTAACTCTATAAGCATATGCAGCCCATTTCAGTAAATATGTAATGTTTAAAAAAAAAATTATCTCATGGATCATTATTTGTCAGCGAAGATGAAAGCTATTATTTGCGTTTCAATATTGGTGTCATTCCTGATTGTGAGGTCTAAATTTTTCCCAGGTTAGGTAATGTTTACTTGATCAATTTGGGAAAAATGATTCATAAACTTTTGTCATGTTATTGCATTTTGTTTGTTTTCATCTATTCCACATCTATGAATATTTCCACTTGAAGGGAAAATCTCATACAGAAATGATTTGAATGAATCGTGTGCCAAACTTTTCTCACAGCTCTACTTTTGTAAAGAGAAATCACAAATCACTTTCCAACATTTTGATTTCAATTTTCAATCACAATTGTCTATTTATGAGACTAGAGTCGTGGATATTTCATTGCCTGATATGATTGAAATGAAATCTCCCGGGCAATTTTTGTCTCATTTTGATGTTGAGCATTTGAGTGTTAAGATATCATATGGCCAGGATTTACTGTGAATGAATTCAACCACTCAGCAATCCAATGTGTTTGTCATTTCAATTACCACGTTGATAATGCAATGAAGTATTTATATAAATATTGTTTTCATGGCTGCAAATTGGAATGAATTTTCAGAATGAAATACTTCATGGGTTCGTTCCTTAGATGAAATATAGATGAAGTGCAAACAAAATTTGTGAGTTTTCTATTCCATATTATCATCATCATTCTCACAGACATCAGTACTTATTATCATCCATTTATCTCAGATATGTCGACTCATTATTTGAGTGTGTGTGTGTTTCAAAAATATTTTGTTGTGAAAGAAACGGTCTGGAAAGCAGGTTGGAATAAGAAGTGATGTGTTCTGTGAGGTTTCAAAATGATCTTGCTGAAAAGGATAACCACTGCACACAAAAATGCGTTTATGGGACTACACACACATGTGGCATGAATTGTTTGGACCAAAATTTCAGCTATTTCGTATATATACGAGGGCATTTGAATAGCAATCCTTTTCAGGGGATATTTCTTCCAAACTGACATATTAAGGAAAGGATGAGAAAGCTCTAAAATAACTTTAAACCTTTCCAGAACTCAACTTTTCTCTGAAGGTTAAGGTGTTGCAGTACAAGCAGTTGATCTATCAAAAAGGTTTATGAACAATGGATGAACTTACAGTAGTAACAAGATGATGTTTGACTATGAGAGTGTAATGTGTATATATTTCTTCAGAATTAGTTATTCAAGAGCTTGACTTTTTTCAAGCTGTTATTTGTGTTTTCTTTTTTCATCAATTCAATGTTCTATCAATTTCCTGTAATACAGCCATAATCATTCCATTTCCATAACAATGTGTCCCGTTCTTGTCTATTGAATTGCCTGCATTTAATCAAAATTGAAAGAGAAGGGCTGAATTTAAAAGCTTAGCTTGAATTATTTTACGTTGCCATAATTGTGCCTTGAATGCCCTTGGAGTAACCGAAAGAAGAATTGACATATTAATTTCTGTAGACGCATTATCAGTTTGTGGCTAAGTTTTTCTTGTTATCCTGTGTATTGATTTTGTTATTCATTTATGAATGTCCTTGATTGTATTTGTAGAGTATCTTATGTTGATTATCATCTTAGTGACAGTTTATAATTCATTGTAAGATCGAGGAGGGGTCGTGCAAGACGCGTTCTCTAGCGACAATTGCACTGTGGTCAATTTTCTACTCGAGGCGAAAACATAGACTCAACTCTATACGGAACCCTAATCTTGAACGTAATCCTGACATCAAATCCCATCACGAACCTTATCCAATAACAAAATTGCGAAGACTTTCTAGTATTCAACTCAAGGGCAATTCCAGTAACCTGGTGTTTATCCCATAGAAATCATCAGATTATGCAATACTTCATTGTGATGTATGCACATTTCAAAAAGTGATAAACAAGGTTATTTAAATCGTCCAAATTGATTTTTTTTTTCTTTCTTTCAAGTCTTAATGATCTTGTTCTCTATTTCTTTGAAAAAATAAAGCTGAAAGCAAAAGTCAGCAGAGAAAATGTTGGTAAAACCTGAGAACTTAAGGTCACATTATGTCGTGGTTGAGAATAAATTGATTGTGAATTTGTTGTCTTGATTTCATATGCAGCTCAAGTGTCATGTATATGAACGTCTCTTTGTACTTGTAATTGTTTGCTAGATCTGTGTAGTTTCTATTGTCCTTTTGTATTCACTAGTGAAAGAATTAATTATTTCCTCCTAAATTCCTGCTCTAAAAGAAGAACTACTGTATGACCTACATTGTAGGATAAACAAGCAGTATAACTTGTTTTAATTTGTTATTATGTCAGTGATCAAGCTAGCCTGTTAATCCATTTGATCTTGTATCCAAAAGAGATATACCCACCTTCATCATGTGAAGTGAAGTCTAACTAGAGACCAGCATTTCACGAAACTGTCGTAAGTTCACTGACAACCCGTTGAAACACGTGTGTTAAATTTAATACACGTTTCAACAGGATATCGGTGAACTTGTACTTGTGACGTTTTCGTCAAATGATGCCTAGAAAACTTGTCTCGCCATGGATCTTAGATCTTGGATTCAATTCCTCCTGAATACTCCAAAGAAGAGTTTTGACTATGGCACTGTAAGCAAAATACCAAGCATGAAATTGAAGGTATCTACATGGGAATTGTGTAACATTAGAGAAAAGAATAATATTTGTAATTTATTGATGGAATACAATAGTACATTTTATACCAACACAAATTTGCTGCACATTATTCTACCTGATGGACTAGCTCAGTAATCATTTGATACTATCATTAATGTTTTTGATAAACGTCTGCAAACGAAAAAAAAATAGGAAAGAAAATCGTTACTTGCAATAGTAAGTCATTTGATGTACATGGATACATACATGTGTGTGTTTAAAGATTATGGATTTTTGTTTCAGGTAACTTGGGGGGGGGGAGGGGGGGAAAGTTGTCTCTGTTGGAAAGAATTTTTGAAAAGATTCAGATTTATGTCTTTTGGGGACCAGAGAGCACTTGCAAGGTTTGCATTGTCTCATCTATTTTGTTTAATGTAATTTGAAACGGTGATTGGCTTCGTTAGCTGCTGAATTATGATTATTACTTTCAAGAAGTCAACCTTGAGGGCATTATCAATATCCTATTGTACTGAAATCACATGTTTGGATTATGTAATAGGTCATGTCATAAGTCATAGGTCAAATGCTTGCACATATCAATAAGTGATGGACTATGCTTTTGAAATTGCCTTAGGTTGATTTTTCGACAGTCTTTGTGATCATGTATCTATTGGATATTGTAAGAAGATGGCACATGTTTATACAGTCAAACCTGCTTTAGTGACCACCTGTCTACAAAGACCACATTTTTTGCTATAGACAGGTTTGACTGTACCAAGTTTCAAACGGTTTTAAGATTGATATATAAAGAAGGATACATAAGTAATGGATACTTGTACATTCACAATGCAATGTTTTGACATAAATTTTATACCCATTATTGATAAAGACAAGATCGATGATAGTCTTGAAACTTCACTTTTATTCTTTTTTCCCCATCACTTCTTCCTTTTCATATTCGTGATTCTTTTCACTTGTATTCTTTGGAATTTCATTTTATTCTTTCTATAACCGGAAGGTCCCGGGTTCGAAACCAAGTTGATGCACTATTGCCCCTTGGTAAGGCATTAATTCTTGTTACCAAGTCCTTCGGAGAGGACTTGAAGCCGTTGGTCCCCTGGTTGCTTAATTTACGAGCATACACATGTAGTTCGGTAAAATAAACCAACCAACCAACCAAAAGTTATTTATGCTCACTTGTCCTTTATAATTACTTAGTTTTTATCTTCAATTCAGGGAATAGAAATATACATGTACTTTTCTTTTGTAGCATTTGTATTTAAGTTATGGTTTAATAGAGACTGTATTCTTTTGATACTCGTGTCAATTCATTTTTCTATTGAAAATCTTAACATCATTCTTGTACAAGTCACACTCCAATAGAAGGAAATATGCAGTTGATCTTTTTTCAGCATATGAAATGAGATTTCCTATGGTAATTAGCCTTACGACCGCAACTACTTTCGAAAAATCACCTCTGACAATCTGAATACCCTATTACATATCCCATGGAAATCATGCTTTGGATTGCGTGATCTGTCGTCGTAATGATAGCAGATTTCTTAAAGCCCGTCTGCACTAGTTTGGCCAGGAGGGATTACGACCACCCAGCGTGGTCACTGACGGGTGGTTATCTAATCAAATCAGCTCTCGATTAACATAAGAAAAACGGGATCATGGGGAACCAGCAGTCACCGATTAGGCATTGTTTGCTATATAGAGGGCGCAAGTAGCTGTAAGTAGTGCAGTGGGGCTTTAAGGTGATGGATGAGGTTGATTTTCGGAAGTCTTTGCAATTGTGTTCTTTCGTGCTTTGATATTTACGTTACGTGACGACTAAATAAAAATCAGAAAGGATTATCAGAAATAGTGATAGGTATTCGATATATCTCATTTGAGCATTATGTTTATCGAATAATGCGTACAATTAAAGGCAGTGTGTACCAAATATAAACTGTTACATGTATTTTCCTCTATTTCTGTTCATTTTGTTATATCATGATGTTACATATCTGTTATTGTCCTGTGAAACAATTCCATTTTTATGTGTTAAGTTTTACTGTTGTGTCATTTTTGTTTGTAAAGAATTTGGTAAACAAGAAACATTGGGTAGTTACAATGTAGAGATATATGCATGTACATTGCTTTTGGAAATAAAAAGTATGGGGTTTTCTTTAAAGATTAAGTGTCATGTGGCTTTTGTGGCTTTTTGCGATGAGTTTTGTATTAGCCTGGAGAGAAAAAAGTGAGTGAAAGATTGAAAAAATTGACAAACAATAAGGATGTTATGATTTTGTTTAAAGTTGTAAAATGTAAAATTTGAAATTCTTCACCCGCGAACATTTCTATTTATTTTGTACCAAAAAAAAAAGAAGAGGAAGAAGAAAAAACAAGAAGAACGGAAAAGAAGAAGTAGAAGAACAATTAGAATAAGTAGAAGGAGAAGAAAAAGAAGAACTATCAATGTTTACTTTAACATTAAAATCACTTCAAAATGTGTCCGAGAATTATACATTTTATTCGGAGAAATGTAAATTTATAAAATGGTTCGTAGTACAGAATAAACTGGTCGAGGTGCTCACAGCGATGCTCAATAAACTGCAATATACGAGTTTATCATGACAAGACTGTTGATACGTAATCGCTGTACACTCCTGAGATTGGCATTAACTTAATTTCATCCGTCAATATTAGTTGTTAGTGGATACATCGTAAAATTAAACGTTACTCAACCCCTGCTCAACCTAACCACGCCCCTGTTCGGTTAGGCTTCAAACCTTACACAAATCCTCTGGGCCATTTATTTAACCTTATTTCAAACTTGAGGAAATTTAGTAAGTGTTTTATTTTACGACCATCTTGAGAAATCGAGACGTAAATGAACTGGTTAGCTGTTGCCAAATCAGAGGTTTGTGCTCGAGGGTGCTGATATTCTGTACTAATAGAATTCGATTTTTTTTTTTGGAAACGATGACATCATACGAAACACAAATTCACCTGTACGAGAAATGTGTCATGAATGGCACTGAATGATGTAACATTCATTTTTGAAAATGTGTTTCTGACAGTGCCATTTAATTAAGATTGATTGATGTCGGTCAAGCATTATTCATTAATCATGTTTTGGGTACGTAAGAAAGAAAAAAATTGGCGTTTCCATGATACAAATTATAAAATATGATTTTGAATAATTGATTAATTTTACCCATAAACTTTGGTTTCCCCTTTTCAGGGACATCCTGCATGTTTTTTTTCCATTTGTTTTTACCCTTTTTAAAAATATAAATTAATGCCTTTTTTGTTAATGCCATCGTGTACATGCAGTGTATGTACACTATTCGTCGACGATGGGGGTAGTGCCCCTTCCACTGTGTTTCTTATTGAGCGTGTGTTTTTAATTAATAATGTTTGCCCCTCCCCCTCCTCCTATCCTGAAAATGGATACCCGTGCCTAGCTAAACAAAGGATATACAACACGATCGCAACTATTTTCGGAAAATCAACTCAAGAAGCATCAAAGGGAAAAGGGAAAAATAAAATGATTGATAACAAAATAGAGTACGAAGAAGAAGAGTGAAAAGGGGAAAGAATAACAGAAAGAAAGAGCAAAATAAAAGAATAAACTGTGGATGACCGATAAGGTGTACTTGTGGCGTAGCCTGCATTCCAGCTTTGAGGGGGCACTGCATAATTTGAGAGGAAGCCTCACTAGGCAGATAGTGCGAATTAACTAGGCTACCGAATAGGTGGGGGGGGGGTATGTGAGGGGTGGGAGAGGTTCCTGTCATACTTTTTGTTACTTTATCTTCCTCTTTAACCTGCTTCTCTTTTCTTCTTGTTCTTGTTCTCTTCTTGTTCTTATTCTTGTTCTTGTTCTTCCTCTGCTACTTCTTCTACTAGTTTTTTTTTAAACCACCTCCTCCTCCTCCTCCTTCTTATTCTTCTTGGACATTTGATTACAGGCACGTGCCCACATGCCAACGTGCCCACATGCCCCCATGTGGCTACGCCACCGAGGGGAATGCAACACGTGGACGCCAAACGTAACTGCACTTGTCTCCCAGCTGGGCAGACGACTTCTTAGAGTCAAATACGATGGCTCCAGAGAGAGAGAGAGGGGGGAGGGAGAGGGGAGAGAGAGAGAGAGAGAGAGAGAGAGGGGGGTCCGGAGATGGTGAGATAAAGTGAGAGAGTGGAAGATGTGTTCTTCAAGTTCAAGTCGACGGCTCCAAAGAGGGAAAAAGAGAGGGATAGAGGGAGGGATGAGGAGAGAGAGAGAGAGAGAGAAGTAAAAGATAGAGAGGAGCGACAAGTAAGAAGGCAGAAAGAGGGGGAGAGAAGAGATAGAGGGAGGATGGAGAGTGATAAAATGAAAGAGAGAGAGAGAGAGAGAGAGAGAGCAGAGGAGAAAGTTTCTTGTTCAAGTTCATTACGACGGATGAGGGGGCAGAAAGAGACTAAGACAAAGTTTCTTCAAGACGACGGCTCCGAATAGCGACAAAGAGAGAGAGAGAGAGAGGGAGGGAAGTCACTTGCCGCCAAAAATTGAGTTAGGAATTCGAGTCTGCTGGGCGGGTGAATCAATCAAGATATTCTCTGAGGTAATGAAGAACGGAGTCCCTCCAGAGTAGCGGAGAAAGGGAGAGATATAGGAAAACATCTGGCCGAAGTCCCAAAGAAAACTAACGTTCACACAGTGTCCTGTTTTTGCTGATTTTTGTTTCACATGTATGTCTTCTTAAATAAATAAATAATTGTTGAGGGATGAAAACAAACAAACAAACATATTAGCAAGAAACGATTAATCATGCTGTTATTTGTTTTATTCTTACCAAACAGGGCCTCATGTAAGACCACCAAATTGGTGATATGTGCCACCCTGTATAAATATCAGAAATAAATAAAAATCAATCAATCAATCAATCAATCAATCAAACAAGATATCCAACAAACGACAGGTGTAACCACGATTCACAATAGCTGGAGGAAAAAAAGATGCACAATACTTATTAAGAAATGGTATAGAACATGAATATGCTGAGAACATGTGGTACATTTATGTTTGATGGGGGGGGGGGTGTACTTTCAGAAAATCGCACTATCAATGTGCACATTTTCCGATGGGAATTTGAGGTAGCCAATAACGGCGGGAGGAGGCATTAAAATGTTCTGCGAAGACCACGCCCTTTCAGCCTGCCGTTCAATATACCCAAGGAGTGTGCACGAGCCTACACTGAACTCTCTCGTATTTACAAACTTCGAAAGTACGAGTTGTCCTAACCTTCACCTCAATATTGAGAATGATGCAAAGAGGAATTTTCTACCCATATCTTCATGTTATGATACCATGTGGAGGTGTCGTGGTATAGTGGTTCATTCACTCGACTCTCAATCCAAAGGTTGAGGGTTCCGATCCCAGCCCATGTGGAGGTGTCGTGGTATAGTGGTTCATTCACTCGACTCTCAATCCAAAGGTTGAGGGTTCCAATCCCAGCCCATGTGGAGGTGTCGTGGTATAGTGGTTCATTCACTCGACTCTCAATCCAAAGGTTGAAGGTTCCAATCCCAGCCCATGTGGAGGTGTCGTGGTATAGTGGTTCATTCACTCGATTATCAATCCAAAGGTTGAGGGTTCCAATCCCAGCCCATGTGGAGGTGTCGTGGTATAGTGGTTCATTAACTCGACTTTCAATCCAAGGGTTGAGGGTTCCAATCCCAGCCCATGTGGAGGTGTCGTGGTATAGTGGTTCATTCACTCGACTTTCAATCCAAGGGTTGAGGGTTCCAATCCCAGCCCAAGTGGAGGTGTCGTGGTATAGTGGTTCATTCGTAGTAGGTCCATGGTTGAGGGTTCCAATCCCAGCCCATGTGGAGGTGTCGTGGTATAGTGGTTCATTCACTCGACTCTCAATCCAAGGGTTGAGGGTTCCAATCCCAGCCCATGTGGAGGTGTCGTGGTATAGTGGTTCATTAACTCAACTTTCAATCCAAGGGTTGAGGGTTCCAATCCCAGCCCATGTGGAGGTGTCGTGGTATAGTGGTTCATTCACTCGACTCTCAATCCAAGGGTTGAGGGTTCCAATCCCAGCCCAGCACTGTAACGTCATTCAGTTAGACATTGAACCAACTTTGCCACTCTCCACCCAGGTGTAACTGGGTACCTGGTAACTGCCGGGGCAATAATAACTGCAGTGCTGATTACAGGAAGAACAACATTGGCGCCGATGAGGCTTCCACTGGTAAACAAATATCATTGATATTATCATCACAATAGTGTGATCGTCTCCGTTATCGTCATCAATGCAACATCATAATTGTCAATGGCGTGGATACAGGGGCATGGGGGCTCATGTCCCATTAACATGGCAAAACAATATGTGAAAGAAAGAGAGAGAGAGAGAGAGAGAGAGAGAAAGAGAAAGAGAGAGAGAGAGAGAGAGAAGGTAGAGGGTAACGGAACGCGAAAAGTAGACGCTATTACCCCTCATACACCCTCCCTTCTCCTTCTTCTTCTTCTTTTTCTTCTTCATTCAAGCACAAAAAGGTTATCATAATTTCAAGTGCCTTTGGGTGGGAAAAATTATTTAAATGATTATTTTTTTGTCGAAAAAGCAGGTTCATCCTGACACCGGCATCTCCAGTCGGGCCATGACTATTATGGACAGCTTCGTCAACGGCTTCTTCATGTATGCCATATTCGTTTTAGTCTGGAGCGTGTGGTATTGTGGGATATTGTACACATAAGTACTTGATAAGTCATAAGTCAGTGTCTTATGAAGAGTCGATATTAATCTTTAGGCATGATGGTAACCCTCTTGGCGTGGATGGCACACAGGTGGCGTGCGCCTGTAATCCAGCTAACAGTGGAAGTTACAAACTGATTCAGCCGAGGACGCAGGTTCGAAACTGAATCGCGTCTTTCGGATGGTGACGTTAAAGGTCGGTCCCCAGACGTAAATAATCATATCTGATTGATACACGTCTGTAAAAACCCAATACACACACACACATTTGTGCACATAAGAGAAAGGGGAATGCAAACTAGCGATTGATTATAGGACTTGCGATTGATTTGAATCAATCCCAACTCTTTATAAGACGGGGCCCTGGTCTGTACTGACGATACTATCTGAAACATTTTTGCTTAAAACTTTAAGATTTTTCAGGTGCCTGTTGGTTCGAAACATGTGGCAATTTTTCTTTTACAGTACTTATATGCCACATTGGTTTTAAAATGGGGCCAAGGATCGGTTGAACCCCCTAAACCCGCCCTTGCCGTATAAAGATGCAAACTTAAAAGGAGGCAGTGGTGAATATGTCATGGGGGCATTGGGCTCTGGCTCAATGCGAGAAAGCTGGGCGACTGAGCGGGTTGGGGCTGAGGAGGGAGGGGAGGGGAGATTCGTATCAGCGTTCTCTCACGTTACCCCTCCCCAATTACACTTTCCTTTTATCTCACGTTTTACCCTTTCATCTGATCTGTGTGCGTGTGTGTGCGTGTGTGTGTGTGTGTGTGTGTGTGATGGGGGGTTCAGTAGGAATTATCTGATAATGACCGATGTCTTTCATGATTGCAATGATAATATGACTGACTAAAAAGAACTTTATACGACTTTAAATGGCGTAATGGTCGTAATGTAAGTTTGAAATAAAGGAAAGAAAATGAACATGATTTGGAAACACTCAAACTGTATTCTTCGACCACACGCGTTTGTGTTACCAAAATTATATATCAATTTTATTTCTCTGACATTAATCTTTCATTTGATCCAAGAGTGCCTGCGGAAACATTGTTACTTATAGCAAGAATCACAAAAATGTAACTTCATGTATTTGATAATTACGTGTCGGGTCATGTTTAAGCGATCGTTCATTCGATGATTCAGTTAACATGTCTTTCCTCCTAACATTTTTGATAAAGTTGTGCTGGCGCGCATGGGGAAAAAAAGGGCTACTCTTTTTGGATAAACAAGTGAAAGCTGATCTAGATTTTGAGAAGCATTTTTTCGAACGTCTCCGGCTAACATGGGCAGGCTCCAAGCATTAATTGTCTCCAAAATCAGAATAAATATGTGTGGACAGAGCGCAGACAATGTCACACATAGCGAAAAATGTTTCAGCTTGTTATGAACTACTTGGCGCTAACTTTTTTGATGAAGAAAGTTGTAGCCTGTAATTCGCCAGTGCTATCGTATTTCTCAGCCGACCATGGGCGATCATTCTTGTAAGTTTGGGTTTTTCATCGAAGTCGTTGACACGAATTTATGAGGGACAATTTTTGTTTATGATAGATGTTGATTTCTTTTGCTAAAAACACTTTATGTACAACCTAATTGGTTGGAAGTGTTTGTGAGTTTGTTCAATTTAGTAGTATTCAACAACATTTCTTCAGTTTTAAATATTTCCCACGTTCTACTGCATCGCTATGGTGTCTATTTTGATTCAAATTTTGATGAGTTGTCGTGATGGTTTCCTCTCATTTATGACATTTTCCAAAAATACAGTATAGACCAGACTTTGTAATTTTAGCTTTAATTCATTTCCATATTTTCATTTTAGCAAAAGAGCAGGAATGGCCTGGAGTATTCTAAACCATATCATTATTTTTATACTGTTCTCTCACCAATATTTACTGTAGAAAGTGTTAGCTTTTAATACGACAGGGCCTAATAATTGCTTATGAATATAGAACAGCGCTTTTTTGCTTTCTATGTAATAATTATTGAGATATAATTATCTGCTTTTCACTGTCATCACCTTGACCGTTTCATGTCACGTTTGTTTCTTTCTTTTCTCTATTTTTTCTACCCCTTTCCCTTATAATATTTCTATATATGATATTTAGGGGTGGGGATGCCAGTAAGGTATCCAGAAAATGATGATCACTGGGCAGAATAATTACTTACTGCAATTTTAATAAAAATAACTTTGTCACTGCCTGTCACAGCCTTTAATATCTTGCAACTAGTCCCCCCTCCCGCTATCTCTCTCCTCTTCTCCTCACTTTACCCTTTCCTTCTTTCCCTTTCTCTGCTCTATGTATCTCTGTCTTTATGACTATGCACACCCTTACCACTTTACCCTTTCATTGTGCTTTTTTGTCAGTCTCTGTTTCTCAGTCTTGTTAGCCTTTCTGCTCCCCACTCTCTCTCTATCTCTCTCTATCTCTCTATGCGTCCCTGTCTCTGTCTGTCTGTATGTTTTGTCTGTAAATGTCTGTCTCCCCTATCTCTCTTTCTCTCTCTCTCTCTTTCTCCCCCTCTCTCTCTCTCTCTCTCTCTGTTTTTCACATGTCATCCCGCCTCCATATTCGCCCACATCTTCCCCTCACCCACCCCTCTCGATACCAATGCTCTGACCCCATCTCTCTTCATTACCATGATTATCTTCACTTTCACATCTCTTTAATCCCCCTCTACATCCACTTCCTTCCCCCTTTCATCCCTCATCCTCACTCTTCCTAAGATTCGAACCCCCATGTGACCCCCTTGATGGTCCAACTACAGAATCGTGATGACATCAGACTCTCCCTTTGCTTCCTTGGGGTTGTCAGACGGACATCTCAAAATTATGATCTTCCCACGGTCACGTCTGATTCTGTTACGATTAATGATTGATGACCTAATTGGGCTTCCAAAAACATGCAACATCCTTCGCCATAACGCCGGTACTTGTACTTTCTTGAAAATATCATGTTTCTTCCTTCCCCTTGAAAAGTTTAGATACATCATTTCTAATTTTCACTAGCAATGTATTATTCTTAAGGTTCATTTCTGGTCATTGTTACTATTACTTTGGATAAAGATAACGAAAATAATAAAGTCAGAATGCAATAAGTAGAACTAAGTCATACTATTATTGTTAACAGTTTCAAAACTCGTTATTTCCCCCTTTAATTTCAAAACCAAAACCTAATAATCAATACTTAACAGCTTAGCCTACTTTGTTTTAGCTTGCGACATTTCACGTCAACCCAGAGACGGCCAACTGCTACCATGCAGTTGACTTGTCTGTAACTTTCGATGGTATTAATCTACATGGATGACTGAGAAACTTCAAAACAAAACCGGTGATTTAAAAGAACTTATAGGTATAGACCAGTTTTTTTAGAAACGCCCCCATCTCAAAAAATGAAATGGAAGCTTTTATTACCAATCATGTGAAAGAATATGTTTTGACTAATACGTGATGATACAAATTTTGCCGGGAAACCGCCTACTAATTGATATATTTGGTAAATTATCATATCGATCTGGCCTGGATAGATATCGCGTAGTCCCATATACATCTTTCTGTGTACAGTGCTTGTAACTTTACCAAGACTGGGCCAAATTTCTTATCATTTTGATGATTCCAGAACCTTGCAGTACACACCAATATATATGCTAGATGATCAACCTTTTCTGATCGATTCCACAACGTTTCTTTCATAATGCAATCGCATGACCAGAACTGGTCTATACCTTTAAACTGAGCTGAACACGACTCTAAAGACTTAACACTATATCCTTGTTTGAATCTAGGACAGAGAAATTCAGTACAATGAGCATGTTGCCTTGTCAAAGCCTTTTTTAACTGCCGTTTAATGATAGATATGTTACGTTGATGGGTTTTCTGTTTGAATCTATTACTTATACTGTCACCATCGGCAGTAGCAACAGCAACACTACTCACCAACATAAGAAGTAGCAATGCATAATCTACCACTATCCACCATCATCATCATCATCACCATCATCACCATCATCACCATCATCACCATCATCACCACCATCATCATCATCACCACCATCCTCATCATCATCATCATCATCACCATCATCACCATTATCACCATCATCACCATCATCATCATCATCATCACCATCATCACCATCATCACCATCATCACCATCATCACCACCATCATCATCATCATCATCATCACCATAATCACCACCACCACCACCACCTCCATCATCATCTTCATCATCACCATCATCTCATCATCACCATCATCATCATCACCATCATTATTATCATCATCATCATCATCATCATCACCACCACCACCATCATTATCATCATCATCATCACCATCATCATTGTCATCGTCATCATCATTACCATCATTATCATCATCATCGTCATTAACATCGTCATCATCATCATTAGGGGGCTACTTCCTTGCCATTTCGAAACAAACTGGCACGTGAGCATTGACAAGTATTTACGGTTACAGCGTTTTTTTATTCTATTCAGTTCATACATGAATTTATGTTTTATGATTTACACAAACAGAGCGATGGCAGTGCAGTTAATTAAGGGTTCCATACAAAACATAACCCTGAGATTCAAAGAAAAATACAAAAATATGCGAAAAATAAATATTTCAAGTACAATAGCTTCGATATAAACCTGACAAAACCATCATGGTAGTAATAAGCCTTATTAAAAGGTCTCAAAATGAAAATATTGGAAATAGTTGCAGATCCAGAATGGTGTATGACCCCTTTTCTGTTTCAATGTTGATAAAGATTCTGTGGAGTATGAATGACAACGGTAAACTAAAAACGGTCGGGCACCACACCATTACATGACATACGCTTTATGAGTTGAGAGAAACGATTAAAAAAAAATCCTAGTCATAACATTTTGTTCATATGCATAACCATAATATAGATTTAAATGTGTATTATTTTATCTTAGAATTACTTGAAACTTAGCCAATATGGAACATTAGCTGCATTCAATCATGTCAATAATCATTTGAAAGTGAAATGATTTTGGCGGTCCATTGGGCCATTTCATCTAAATAACTTCCACAGAGTGTATTCATCGATGTAAAAGGTTTCTACATTGTTCTATTACCATGCACTGAAATTCGGAGAAAAACAAAATCATTTTAAGAGCTATTTTTGTTGTTGCATTTTAGCTCATTTCAATTGCCTTTTTGTTGTTGCATGTTTTCCATTTAGTTTCAAATATTGTTAATTTGATTTGTCTTATTTACGTTTCATGATAATGCTAGAAAAAAAATTGTAGTCTATAAAATATGTTTCATAGGCAATCGAAAATGGAGAAAATTAATGTCACTATACTTTGACAATACAATATTTTATTTGGTCACAAGTTGATCTCGTAATATCCAAAGCCGTTTTCACGTTCATATGCTTTTCAAAAACACATTGATTTGATTATACAGGGGATACTTACACTGATCTTGTCATATCTTTTACAATGTCTACAATGTAAATTTTAAATATAAATAATGAATATACAGGTCACAATAAGTTATGTTACAAAGAGACATAATACACGACGAACATTTCAATTTCTTGAACGATAAATACACATAAATTCTGTCATCATAAGACCGATTTCTTTGCCATAAGAGCATACTTAATACACCTGTATACAATTTTTATTTTATACAAGAAAAGTTCTATACATAGCTACAATCGCACAATAATAATACCGTACACTAATTGGTCACAAACGTCCTGAATACGAACTAAATTCCACGTCGTATCACAAAATCATCAAGAAAATATAACATCATCGCTATATTAATTGATAATTTGCAAATGTGAATTATAAGAATAATCATTGTGACTAGATCATATAGGGGAAAAGAAAGGAATATCAAGTGATACAAGCTATAGAGTACAAACTAATTCATTTCGTAATTATTTAAGTTTGAGACGTATTGGAAATGTACGAGAATTCCTTCAAATTTTTAATCTCCAGTTGACATTAGATTACACGCCAAAAAAATTCACGTCATATTATTATTTATTAATGACCACATGTCTTCTTGCCAAGGGTTATCACAGTGAAGTAAGATAATGTTGTTGAAACAAAAACAAAAAAGTTCACAAAATCGCTATCAGTGAATTAAACCCGAGGCGTATCTAGCATTTAATGTATCCTACGTACGCCCCCACCTTGCAGGCCCATTCAAAATTGAATTTCTGTATACGCTACAACAATATACAATCATGATTTTAGTAATCCAAGATACACGTTGATTATACAGGCGACATCAGATGACTGGTTTATTAAATAATCTTGACGGTTTTAACACTCGAATCAAAAGAAATTACACTATACATAACAATACCTTGTGGAACACTTAATATGATTTTCACATGATTTTGCCACGTTTTGGTACAAAATAAGAGAAACACTGATTGATTATACATGTGCATAGCATTTCATCGAGACACCACTAGTATGGCAGCGCTACACTTTATATCGTGCAAAATACAACAGCTTTCTGACAAGCGTAGTCCATCTTTTTTTCATAATGTTCTTAATTATATGAATTAACAAAATTTAAGTTAATTATCCCTCTTTTATTCAAATATCATGTTTTATTTAACCTAAACTACGACTGGTGTTACTATAAGCAGCTCGTTCGAGTCTTAATGAACATCAACGATGTTAAGGTGTCAAAACTGTCGTGTTTTTTCTATAGGTTCATCTTTGATTCCGAATTCTTACTATTGTCCTTCAGATACGCTGACGATAAATATCACGTAATTTGATTGGCAAAGGCTAGCTATCGATCGAAAATCACGTGATTGTGAAAGTTTTGAATTATCTCCATTTGAAGTTTGTCAGTTATTTCCCCGGCCCGACTATTAAGTCCCCCATTAATCGCCTAGCTGCGGGATCTCATCGATCTACCGCTAAAGATATGGGAACTTATTAAATTTGTCACAATGAATTTGAAGGGCGGTAAAGAGCAACGCTCTGATTTACGAATCAGGATCCAGGATTTTCAAAAGTCAGGTGAGTAAGTTTTCAAGAGCCGTAGGCCTATCATCACTCTTTGAAGCAACGGCATTAGATCTTGCAAATGGTTCACCACCTGACGAACTTTTCACGCACCGAGATCTCTTCAAGATATTTGTCTTTTGATGAATTTTATATGGTTGAATATGCTACTAATTTCTTCATATCCATTTGTTATCCACAATAATCAGGAAACTGTCTGACTTTGATAGACTAACAACAACAAATCAAGAAATTTCCATCTCAGCTGAAGGTTCGAGTGCCACCGCGTAAGCTCATTGTCGGCCTCACGATAGTGGTTTTCGGGTGAGTTCCTGGAAAAAAATGGTTTCCATCCGACCTCAGAAATGGTCCTATATCTAGGCCAAAATTGACATGACTACATGCAGTATCCCATCTTGCTGTTTTCAAACATGACTTACAATGTCGCTCGGAAGAAAATTTTTATCTTCACTCTATCACTTGCACAATGACCATGCAATGCCTCAAATATTATTTTGTCTCCTTCAAACAGTCATGGCCACACTTCGCTTTTCATCTGGGGGACGCGACGGTGACTAGCTGATCATATACACACAACATCGACAAGCGGGTTTCACTGTTTAACCTGGAAAGGGCTCAAAGTAAAATCCAACTTTGCGGAACGTTTTCCATTTGTAAATTAACGTTTTCCTTTTCTATAACTGAAAAGGCGTCGAACGTAATAACCTGATGGTCTCATTTCCATCCGCAAGTTTGGATGATGCAAAGATGACTAGACTCCCATCAAGACTCCGCTGTAGTCAGAACCGACCTGAATCTCAATACGACGACCAGAACTGTT
The DNA here is from genome assembly GCA_037976565.1 of Mesocentrotus franciscanus. Lineage (NCBI taxonomy): Eukaryota > Metazoa > Echinodermata > Echinoidea > Camarodonta > Strongylocentrotidae > Mesocentrotus > Mesocentrotus franciscanus. The sequence continues at coordinate 23,730,093 of CP137682.1, forward strand.
GTCGATGTACACTGATGCGTACTGGCCCTCCTGAGGATGGAAGAAACATAGATGAGATAGATTAAAAGTAATGTCAAGTAATGACGAAATACATGCCAAAGTTGGCGGGTCATAATTGCCAGTCGGAAGGGGAAAATGTCGTATAAAAAACTGTTATCGTGGACAGTTCAGCCTTTTTTGTTATGCCATGGATTGTGGTTCGTAACCCAAACTAGAGGTAATGGAGTTCTTTAAAAAAATCTTAATTAGGAGTAGGGGGGGGGGGTTACGGCACTGACAAAATGTTGCATTTGGGGAGGGGGGCAATGGCACTGATCAGACGTTTGATTGGGTTGAGTTGAGTTGTAGGTAATAGAGTAGCAGTAAAAATCTTACCAAGGCAAGACGTATATAATTATATTCTCAACAAAGATATACTGCATGGGTCCATTTATCAAATTGTATCAAGTTATTACTGATACTCTTCTATTTAACAGAGAAGGTTGAGTTCTGGGAAGAGGTGAAAAATAATTTGTGAGCGTTATCATTGTTATTATGCAAGTGTGGAAGAACATCAGAGAAAAAATGTTCCCTGAAAAGCATGGCTCTTCAAATGCCTTAATATTCTAAATATGGCATGTAACAGCATAAAAATCGGGACGGATTTTTATGCCACATGTTCGTGTAGTCCCATATACATCTTTCTGTGTACAGTGCTTGTAACTTTATCAAGATTCGGCCAAATTTCTTATCATTTTGATGATTCCAGAACCTTGCAGTACACACCAATACTTATATGCTAGATGATCAACCTTTTCTGATCGATTCCACACCGTTTCTTTCACCATGCAATCGCATAACCAGAACTCAACTTTATCTTTAACAGAGAGGAAAGATAACCGGTGATAAGGAGGGAAATAGATCAGTAAGGAGAAAGCAAAAAGAAGAACGAGTAGAACGATATTCTTACCTCTAATCGCAAGAGACCAGACACTGCCACTGTAAATACTCTGCTGTTGCTTTCCATACCCGATACAAACTCTAACGACCTGTACGAGAGAAAGAGAGAGAAAAGAAAGAAATGAACAGATAGGAGAGAGAGAAAGAGAGAGAAAGAGAGAAAGAGAGAGAGAGAGAGAGATGAAATATTAACCATTTCAAACAGTAGATGTAGCGCCATTATTTTGTGGTGATGACAATTTTATTATGAGGGGTACAAGACATATTATGAAGAAGCACTGCAAAATGTCTTGACTGAAAAGAAAGCTCGTCGGATCAATATACGTTATACACACCAAAGGAATATAGTTTTATCGAAAGAGAAATATACGTAGAGAGAAAGAGACAGAGAGAAGGAGGTGGGTAGGACAAAATACAGAGGGAGTGAGATAGATACAAAAGGGAGAGAGAGAGGGAGAGGGGAGATAGGGAGAGAAAGAGAGAGATACATGTAAAGGGAATGAGAGATAGAGAGAGAGAGAGAGAGGGGTGAGAGGCGGGGGTATACAGTAAGTGCAAAAGACATATGCCAGACCAAGCATTAAATGAGAAACACGAGATATTCAGACCTGTTTAAAGATTTTAACTTAAGATCTATTTAAAGACTTTAAGACGCTTATAAACTGGCACCATCCCAAGCCCATTCCACGAATTTAACACTATAGCACCGGATAAAAAAAAAACGATTGCGGTCGGGTATCACATAAAATATCACATTAAGCACAACAAGCTAACAGTGGGGCACATACCATAAATGGCATCGTATTAACATGCGCGTTGCACACGAGGCGTCACTTCGATTGCGCTATTACATGCGTTAATCGAGCCGGTGAAGGCAATAGCCCTAACGCCAGCGTATATCAAAATAACTGTGAAAACCGTTCGTTTTGCAGTTACTTCTTGTACGATTGCACTCTCACATGACGCGTCAATGACTACACGCGTCATTGACGCAGTCATACGTCAGGCAAATGACGCCCTATATGTGCAACGGGCATTAAGGATATCACTGTATTCTGTTGAACCACATTATTAATCTCAAAATCTCTGCTACTGTAGTTCATTGGGCCATCGACCTTTAAGGCGGCTGGGTGGGGGAGGGGTCCAGACACTTGCCCCAATAACTTTGAGATTATCTTATGGTGTATTTAACTACGATTGATGCATTTGCCCACCCCATCTCTATCATGAAAATGGATGGACCCCCCTTGAGATAAACAATATGATCTAGTAAATTATGTTGTACCTTAAGCCCCTTCACATAGGTTCATGAAGTGGCTACGCCTGTTGTTCAGGATTTTGAAAGGGTCAATATTTCAATAAATTACACAAAGTTATTAAGGGGCATTTTTTGTTTGTTGTGCAGTTGAACTATACCATTTGGGATTCATATGGGCAGTTGTGCCCCCTAAATTCCCTAAATTCGCCGCTGTTCACACTAAAAATAATTCGCAGTAAGCAGCCCTCGTATCCACAAGTCATTCCCCTCAATTTCTTAAATCTTTCATCGGTAAAACAACAATCTTAATATGTTTCCGAATTCTTTTTATAACCTTTTGACATCCACCAAAATGATAGAATTTATATCAACTGATTCACGATGACTGCGGAAAGAAATTGTAAACAAAATTATGAATCCTCTAAGGTTCCCTGTTTGTGTTTATCGGCGCCAAAGATGTCGTGTTTTCATCCCAGGCGCGAAATTGGATGATTTATTACGAAATATGATTTCCTTGTCTTCGAATTCTCAGTGTTGGTGGCATAATCCAAGAGGCACTTTGAAACTTCATTTTTTGTAAGATTTATTGAAACAGATCTGAATATGACGGCCAGGAGAAACAAAATCTATACCGTCCTGAATATCTGTATTCATAAGCCTATACATCCCTGAAAAAAGGAAACTTGCTATCTCTGTCTTAGTCTTTATTTAAAGTTTTTATGTAAAGTTCGCAAATACTACCTTATTTTGTACGAGAGTACCCCCAAGGAATGCATGCACCGCTCACTCTTTCTCTCTCTCCATCTATCTTTCTCTCTTCCCTCTCTCTCTCTCTCTTAATGTTCTGACATGCATTACACGGAAAATTGCTAATAAGCACTGAGAAATGTCTTCTACTTCTTCGTACGTGTAGTCTGCTTCCTCCAATTTAGATTCTTGCACAACTTTATGACATAGTGTGCATGTGCCAATAATTTACAAGGTGCTTGCATCGTATCATGCAATGTATCATCGGTCGCCTATACTTACACTGTGTATAGTCCTCTCGTTGCTACGTCAGGTTAACTTTGGACAAACATTTGACATTCACTCACTCACTCACTCACTCTTTATAAATTCTTGTAAAAAAACATGGTGGGGTTTCTTATTTGAACGATGGCGTTATTAACTGTCCTTCGCCTTATTTCCCTATGTGTGGTGGCCATGTTATTGATGGTCTTAAATTTGGCTTGAAATTCTTCTCAGAAAAGACGATTAGACAAAAGTAAAAGCAGTCAAAAGGGGTTGGTTTTATCATGCTGCGATGGATCCTCCTGAAGGGGTTCTTTTTATACAAGATCCCACCTAAGTCACAGTCGTAGTATAGCGTGATAGATATTATAAATGCAGGAAGACAGTTGGATGGTTTTATAAATTTATGTACAGGAGTGGATGTCCACAACTTAAGGAATCATGTTAAAGAACACTTTGTTTGGAGTCGAAATCCACACTCGAACAGGTTCTGACAGAGTCTTTTGTATGCCAGCATTCTAATTAAGTCACATTCTTAAGTTATGGTGTGATAAAAGCAGTATATACACTCGATCTAAAGATACAGGAGCACAAATCCACACAGAGGATGGAGAAGGAAATATGCCTAGTCATACTCGATTTCTTCAAAAATCCAACTTGAAACATAAAACTTCATCCCAAGCAATACTACATTGACATTGTACATGTATACTACAATAGGTTTTAGGTTTATTTCTCTATTCAATACAAAAACGTGTTAAAAACGTAGGCGGCATTCCCACAAACGAAAATATTGAATTTCACCGTCATTTTCCCAAGCACGAGCATTGTTACAACTAATATTTAACAATATACCCATTCTTGCTACTTAAACGATGCTTTTGATACATTTCTTTCAGCTTTTCAACGTAAACTCTGCGGAGGAGGAGTTGGGACACCTTTTTAACCATGGAATCTGTGTGCTTTTACAAGGAATTTGACGCGTTCTTTTGTTATCGCTTCAAAATGGCGGGCATTGAGCGGTGATAAAATTGTTGTCATGACAGCGGGGTTTCATGGGAACGCAAGAGGGGTGGTCGTGTGGACAGAGAATGAAATTCATAACAGTTACATTATCAAAGGCGGCAGTCCCCCAATGTGCTTAGACGATAATCAAGGATGAATCGTTTGATTGGCATTAGGTTGAGAACTGCCTGAAAAGAATTGAAATACCTTTTTTTTCTGAACAAAGAATTTGCTTTAAGAAAGCGTGGTTACAAAACGAGCCCTGTAACTGTTATATTCAGGGTTGCGGCTTGCTTCGGTGAGAAGTTTCGTTAAATCGTACGTGGGGTGATATAAGGTATAAGCGAATGCCTGTAGGATAAATTTCCACTTTTGAACCAGTAAATGAAAAGATTTCTCTGGTCAAATTGCGATAGCGGGTTCTATTCTAGCTTCTTGAATATTTATATTTTACCAAAGCGAAAATGAAATCTTAGTGTTTGTAAAGAAATCTAAGAATGAAACGATATAAAATTTAGGATGGAGACATAGTGTTGTTATGCTTGAGGGGGGGGGGGGACTCCGACCAGTGCCCCTTTTAAAGTCCCGATGGCATACTTTAAGTACACGAAGTACCCATCCTTTCCATGTGTCCCTTTTCAAGTTTAGACCCAAAGGCACATGAAAAATCAGATAAAACAATAACAAATACTAAGAACACGAGAATCGAGAATCAGCAGAAGGGCAATTTCAATACCATCTTTTATTGCCTATATAGAAATCATTCTCTGATATACTGGTACGAAATATATCTTTATCACGTTCCCACATTGCAGTAAATGGTGCAAAAGGCTGTAATGAAAATGTCTTACATGCCTTTAATATGTTGAGTTTCTGGAAGTCTTTGCGATCGTTTCAATAAAACTCGTCCTCTCCATAACCATTCCTTCAAAATGAAGTAGCCATTGTTAACATGCGGTCTTCTCATCACACCTTCACGATTTACCACAAAAATAACACCGCAGAACAACGGGGAAAAAAAATCATTCATACGAGTAACAAGGTCAAATGCACGATCTGAAGAGATTCCTTGAAAAGTTACAAGGACAAGTCGTGCTTTAATTGGGGACATTGACATTGGGCAATGGGTGCAGGAGAATATTATCATAGTCATTAAGACAGATTCTAATTTGACAATTGCATTTCTTTGTCGCTGTAATTTATTGTTTCTGTCTCTTTTTTTCACATTGGTTTCTCACCGCAAATACCGTATAGACCATATAGTTTTTCTTTTACTTTTGTTGATTGTTCATGATGTATATACGTCTGCATAAAGAACGCAAATTGATTCCTCTCTCTCCCTCCTCCCCTCCCTCCACTCCCCCTTCCCTCTCTCTCTCTCTCTCTCTCTCTTTCTCCCTCATTGCCCTATGCGTATAGGCCTTACTATAGTTCTACATTGCCTTATAGCAGAGGGTAACTCCCACACGTTTGTCGTCGGTTTACATTTTAAATTTGGAGTTTGCTTTTATTTCTGCTTTTGTTCTTGTTACATTGTTATTCGCAGTTGAGTCTGCACGTATAGAAATAGGGCAATGCACATATACAATTATAATTATTATCATTTTGTCACTATATTTGAAAATGAAGTCGGTAAGTACACATACCTCCTTGTGGTGCATGGTGGGGGCATATTTTGCATGAACATCCCCCCCCCCGGAAAATTTGACTACATGGTTGTGATTATACCAACATTTTGGCTTTTTTTACACTTTTCAAGACACTTAAAAATACAATACTTAAGTACTTACGTATGCCTCTGGCACATCGAGTTGATACATATGAGTAACCGGACGTTATCCCTCGGTTTGAGTTCCCGTGATTTGACATCTGAGAGCCGCTGGCCTATGTGAAGGTTTGCAGAGAGCTGGTAAATGGCTGTGCGTGGCGCCGTGAACCTTCCCGAGCGTACATCCAACCCTCGTCCCCGCCGAAATGACCCGGTGTCCATCGGCTGATGAACAGAAGGTTTGCAAAAGAAGAGAGTGGAGGGGAGGGTAAGGAAAAAGTAAGAAAAATATATTTAGTTAAATATTTGAAGATAATTTGTGAACGTTCAGAGATAGGGAATATTCTAATGTAGAAGCTAGAAGCGATAAAGAAATAGGGGATAGATTTTTATTTGCCCTGAAAAAACTGCTGGTGATCAATGAATAATCTAGATGTAAGGAATATAGATAACGTACAATGCAAAGCCATTTCGAAGATTGCATTAAGAAAAACTTCATACACATAAAGCCCGCTGCACACGATGCCTCACGTCGACTGCGTTATTACCTGCGTTAATCAATCCGTCTCAGGCAAAGTACCCATACGCCAGAAATTCAACGCATTGTTTACACTGTGCATTTGGGATTCGCTTTTTGAGCGATGCCACATTCACAAGGCGCGTCAATTAAAGGCCGATCGAGTCATTGACGCAGCGCTACGTCAGGCAAATGACGCCTCAGTTGCTGACGCAATCCTACGTCAGGCGCCGTATACTCACCGTTCTAAAATTGACGACTTCAATAAGACTTTTTCCCGGGATGTCTAGATCTCGACTGAGTTTGCAATGGAAGGCGATGGGGAGGGTGGGAAGGAGCTCGAGTTCTTCAAGATTCGGAAGATGTAATTCCGTTCCCTCCGTGATGTTGAGTAGACAACTCGGACACTGTCAATTTGCAACATAGAAAATTGGTTAGAGACATTCGGAACATTCAAATTTAGTTCTCAACTCTGTACCGAACTACACTGTTGCCCATAAAGTTTTAATAATTTTTTCTTACCTCTATTCATAAAACGATTGTGTCAGTACGTTTTAATCTTGATAGATACAGTTTGTATTCTCAGAACTTTATTGATCAATCTGAATAATCATAGGGATTAATCTATAAGGTTCTGGGAAGATGTAGACTTTGTTTATAAAGAATAAACCATATTGTCAAAATCGTTGCATGAAAAGTGTAAGAAAAAGTTATTCCAACTTTATAGGAAACAGTATATTACAAAGCTCGTGTCAACGTCCACAATCTAATCATACCAGCATTATGGATATGCTAGCATGCAGAAGTAGAAGATAATTATCTTAATTAAGCTTGGAATTCTCATTTTTCGGCGTCAAAAAATTTTCACAAAATTTCTGGTATTGAATATTTCAAGATATATCAATGTAGGCTTAAACTTTGACGGATATACACATGTAATTGCATACAGTCATGTTGGGCGTTTTATTTTCTCAGTGTTTTTGAGAGTGACGATGAACTTGTCTAAATATAACTTAACACAAAAGATCTCTGACACCCGCCCCCCCACCCCCACACAAAAAAGAGATCACATTTGCCAGCTGCATTTAAAGGTACTATGTCCCATTTGCAGGCCAAAAAATGAAAATGTTAAATTCCAACAGCATTTGAAAGACAATACTAATTTAGAACTTCCCTAAAAAAAGGGGGCTTGAAAATGTCTTTAAGTGGGAAAATAACGACTATTAGTTGTCGAATCGACTTAGGAGCTATAGAGCCAGTAAGTAATAGTCTGATTTTTCAGACCATTGTACCGAATGGTCGTACGTTTTATGCTGCGCAAAGATTCAATCAGTTTAATTTTGGCCATTACAAGAAGTGGGTTATTGATGTAGACAAATGCTCATGTACCCTTTACAGCTCATTTTATGTATGTTATTACCAAAGATGAAAAAGCCAGTCAGTCACTCAATAGTGTCTGACAGTGAAGTCTAGCAAGTAAACAGGTTTCCTTGCATAATTTGAATATTAGGACACTGCTAACGTTTAAATTTCACAGATAGGACATACATGTCATATTCATAATTCCTGCAAAGTTCTACAGAATTTGATGTTGGCTGCAAAAGGGACATAGTATCTTTAACTCTTGGTTGTATAAGGAGGTACTGGCCGTTACAGTTGAAATACACACCTTTTCTCCAATAATAATCTGTGCTCGTCTTTCTGCCGCTTCTGTGGAGGAGATTGAGAATAAAAAATTAAAAAGAACACGGATGATAAGAAACCAAAATCAGATATAAAAGGAAATAAGAGATCTACTTAAATATGAAAAGTAAACAATCACTGGTTCTGTTAACGGGCGGCAGGATCAAAGATCTGCTTCAATAACTACATTCGATTTTATGATAACAAATGACTTGTCAGATCATTTCAAGAATATAACCTTGAATCTAAGATCTTTCCCCCGCCTCTAAAACATCCATCGATCATCATTATCATCCATCAATTCGTAATTTTTTTATAAAGATTTTTAGAGGGAACCATATACAACTCTAATGAACGTATAACTAGCATTTATATTCATCATGATCATCTTTTATCAAGGTTTTTTTTTCTCTCCTTGCAAATGGTCAAAAATGATCAAATAAGATTCGTGAATCTACAGGTTATATTTCTCGTTATATGTGCAGTTGACTAAATTTGAGGGATTTGAGCAGTCGCAAATTAAGAAAATCACGTAGTATTTGTACATCCGATCCAACAACCCCTTTAGCATTGTCCGAGGACTTCAATTCGAGTGACATTTCTTCTTTCTTCTTATATTTTCTTCATAAGTTGCGTGAAGATCTGGGGTTAACGTCATGTGTAATAGCTAACTATACATGAATTATTATGTTAAATAGTTTTAATTTTAGGGGTATTACCCTTTCTTTAATTGGGTGCAAATCTGTACTTATTACACGTGCAGTTGTATGGTGCTAGTCATATAGGGTGCGAGTTTGCACCCCTGAAGGTGCTGCTGGTGTTGCACCAGCAAAGGTACAAAGTAATACTTTAAAAAAATATATTGATTGTCCCTTTAAATACGTCCTAAAGTCCACACTCGTGTCTATAATAACTTCAAATACTCCTATTTCCCATTTTTCTCTACCTCGCCGAGAAATGAAAACGGAGCTGCAAGACCATTAACCTACAAAACTCATTCAATGCCTACAGCGGGTCTTTCTCAACTCCCTTATTCACGTGTGATGTATGGCCACCGTCACACCCCCGTAATGTAATATAACTGTCGCATTTATATATTCTTTGACTCTCGCTGGACTATGATATATTGCCCGTCGGTTCTCCTTTATTATATTCTTTGTCATGAAAGTTGGCTTTAGAAGGAGGTTTTATCAATGGTCTGACTAAAATGAGATGTGTCATACACAGTAGTATTGTTCATGAGTATAAAGTCTGTGTAATTATCGGTAGTAGGTGGTACCATATCAAGTCAATATCCGTTCAACACAATAGTACATGGTTCGGAAAACAATGACGAGAAGTAGCAGTAGTTTAAAAGCAAAATATTAACTTTGAAAAATGAAATGCTCCTTTGACATAGGAACATCACATTGCCAGTAAATCCGCAAGACAATTATTCGGCGTTACTTGTGTGACGGCACGTTGCCAAATTACGGTAGTGGGGTGGTAGTGGCGATGGAGGTAAATATTGTGATGACAAAAGTGATGCCATTGTTGATGATGATGATGAGGATGGTGATAATGATGGTGGTACTGGTGGTGGTGGTGGTGGTGGTGTCGATGGTGGTTGTGATGATGATGATGGTGGTTGTGTTGTTGATGATGGTGATGATGGTAATGATGATGATGGTGACGATGATGATGATGATGTTGAAGATTGGTAATGGTGATGGTGGTTGTGATGTTGATGATGATGATTGTTATAATGAAGATGATGAAAATGAATAGTATGATGATGAGGTGGAGGGACGTGGGTGAAAGCGATCATAATGTCGATGCCAGCGGAAGATGAGAAGGAGGTCGAGAAGAATATGGAGAATTGTAATGATGTTCATAAAAATAATGATGATGGTGATGAAGCAGATGATGCCGATATTGGTTATCATTATCATCATCAATAATGGTTAGGACAATCGTGTTGGTGATGAAGATGCATATAAACTGTCATGAATACAAATTAAAAAAACTCATACCTCTTATCAATTCCCTAAATTCTGTGAGTAGTTCCTGCTTAGTGATTTGTGCCCCGGGTGGGCCGGCAGGGCCCGGTGGCCCGGGTGGTCCAGCTGGGCCATCTGCTTCTGGCTGAAAACAGAAAGAAAAGAAGAAAAAAACATTGACAGATACAAGACAAACTAGAATAATTTCACGTTTGCTTGAATAATGATTATGTAATGACAATAATATTACTACTACTACTACTACTAATAATAATAATAATAGTTACAGTAATAATAACCACAATAATTATTGTGCGCGACTATCCATCCCTGGGGTTGTTCAAGGTGCCTAAAAGGTGTTATTATTACCCTGGTTTTTAGCCATGCAAGCTAACATAAAGCACTCAAAGCATTCAAGGAAAGAATTCCTACCAGGTACCCATTTATTACACCTGGGTGGAGAGTGGCAAGTGTTGCTATGCACCTTTCGTATTGCCCTTTGATAAATACGACAATCGTATGCCCATTCGTGATCGCAAAGACTTTCAACAAGTCAACTACTAGTAATGGAAAGTTTCAATCATGTTGTCAATGACGTAATATACTGTTGTGCAGTTTGCACATTTCAAAAGAAAATGTACAAGGCTATTGATGATGGTGTCTAGCTGATGTATGTTGGTCTAGCGGCACGTTCACTTGGGTCAGGTCTCTGTCTTCGCCTACAAACTGGCTCAGGCGACCCCGGTTCGAAACTGAGTCACGTCTTCGGATGGGGACGTTATTAACGGTCCGTCCCCAGACGTAAATATCATATCTAATTGATACACGTCTGTAAAAACCCAAGTATATACACACACATAGGGTTCATTTCCCGAAAGTCTGTCCGACTGTGTTCCTTACACTCCGAAACTATAGTTCTAAATGCTAATCACAAGGCTAATCACATGCTTTTGGGTACCCACTGAACACCTGGGTGGGGAGAAACAATGCAGATTAAATGCATTGCTGAAGGCTCATCTTGAGCTCTGTTATGGGCATGTCTGAAGAACATTGCTAGAATTTATTCTGGATTGTTCATCCTGCAGTAGATTGATTGTTTGAACCAGTAAAATAAAAAACAACTCACAAAAACTTGCCGGAAATCATCTTCGAATGAAGTAAAAACCACAACTCTCATTTGCACATGGTGACCTGTGTTAAGCACATGGTGTCGGGCCTACTTACCTTGATTTCCTTATCTTTCTATGCTCATTACTTAGCCCCTATACATTTTCTACTAAAATCGTTTGGCACATGTCATTTATTTGTAAAACATTCAGTGTAAATTTTATTGGATTCTGTGAGAATTTGTTTCTACCATTAACAGAACTCAAGCTTATCTTTAAGGACGTCCACACCTTCGCATCTCTAGCCAAGTGTTGAAACCATTCGGTTTTGTAAACTCTAAAGAAAGTCATGATTATGTGCACTGTTCTCGTTCCATACAAACGAGAACAAAATGGATATATTTAAGAACTACTGAAACAGCAGGGGCTAAATGTTAGTGATTTGGTGAATCAAAGATTCATGTATTAGATATTAACATGGAATTTTGGAATATGGCAAGCAATGCGTGGTGTACTATGCGCTTGCCTGGGTAGGCGAAGTCAATTTTTTTTTCTTCCTCTGGTACATTGTTCACCGCATTTTTTATGTTGTGTTGGCGCGTTGACGCGAGCAGTGATTGGAGCTCGCCCATTGTTAGCAAATTCAATTTCAAGAATATCTGGAAAAACCGTGAAATAAGATCTTTTGGGGAAGGTGTGAATGCTAATTGTTTGACGACTTGCTCCATTTAGCATCACTAGTCTTTTTCTCGTCGTTATGTTCTCTACGGTTGCTCTTGCTTTAAAATGATTGTTATAAAAATCTACCTTTCGCTTTAATACCAGTCCCCTAAATGATGCGATAAAACCACACATTCAAGGCCATGGAAATCGTTATGAGAATGCGACAATTGGGCGACAAAACCGCAAAATAATGAGAGGCGCTAAGGGTCATTTCATTCTCCGGAAAGTTCTTATTCACGGACGCCCCTAGAAAAGGGAAAAATTCCATGATATTGGAATGACTTGGAAATCGTGTTCAATTCTAAGGGTCTCCTGAAGCCGCGGTATAGATTTACTGATGATTGTACACAAACGGTCTTTGGAACTTAATACTGAACAATCATTCGAAACCTTGTACGGAGTACAAACTATTTTACTTCCTAATCCTCGACCAATCCACAATTTAAAGCAATCCTCAGCTTAAACATGTTAAAGAAATATCATCGATTTGAAAGATCCGAGTTGAATGAAAAGCTGTCAGATATGAAAAGAGGCTGGATTAAACTTTAAAATTTGATGGATTTTCAAGAAATATTCAATTTCATACGAAGCCATACACCCGAGCCAGCTCGTGGGAGGGAGCCCCTCCGACAAAATGTAACCCCTCCCTCCCCCAAAAGAATTAAAACATAATGGCAAATAAGAATTGCCTACTGAGATACTAAAAAACTTAGCCTGATAAAAGGTATACGGTACATCGCAGCCAACCACATTTCCCAGACTGTACTTGTGTTTTGTATAAGCAGCCTGAGAGAATTGTAAGAATATTATGTGATGATGTTTTCGTGTTTTCATGGTATAGAACTTTGAATTCAGAGCCCCAACACAATACATGAGGTCATTCGTGAATCTAACTGACATAATTACCCGGTTCTTTCTCATTTAAACATTTCAGGGACCTCTAAAGCTTAGCTGATAACAAAGAATGTTTTATCTGGGTCAAGGTTCAAGTTGGAAAAGATCTAAAAAGAGGCAAAATATTGAATTTTATGGGGGGGGGCACTTTGTACTAGGGAGATGGGGCATCCTGACCGATTGATTTCCTCTCCAGATGAATATCATACAGCATAATGGACATGCCATTGGAATCATCGGTAGTTAGTTACCCATGTCTTTAACTCCTAAATTTTAAAATAGAGTAAAAGCCCTTCTGTGAAAACTCCAAATATTTCTAACCAAGCAAATACATTTCTATTGTCGTTTGCTAACGTATGTTCTTTACTATTTTAATGAAAAAAAGAGTTTTCTCTTCAAGATTTTCAAAGGATTGAGTGACATCGAACTCTCGTTCTTAACTGTGAAAGCAACAATCATCTAAACTAGAACCCCTTTTTGACAGTTAAGAGCGATTTTCTTAAGGGTCTTATAACATTGTCACCTCTCTGTTAGGAAGAATCTTGGGATCCCTTTCACAAATAATCATAAGAAAAGAAAGAATAACTGTCAATCACAACAAGAATGACAGGGGGTCCTTCTTAACCCTCTCGATGATTCTAAGTAAGACGTTGTGAAGAAAAGCTTGAAGGGAGGGGGTGTCACCACCGGTAGGCTAAGCCCCTCGAGCCCCTCGGAGCCCCTCCCGATGATCATTCAACAAACGCCCAGCGCTCGAAGACGTCCCGAAACAAAGGACGACAACCAAGAAGTGTTTCTCAACAGGACAGTGGACAAGAGCTAGAGGGTATAACAGTTCTCCTTTTTTCTTCTTCCAGCTTTTTGTCGTCTTTAAAACTGTCAAGAGCCTTCTTTCTTTGTAAGACAGTAATGATGGGAAACAGTAAAGAGAAAATAGGATTGGATTACTCGGTCTTGTGTATGCTTTGTGTGTGCTTTGGGCATGTTGAGAGCCCTTTTGATCGTAGGAATGTCGAACCGTTACGGTGAGTGAACGCCTGGTTTTAATGAAGGTACAAACATCACTGGTTGTCTCATAATACACCAATTAACCCGTCTACGATATCAGTTTAGGACCTGAAGATGAACCCATAGATACCCTGCTTTTATTCTTCGGTCTTCTTTATATTTTCCTAATATATCTGCATTCTAGTTCATCTAAGTTTACTTCCAGAAATGTGGTTACAAACAATGCGAAATTCCAACCAACAAACTCTACTCTGTGATTATGTCATGTTCAATGGTAAAGGGTTTTAAGGCGCCTGAATAGAAGTATTATATATATATTTTTAATTAAAATGTGTTTCAAGCTTAGAAATAAAATCAATCAAATACAAATTAATCACTAAAAAGGGCGACTATATGATATTTCCGTCAACAAAATTTATTTCAAAATTAACGCAGTTTAACGTGAATCTTAACATTCACAACATTTTGAATCGTAAGAGCACAACACTAGATTTGAATGATATATGTATACGTTTAGCTTAAACTTTCCTTTACCACTATTTTCAACTGCTTATTCACCCAATCGTGATTACAATTTGACTTGATCTAACTATTGCTCCGCTGTAGGACAAACGTATATTCCTTTTTTACAGAGATTTTCGCATGACATGCGATGAAATAAATCAATAAATGAATAAGCATTTACAACTCACCAATCTTCTTGAATTCCTTGATTTGTCTTTGTTTTTCTTCTCGCATTTCTTTTTCGATGAAGTCGACGTGGACGTGGACGTTGATGACCCCGATGCCCTCGATGAATGACGTACAAACGACAACCAACTTCCTTCCGGGTCAACTTTGCGAGGCGGGTCATCGGTCTGCTGGAAATTGAATAACAGAAGAGAAAAAATAATCATAATGTTTACCATCGATCTCTACCATTGATGTTATTTACTTTGTGAATAGTGTACATAAAATAAAATACATAACATTGTTGTTGTTTTTTATTGGAGGACAGATCAGAAAGGTTATCTGAAAAAACCGCGACGCCGACTTGTCGATCTCCCAGCTTTTCTGTCGGTCTCGTAGGGCGTTGGTCTCCTGAACCCTTGGATAACTTTTCAGAATAATTAATAATAATAATAATTGGGTCTTATTTACCAAAGGTAGCAGCATGAGTATTTTTACAGCTCTTCCTGTGGGACCTGCAATTATTATTACCCCAGCAATGCCAGGTACCCATTTACACCTGGTTGGAGCGTTCCAAATGTGGATTAACGCCTTGCATAAGAGGTGAGTGCAGGGCTGAGATTCGAACCCTCAACCTTTGGGATGAGAGTCAAGTGAATGGACAACTATACAATGACACCTCCACAGTAGGCCCATGATACCGAAATTGTCCGTCTTGGGAGTTGTGGCATTATAGCAAATTTACTACTGGCAACATTTACTAGGCTTTTATTCTGACGTTTTATGATAAGGGTCTTACATTATTGGCCCGGAATCGGTACGATAGATTAGAAAGAAATTATGGCTCTTGAATTATAATAGAAACGCTATACAAAAGTAACCTCAACAAGCTATTGTAAAGCTATCATTATCTTCATATTTTAGGGTGCACAATTTCTATGAGCTTTTGGACACTCTATCTGACGTATAAAGTGCATTCATATTAGCAAAATATATCGAACGGAATCCCTGTCAAAGTACGTTTTCATTATGCATCAGTTTAAATGAAAAGTTTTGATGTAACAATGCAAGCATGAATCAAGATGTTCGGAGAAATATACAATTTCATCTGGTTTGATTTCAATCAAAGTTATCAATCAAGGGGAGTGTTTCACAAAGACAAAGATCGACTTTGAAGTTGGACTTAACTATGGCAGGCCGTTCATGCCAATGTTTGCTCTCACCATTTACTGGCCATTGGTCTCTCAAGGGACGTACAAATCATGGTCACAAATCTACAGAATTTACATTTTTTGATAATTCATTATTGAAGGAAAAAATGTTATCTAAAGATCATAATTGAGAGACCAATGGTGATAGCAAGCAGTGGCATTAATGGCCTGCCATAGTTAAGTCCAACTTAAAGTCGACCTTAGTCTTTGTGAAACACCCCCTGCTTGGTAGATTCCCTTCGAAACGGAGCACAGTCTTGTTATTATTAAACATGTTATCCTTTTCTTTCTCTTATGATGACGTTTTTGAAGATTCCATTGATCGATGTCAGTTTCGAAATCAAAACCAACCGGCGAATAAGAGTGACTTTATTGGCCAATTTGTATCAAAGAATACTTGGTCTATTTCTTATGGATCTAAATCGAAGACGCTGGACAAGGAAGCACATAAAATTGGATCGACAACTCCACTAATTTTCGCCGAAAATCCATTAAGCGCTTGAGTATACAGAAGCCCTCGATTGATCCGTTCACCGCAGCTCTGGATCAACACCTTAACGTTCTAAATCCATTTTATATCGACACCTTACAGATTTAATCCCTTTCTTAAACATGGAACCACATGAAAGGCCCAAAGGTGCGAAAAGCCAGTACTTACCAACGCAACAAATTTTATCACCCTTTTAATCTCATTTGCAAAGCATCCGATCTTCTTCCTCAAGCCCCGGTCACATGTTGCCAATAACAAAAATTGTCATGATTGTGGTTGTAGTTGTAATTGAAGTTTCCAATTGCGTTATAAATATCTTTAGGATATGAAGTTGGTTTGATAATCGAACTTGAATGAATTCCGAACTGCTTTTTTAAAACATGTATTGGAGAGATGCTGTCCAAATGGTTATCGTTCAATGTCGAAACATAGATATTTGCTCCATCAATTTGAATATTTCTCTGTTTTCTAAGTTCGCAAAACGAAAATATGATTTCAAGCACGTTATTTTATTTTTGTTAAACAGAGAGAAATGTATCACGCAGTGTTTTGTTTCGGAGTGTATCTCAATTTTACCTAACACTGGAAATTCATATTTCGCCACTGACCTCAAAATTTAAGATAGGCGTTCGGGCAGCAGTTAGCCAGGGGGCTGATGTCTCCAGAGTCAATATCAACGTTAATGTTTCTCAATCTTGCGAGGGAGTAAAGCGAACAAGCAAAAAATGACACTTTGAAGTGGAACCATCCACTGTTTACGCATTCTGTGTCTCCTCATAATCCTTGATGCAATTTCGTCAAAAAAATATACTTTGTGTAGATAAGATTTAACATTTACAATGTGGTCACTACGATGTGAATATTGGTAGTTTCAAAATTATCAGGTGGGAGGGGGCAGCCCCCTCTAATATACGTCTATGATCAGATAATATACTTAATCGTGTTAATTGAAGGTATGAAGTAAGATGAAAACTAGAAGGGCGTTAACTCCTTTAAAACTGATACCAGTTAACTCCTTTCTGGCTCTCAATAGATGATAGATGTTTTGGAACGTGTGACCGGGGCCCTAAGTTCAAAAAGCTTACGACGCCTTTTATAAACTTTACCTTTTCCGCCTCTTCTTTTCCACTCGATAAATGTTCTTTACGCGAAAATCAAACAGAGTTATAGTCGTTGATTACAAAGGACAAGTTTGCATATTTGTTCAGATATACAAGAAAACGGCAGGCGATAAACTACGCGATTGAAGAAGATAAAAAGCGCCAAAATTGGGTCTTGGACAAATCTTGGAATTTCGTAAGGGCAAACAAACTGACTTCTTCTTTTCTGAATGAGCAAAACGCATAGAGTCATGGGGGATTTCTTAGGCTATATTGGTTTTGCAATCTAGAGGGACTTGGTCTTATTATCGAGAGGGGTTAGCCTAGTTTTGAAAACTAGTTTAGAGCACGCTCATCAACCAAAATTATGGGAACAGATTTTTTTATCAGGATATTGGCGCCACGCTATTGGATTGAACAATCGTACAATCAACAATTACCTTGTTAAATTCAAATGATTGCATGATGTAAAAAGTGTTGGAAACAAATTATTTTTTACAGAGTTCTGGGACTATATGTGTTTCTTCAAGTGTATTGGAAATAGGTCAATCAATTATTTTTTGAAACTGCTGTGTAAATATAAGAATTGTATTTATGAAATAAGTTAAAAAGCGCTGAAACGGTTCGTTTTTCTGCTATCCGTTGGTGTTTCATATCGCGGAAATTCCCAAACAGTATTGAATAACCTTTACAAACTTATATAAACTTATATGAAATAATCCTGAATAGAAATTGAAAACTGCAGTGCTATACGTGATACCGCTATCGCTGCTTTAAAAGAAATAAAATAAAAAGTATTTTTGGCGTTTGCGTTCGATGTCGAGTTTTACAGGGAATGGTAGCATGGTAATGATTAAACTCTATTTGACAACAACTAGTAAACGTAGGCATACATCAAGAATTCCCCTCCTAGGAATGGGAAAATAACAGAATAATAGAAAGAAAGGAAGAGATTCAAGCAGGAAGGGAAAAGTAATAAACACCAAAAACTAGAAGAAGAAGGGAAGGAAAGAACCCGTGGATCGGATATGGAAGAAAAGATTGCAGTTAAACATGGAAAAGCGAAAACAAGCAAAGTGAAGAAAACTACTTATACATTTTAGCAACAACACATTGGACACACCCTTCAAAAAGAAATGAAGATATTTGGGCGCTATATAGTACAAACTACACAACCGATAAATTAATGTATCGCAAGTATTCGAGCATTCAAGAGCCCCTTTTCTATTTTTTTTTGGGGGGTAGACTGACCAGATTACAGTTTTGTTTAAAATCTCATTAGTGGCTTATCGCTCCTAATGATAATCTAGATGGATCCATTAAATGCGTATCCTAATTTTGTACTGCCGAGGTCAGAACCATTTTCATTCGGCATCCGACATTATACTCCCTGCGCCCTTTAAAAGGATTCTAAAACGACAACGCGACGGGATCAGTCTCTAATTTCAAAGCGCAATTCACATGGGACCGCTTTGACTGCGGGGACTGAAATGACCGCGCAATCTCAAGGGGCGTAAAACCAACAAGAAGAAGTAGGGATTACAAGGTTTAGGAAAACCTTTGTGGGTTTTTGCTTCACAAAAGGGCGACACGTCTTCTGTATGAAAAGGGCAAATTTCTATCGACTATTCAGCGGCCACGGCGCGGTGGAATGGGAACAAGGTTTTTTTCGGGTAGGTTAAATCATACTGCTACACTTTAAACTCGAAGGCTCGAGTATGGAAATTGTGAGATAATATGAGGGAAATGGGGGTATTTTGAGAAAATGGATGCAGATTCGTGACTTACAGGCAGAACCCTTTTGATTCTGGAGGGAATCCACTTTATCGGGGAGGAGCAGGAGATAACTTCGAAGAGTGGATGAACGAGAGTGAAAAGAAGAGGGGAGAGGGGAAGAAAGCTGGGATTGGGTAAGGAGGGGGGGGGGGCGGGGGCGACACCGAAAAGGGACAGGATGGAAGTGTGTTTTTCTCTGTGGGTGGGTGAGAGAGAGAGAGAGAGAGGGGAAGCAAAACGTCACAACGTCATTTCAAATTACAGAAACGCCTTTATTTTCAGCGCCGATTCCTGGCGATATCAAACAAGACATTTTCTGTCCATTGTGTCTTGTTACGAGACTTGTTTTCTCGTATTTTAGTGCAGTCGCCATTGAGGCTGAGACCTTTTGCCCGTCTCATACATTATCAGCTAGCACATACAATAGAAACCTGCCAGAAAGCCATGGCGGTCACATCTTTAGACGGATCCAAAAATCTCCCTTTCCCCCTCCTTCTCCTTCTTGTTCTCTCTTTATTTATTTCTCTCTCTCTCTCTCTTTTGCTTTTCTTTCTCTCACTAGTCTAAGCTCTTTTCCCCACCTCCCTCACGGTCACCCTTCCCCATCTCTCTCTCTTCTCTCACCCTCTCCCCCCTGCCCCTTTCTCTTCCCCTTTTTCACCTCTTTCTCTTTCTTCCTCTGTCTCTCTCTCTCACACACACACACACACACACACGCACACACACACGTACACATACACAAACACCTTCTCTCTTCATTTCTCTCATTTCTTTCTCCTCCTCTCCCTTGTCTCATTCCAACTCTTCCTCTTCTCTATCGCTTTATCCACTCATTCTAACTCGCACACTCTTTCTTTCTCTCTCGCATTCTCTCCCCTCACCCTCCCCCTCCTTCTCCTAATACACCTCTTTTGGTTAAACCTTCTCATCTTCACAATCCCCAAATACAACTGATGTCATACATGCTAAATCTGCCCCTGGTATTGTCAGGGTTAAACTTAAACTTCCCAAACTCCAAGAGTTCTCTGACATCTAGGGTACAGGTTCTTGAGCCGAGGCAGTTCTCGAAGAAAACAAATAAGAAGAAAAAATGAAGGAGGAAAAGATGGAAGGGTTTCTGCTTTGAAACCGGAGCTAGAAGAGGCCAAGTCGAGTCAAAATATGGGTACGTCCACATTGACGAGTCATTTAAGTCTTCTCTTTATAATGACTCATAAAAAAGAATGGATGAATGGAAGTCTGCTCCACAATATGTTTTATGCTTCCATGCTTTTCAAATTAATTGCGAGGAATCCCGGATGTTGGACATAAAAAAAACATAACCTCATTTATAATAAATGATTGCACTCTGCCTTATTTATTTTAAGCGAAGGAGAGAACAAATGTAAGAGAAAGGTATAAAGAATGGTGTTTATACAATGACAGCATTGTCGTTGTGTCGACAATGATGCAAAACAAGGGCAAATTCGATTTTGATAATTGATACTTTCCTAAGTCGAACCATGAAGGTAATGCACTAATATCATGATTTAGATTTCAAGTCATCGGATAATCGAATAAATGAGCGTCGCCGAGTAAAATTGACAGCAATCCGCGATGAAAAATATGGTTTGGATTTAAGCTATTCCCAGTTGATCTGGCAATGAGCTTCAACTAATTAGAAAAAAATGTTGTTTCAATCAAACATTTTATTAAGAAATGCAATATTCTTTATAAAATGTTTTCAAGATGGGTGGGCGTGGTCGAGTGGTAAGGTTACGTTCCTACCAGTCACCTCCCATGGGTACAGAGAGGCAACTAGACACAAAGTAACTTACATTATGGGCACATAGTTGACGCACAGTCAAGATCGACACCCCAGCCTGAGGATTGTCTTCAAAGAGCGTGAACCACCCAAGGCACACGTGAATAATCAGGAATACCATAGAGGTGCTGTGGTCTAGTGGATAAGTCACCAGACTGTGGATCACTAAATACGCGATTCAAGCCCCTGCTACTCCACTAACTTCCCGTGGCAAGACATTAATCTACCTCTACCACACTCAACATTGATGTATACTGAATGGGTACCAGGTAGATAGATACCCACTTGCTGTGGATACGAAGTAACGGAATTCTGCAGTTCCAAATTTTCATTGCCAAATGTTCAGATTCGTGGGAGTGGAGACAGACCCCTAGACCTGCCACGGGGTAATGTTGGTTTTTCAAATGTAGCGAGACGATTAAAATGGGCAGTCTGGTGCCGCGAAACTGGCCCGATACAGAACATTTCACCTTGCCTCTCTTTTGTGCTTCATAACCAACCTCAGTCCTAATCGTGAGAATTTCTCATTTTTATTTCTGTTTGATTCCGGTATATTTCGTTTTTTCATATCTGTATAATTTATTGTAATTGTATTGGACGTTAAGAGAGGGAAAGTGAGATGGGAGAGGCAGTGGGAAAGGAAGACAGTGAGAGACAAGGAGAAAGAGAAAGAGTGAAAGAGAGTGAGAGAAAAATGAGAAAGAGAAAGGGAGGGAGGATGATAGCAAGAGGAATGGAAAATAGAGAGGGAGAGACAGGGGACGAAAGAGAGAGAGAGAGAGAGAGAGAAGGAAGAGAGCGAGAGAGAGGGAGAGAAAGATAGGGAGAGGGAGAGTGGGGGGCGAATGTAAGTTCCATCATTAATCTTCACATATCTGACACAGAGAGTTCAAGTTCCTCGACCCACTTCCTATCTCAATTTATTTATTCATGTTCGGCTTCAGCATGAACGAAGATTTCCTACTGTAACAAAATCTCATTTACATTATTTTCTTGTCAGCTCTTGTAACCACTCTATTCATGATATTGAACGAATCTCTTTTATTTTAGATGAAGTTTTGACTTTTATTGAAATTATGTCATAATTATTTCACGTTAACAAAGTTTCAAAGTTTACAACGTCTACAAAGTTTAAACGGTTTTAAAGTTTACACGTTTACACCAATATTTAAAATTTAGTTTCTACAGTATCAAAATTGAAAATGTTTCGAAGTTTCAACGTTTACAAGGCTTAAAAAGGTCTTGAAAAAAGTTAACCGTTTTCTAGATTTACAGTGTTCTGCAATCATTCATCGAAACACGTTTCCATTGAATGAATTCCTTGTACCAGGTACTAACTCCTCTTTGTGATTTTCCATTTTTTCATTTTTTTTTTTTTTTTGGGGGCTATGTTATTTGAAGAATCAAACTGAATTACTAATTGATTGATTTTGCTGATGTTATCAAGGTTCAGGTCTCATTTCGCATCATCGTCAAACTGAACAGGATACGGTATGACGGGTGGGCGTGCTATTGTGGGTCCAGCAGAGAGGAGGCTGAGTGGGGCGGGTCGACCTTGTTTTTCATTCACCTAGACGCAAGTGATGTCATAAAATTGTTAATTGTAATGGGTATGATGATGGGTAGATCTTTCGATTCAGAGTAGCATGGACTTCGGGTCAGATTTGAACTTCCTGTTTCAATATCTCAAACCAACGTTTCACAAAGTCGATTGTCAATAACAACTGCCAAGTTCACATATATGATTTTTCCATTTTTGATCGCTGTCCATATATCATACACTAATCATTTGTCCCAGCACAACCTTAGACCAACACTTTACATGCTATATCTATCCCTAACCCGAATCTTAAACCTACCCTAAAATCCAAATGTAATCCTAACTCTAACCCTTCATCTGTAATGAAATAGATCCCGGAGCAAGTCGAATCACAGGCTAAGGTTGGTTGGAGACTTATAGAGAGAGAAAAGGGATGCCATACAACAATAAAACACCTTGTTAATCGACCACTACTTGATGTTGAGTCAGAATGGGCTTGTAAGAATTCACGACTTAGCATGTCAACGCTAACTTTAATCATCTCAACTAACCCCGGATGCTATAAAATTGTCCCTCTTTACAGTGTAAATGTTGATCGGTAATCAGAAAGAATGAGACATTTAACGATATTGGATAACGGGTGGGTCAGAGTTGTAAAAAAAAAAGGTATGGCGGTTAGTATGGATTCCTGAGGGACAACTCACCAACTGGTCAGTGACCCACCCAGAGGTCAAGTAAAGGTCAAACTGCTCAGCGTATGGATTTATCCCAATCCAGTTCTAACCTCCTTGCGTTATTCAACGTAAGAGGTTTGTGATCGTTATATGCGCATGAAGCGTCATTTGCCTGGCGTAGGACTACGTCAGTGACAGGCATTATCTTTGACGCACCATATGAGGGTGACATCATACAAAAAAAGTGTGCGAAAATTGCATTGAATCATCAGCCTATGTGTCCATTGCCTCAACAGGCTAGGTTAGCGCAGGGAATAACACAGTCTAATGACCCCTCTTCATTGCAACGGCCCTTAGGTTCGTGATCAATAACTTGCACACGAGGCGTTATTAGCCTGACGTAGGACTGCGTCAGTGACTGGCACGGTCTTTGACGCAACATGTAAGGGTGACATCGTACAATAACAAAATACGTGTGCGAAAATTGCATTGAATCATCAGCGTATGTGTCCATTGACTCCACAAGATTGATTAGCGCTGGTAATAACGCAGTTAGATGACCCCTCTTGTACAACGGGCAATAGTATCGAGGTCAATAATTTGCGCACGAGACGTTATTTGCCCGACGTAGGACTGTGTCAGCAGGGAGGTGGGAAGGATGACTGGTTCGGTCTTTGACGTGCAATGTCAGAGTGGTATCATACACAAAAATTAATTCGCAGTGATTATAGCAAATCGTGCAATGGTGTCTCGAATTCTTGACGAATGCGCTGCGTGGGTATCAACGCAATCGAAACCGTGTACAGTGGGGATTAATTACAGACAAATTCATTGCGGAAATTCGAAAACGCTGTTCTCTTTACCGTTAAAAAAAACTATATGACTTTTTCCCAGAAAATGTTTCAAACAACTCGATTATCTAGCTCTCTCTCTCTCTATCTTTCTGTCTCCCTCTCACTCTCCCCCCTCTCTCTCTCCCACACTTATTCGTTCCCACCTTGTACTCATTCTCTTCTTCCATCCTATCAATATAATCTTTTTTTCCCATCACCATTTTGACTGAATTTTCAACATGTACATGCATGTATCTTCCAAAAGTTAGATACATGTATTGTGAGACGTTTTGTTTTGCACATGTTCGATACTAATTATTTGAATCCCTTATAGTCAAGGGAGACTGCATGTATGGCGTCGGGGTTTAAACAAATAGCACGGTCAATACAGTTGAAAGAATGCAATGTTTGATGATACTGTTTTCTGAAAAACACAGCTGAAAGTTTCGAGAGAGGGGAAAGGAAAACAGAACACGAAAAATACAAAAACACTTGTCTATTTCAATAGATAAAACCCGATAATTCCGTGCTAATCTCTCTGCAAACTTGGAGCCGCTTGTAGGTAAACTCGACCGCCGAGACCCGCCGACTACCAATGGCTGCCAGCTCGTCGGCCGCCGATGACGAGACAATTTGTTCTGGCGGCTTTCACGTTTGACATGAATTCGGTATTCCCAAAACTCTTGTAAAAATTCCAAACAGCAGAGATTCTCTTACAAATAATAAAGACCCGAATTCGAATGCTTGATTTTATTTATCGAATTCATGGTTGTTTGATTTCATTTAGAGTGTGTTTGAAAACACAAAATATACATAATTAAAGCCAATGTGGTTATACATCAATATAAACCTATAGGCCCTATTACTTTAATACTACGTTCGTATATTATATCCAGAAGATGCTGGTTATGGATAGTAATTAAATCGCTTCTTAAAAGTTATATTTATAATTATGGTATCCTAAACGTATTGTAATAATAGGATAGTATCCAAGGAGAGATACACAATGATTTTGAAATTCGCTTTTGGAAACAGCTCGTCGGCGAGTATCAATAACTATTTTTTGTTTTTGTTTTATTTAGTTTTGGTCCTTTTTGTTTTTTTCTTATTTAAAAAAAAAAAACTTCTCCCCTATCCATCTACATCTTCATGCACCGCTGTCACCACCGAGATATCACTGACAGACTGACATCTTCAAGTATGTTGACAGAGTAAACCTGATTGGTCTTTCACTCGTATTCATGACTGGCCTAAGCCAATGAGAGTGTTTGTTTGAAGCAAACGGTTATGATGTAAGATAGGTCTCTCTTTCTCTCTCCCTCCCTCCCTCTCTCTCTCTCTCTCTCTCTCTCTCCCTCCACTCTCTCTCTATCTTGTCAATACGTAGTACGTTAGGCATGTCGTTTTTCGAACTTTGGTTAAGTCTTGATAAAATTGAGAAATTCTGATTCTTTATGATATGGTCCATAAGCTATAAGTATTTCAAATTTTATAAGAAAATTATCGTTTTTGTTTTTCGATAAATGGAATTCTTGTGTTATAATAATGTAATTGGTACGCTGTAAAAAAAAAAACCTATAAAGTTTTGTTCTTTCAATAAGAGGCACCGAATGCTTTCATGCGTAGCAATGTATATATGCCTATTTTTCCATTTCCTCGACAAATGGAAAACACTAACATTAACAGTTTTATTGATAGGGTCTGCACATGACTGTTGTCATAATTGACGTCTCCATTTTCTTACTTCTGATCTATATACTTTATGACATCAAATTTTAAATAATTACAATTCTTTTCCAAGGTCAAAAAGTCAAATTTTACCTCCACGTCAATGCTTTATGTGTTACAACAGATGATAATGACTTTGCATTTCGATTTGTATAATGACTTGTATTATGGCACGCCAAGGAGTGTCAAATAATCAATTTTATTTATGTCAACAGTTGAATTTCCTTTCTCTTCTGTGCATCCTTCTTCATTATTTCCCGTCGCTTGTCTGCATGCATCTGTTCGACAATCACATCCCCACCCTTTCAATTTTGGCGCGAAAATATTACAAATCACGTCGGTCGTCTGCAAACAACGCACGCCGAAAAACAAGCTATTGACTACCAAGCGGGTTGCCAAGTGCAAAGATATTGCTCTGATACGAACACAAAACTTCAATTTTGGGAAGTTATTGGTTAATTTATGTCAGTTCATGCTGATGCATAGCGACTCGCCCTACAGACATGACAGACTGGGAGACATTTTGTTGAATTGTGAACGGTGTTGGTAAAACAGAGCGGGGTAGAGAAATTGAATTATTTCTCTATTTCCCTGTCAAAATTAAATGGTCTGCGCAGGAAATGGACTAGGAAATGGATCATTAGCGTGATCGTGGTGGTAAGCGGGTTAGAGAGAATAGCAGAAAAATAATGGATCTATTTTTGCACAGTCATTCTTCTCAGCGTTTAAACAAATTGTTTTACTCTCTAAAAATGTATAGAATTTGTTTACATTTCTGGAGAATAATTGTCGGAATGGCATGGCCTCTGCCCAACACATGTTTTACGTCATGTCTCCGAAATTTTTTGAACCAATTGCAATGAGCTATCAGATTAATTTGGTTAAAAAAAAGTGAGCATGAGAGTTTAGCTTCAGAAGTGAGCATGTGAAGTAGTTTGGTCATCAACTCAATCAAATGCTTATGGAACAGAGATATGAATTAAAATGAATGTAAAAGTACTCCCGTGCAGGGCCGTAGCCAGAGTTTGATGTTTGGGGGCACGTGCCCCCGTGGCTACGGGCCTGCTCCCATGAAAAGCCCAAGATAATATCCAAGCATTTGGCCTACCTCCCCCATCCCCCACCCCCCCCCCATCGACAACAATGCTAAGCCAGACAGTAACCCCCTATGTTACCCATCATGCCCTTAGCCTATTTTTCCGAGGGTTAATTTAATCTTTTTAAGGGGATAGTCGCCCGCAGTGGTTGTCCGGGGTGGTTATCTGGGGTTGAGTGTCTGAGGTGTACTCGTATCGTTACGTCATCGGGTAATGACCTGCTACGGGGGGTGGCCCATGTGCCTAGCCATACGACAGTGAGCTTATCAGCAATGCACAACAGACAAGAGCTACCTACTGTTGTCATACAATTTTATAAGACCAAGAGAGAATTCGAGTTATTACCCGTCAGCAAACAAAATGAAGAGACAGCGAAGTATAAATCTTGTAAATCATGATAAGGGCTACAGTTGTAAAGGGAGAGGAAGAGAGAGAGAGAACGAGAGAGAGAGAGAGAGAGAAGGGGAAAGAAAAGGACAGAGAGAGTGAGAGGGATAGAGGTGAAATGGGAGAAAGAAATAAATAAAAAAAATATAGAGTGTGTATGCGTGAGATAGAGAGAGGGGGGATAGGGGCTGTAACAAGGAAGGGGAAGGCAGTATAAGAAAGGGATGGTGATGGAAGAAATGAAAGAGATCTTAAGAAGCAAGAAAGGAAAAGGAAGATGAGAGAGAGGTATACACACACACACGCACACACACACACACGCGCGCGCGCACATACACGCACACACACACACACATACAGAAAGAGAAGCAGAGACAAGGGGCTAAGAGAGAGCCTTTGGTGAGAAAGAAAGAGAAGAGAGAGAGAGAGAGAGACATAGAGAGAACAAATGAAAGAAGAATATAATGGAATGCCGAAAAGACACAATGTTTGTTTAGAATGGTTGTATTGTGGTCAGCAATGGAATGCTATTCGTTAAATACTTCAAGAGCACAAACAATTTGAAAAGGGTGTCGGAAGGTTCATTAGACTCGAATCTCAAGAACGCAGTCTTAACAAAATCTCTACAATTTTCTTTTTCAAAGAAAACAAGTGGGACTACATCTTTTGAAATTTTAGAGCGATCCGGGCGTGATGTAAACGAGAAAGGAGGACTTCGTTCGTGCCAATCTATTCTTACCTATAAATTACTAGTATAATTATGGCAATCTCACCTTCCATCTTTATTAGCACATGCGTAATGAGCGTTGGCGTAGGAAATCTGCTGGGGCTACGCCCCGCCCAAAAATACAACAATTTTGCTTTAATACCGCTACTGTAAGGTGTACAAAATTTTGAACTAAAGATTCACAAAGTGATAAACTTTCACACCAAATGCCGTTTAAAGTCAGTGAGGAAAAAACCAGAAACATTGAACCTTTAAAAACTGAAAGTAGAAAGATCTACGCCGTGTCATCGGCATTTTGAAATTACTTCCGTCCGAAATAGCCACCGCTAATGCAGGTCTAATGAGACGATCAACACCAAAGCCCTGCCCCGTCGGGAGCGCCGGTAAAGACGATGGCTTTCCGCTACTACATATTTTGTATCCATCCACTATCCAGGATATCCCCCCCCCCTCCCCCCTCCCAACACACCCCTCCTCTTCCCTTTTTTTCTCAATTGCATGGATCAGATTTTACTTAAAAGTGCATTTTACGACAATTTTGAATTAGGCAAACGATCGCATTAACATTAAACATATCATTTCCCCGACATAGCAACGACTTGTGTATTCATTATTCTGGAGAACATACTCAAAATTATACGAAAGAGCTCGATGAAATCTATACCCAGTTATTTTCTAGAAAGAGATAGGAGTAATGTACAATTTCAACGTTTGAATTTCAAAACAAAAAAATTTAGGACTATTTTTTTCTTTTGTGCATTTATGGTATGCCACATTCATATTTTTTCTAAGATAGGGCATGGGCGGGTTGTCCCCCCCCCCATCCGCCGGTCTTTAAGACAACACTTATTGCATGTTCCACATACCAACGGAAACGCCCTTGGGTCTTGTTTAAAAACAATGAATAGAATTGCGATGTCAAATCCAATCATATCCAAAATCATAACGTGGTTTCCCGAAAAGATCGTCCGCACTGACAAAACTTGACGCAGTGAGACGCTGTTGCAAGAGGTCCTTTTGGTTATGAACACCTCATGATGCTTTATGCCCGTTGTACACAATGCGTCATTTCGATTGCGCTATTACCTATTACATGTTACTCAAGCATATGAAAGCAATTAGTTCACGTGGCACAAGTTATTCAAAACAAAGTGTGCACTGTTCATTTTGTATCAAATATTTTAAGGTCAAATATCACTCTCAAGTAGAGCGTCAAAGACCTAGCCAGTTTCTCACTGACGCAGGCCTACGTCAGACAAAATGATGCCTCGTGTGCAACGGGTTTCACAAGAGGTATTTGGAGTGTGTGCACCATGGTTTCATGCGAGGCTACAAGAGAGAGCCTTGTCGAACTTACATATGTAAAACACGAAAGGGCAACTGCAGATCACAAGGAAGGTTGTAAAGTATCTTAGCAGTGGTAATGGACCCCTCTTTTGCGGTGATTGGCCGCAAGATATTTCACTGGACTAGCCTTTCTCCAAGGTCGGAACTGAAGGCGAAAAGACTTGCTAATTTTGCGATATCAAAAATGCAATCAAATAGAAGCCTATGATATTAATCATGAAAATTTAGGCCTAAATTTCTAATATTATACAGTCATGTATAGGTAACGTAAAGTTCTAATATTCTAACTATAGTTAAGTACCAATTAAAAACTTCTTGATAGCACTCTATTTACAGGAGTGAAAATCCACTTTTGGGAGTCATTATGAGTGATTATTAGTTCGATTGGAGTGGAACTCACGCTCAAAAGAGTGGAAACTTCTCTCAAAAATAGTAATTCAACCACTACGTTGGAGTGGATTCATCTGCAAAGAGAAGTGATTCCTAACAGGAATGAAGAAAAAAGTGGAGGATGTCAACTCCTCTGCACTTAGAGAAAAGGTGATCAAGAACTGTTTGTATAAGAACTACAAGAAAGGTGCGATAAAAAGAAGAAGAAGAAGAAGGAAAAGGAAAAGAAGAAGAAGAAGAGGAGGAAGAGGAAGAAGAAAAAGAAGAAGAAGAATGGTAGGAAGAAGGAGGAGGGGGAGGAAGAGAAGGGGGAAGAAGAGAAGGGGGAAGAATAAGAACAGAAGAAGAAAAAAAACCTGGACACAAAACTACAATGACTACGGGATTCGGAAATCACGCTGAGATAAAACCGCGCACAGCAAGCTTCTTATTCGCTCGTGTCGAAAAACAATCTAAAAATCCTAAGTGTGCAGATTTATCGAATCAGAACAAAATCATATAACGAAGTTAATGCCATAATAGAATTTGGAATGCAGAAATTCAATGTGCTGAGAATGGGAGGGGAGAAAGAAAGACGGAAATTCCGTCACTGCCAATCTGAAAATCGTCTTACTGTTCGTCACTGTCATAATTATTGGCGTTATGGCTAAAAACAATCGACCAAAAACTCTAGAGTTTAGACCATCCAATGACCCCGTGAGTTAGTACGTCGACTGTCTTTATTCCGTATACGATCAAACTTTAGAAGGAAGCTCAAACTACAGATATCTTCTTCCATTTTCATCGTTGAGGTATGAAGGTGTAATCTCGTAGAGATACAATACATAGATATAACTATACGTTAGAAGCAAACTTCCAATTGCAGAAAAGAAAGAAAGAAAGAAGAGAGAAGATGGATAACAAGAGAAACCATTTTCCATCGTTCGGAAGGTGAAGTATTAAGGTGTGACGTTTTGTTAGGGGATCTTTATTTTCGTTGAGACACACAATACGACTAAACTTTAGAAGCAAAACTCCCTTAGCTAAAAAGAAGACAGGAAAGAGCAAGAAAAGAAAAACGATCTTCTATTTTCAAAGTTCGGAAGTTGAAGTATTAGAGTGTAATGCCAGTTGGAGGCCTAAATCCCTGATGTATAGGCCCCTGTCACCTTTCGGTGGCTTCGCATTGTTCAAGGCTGGAGTGTGTGAATAAAAGGGGCGACACTTTTTTCTGTGAAAGACAGATCAAGAATACAGGGGAACTTAATGAAGAGGAAAAGAATTATAGAAAAAGTATGTATGGGGTTGGGAGAAGACGGAGGGGTAAACTGCAGTCTCATGGCATGTAATTTCTTCATCGAACTACGAATTTCTACGTTGGCGTGTTTGAAAGATGAATGGGCAAGGGGACATTATGTTTACCCTCCTGACATTACTTTCGACTAAGGAAAAAAGAAGAATGAAGTTGCATTTAAAAAAAATAATCTACTAAACTTACGGTTCTGATTCCAAATCTGAAAATTTAGAACAAGGGAACGATGGGGGCACCGGAGACATGTGTCTCCAGCGATGACCTGACATCTGCTCCTGCGACAACTGCCTTCGTCAAAAAATACGGTTATATAGTTGCTATTGGATTTTATGTTAGGTTTAGGGTTCGGGTTAGGTATAGTGCTGGCCGGTTCCAGGGTTGAAGTTCAGAATTTGGTAAGAGTATAAAGGAAATTGACGCAGGGCAAATATCGCAGGAGCAAGTATCGTACAATCGTCTCCAAACCCCTTTGCGTACCCCTCCCCCAAAAAAGTGGTTTCATTGAAGATGATTTGCCCCTCCTGAGGCCAGGGTCGTTGGTTGTATGACACTATCTATGCGACAATGGCTATGTGGTAATTTCCTACACAAACCATCATCACCCTAACATTAAATCTTACTTTTAACCTAACCCTTACCCTAACCCTTAACCTTTGACGAAAGTTAACGCCCGGAACAGTTGGTGCAGGAGCAAATGTAGGGTCACCGAACTATATGGATCACCAGAAGTTCAGATGTTTTGCCGCTCATGAGGCCAAGCTCAAAGTATGGATACGCCACTGGATTTCTCCTACTCAGGCCTCGTTCAGATATGACGCGGAAAAGTCCCGTTTTTTAAATTTATGAAAACGTAAAGCGTAATTCGCGTCACATTTCTGTATCTCAAAACAATTTTGTTGGGTGCAGTTGCTATTCATTAACACCTTGAAAAAAAAACACGGCGGTTTCCCGCATCATATCTGAGCGAGCCCTAATTCGAACCATGAATGTAGGATGAGCCCTGTACAGACATTTTGGCCATGCCTGCAGATTATATCAATCAAGGATGAATATAAGTGAGAATCGCTAGACGTCGTCATAAGATCTCAATTTAAATCAATCAAATTCATCTCCTCAGCCTATAATTGAACCTTTCACAGAGGCGCCAATAAAACTCTTTAAATTGGTGTCGGACTGCCCTCTTTTTAAAGGAATAATAATCGACGAGAGTGTCATGAAAGGCAAAAACAGCAATCGTGTATTTACTGGTTGACGATTATGAGATAACAAAGTAACATTTTATAGGGGAGAAAGAGACATGGAAGGAGAGAGTCAGAGGCTGAGATAGACAGTGAGAGAAAGAGAGAAAATGAAAGACAGACAGACAGTGAGAGAAAAACTAGATTAGGAGAAATAGAGATAGAGATAAGAGATAGATAGATAAATCGACAGGAAGAGGGAGTGACGGAGACAGAGACAGACAGAGTGAGAGAGAGAGGGGAGAGAGAGAGAGAGAGAGGGGGGTGAGAAAGAGAGACAGAGAGAGAGAAAGAGAGGAGAGACGGCATAAGATGGGTTTCATTTACATTTTCTTTTAGCACTATATGGCTTTTACGACGACAAACTCAAATCAAGGGGTCATGAACAGAAAGATAACATCACTACTGCCGCATTTTGGGGACAGAATACACAGTAAATTAGGCAGAAGGTCTATAATATGATAATTGCTTTAATTTCAAGTCTTAATTGCTACTTGCGATTCCTCTAGTAACGAGGACATTCGAGGCGGTCTCGACTAGCAACTCCTTGGTCGTATTGACATAGGGTCCACATTGCCTTTAACTTTTAAACACACATTCCAGTGAAATCACCAAACTAGAATTAAGTAATTTTTGGATAATCTCACAAAAACCTGCTACGATTGCCGCCTGAGCTGAGCCAAAGATTGTCTGGTGTGGATAGAGAGTGGCGTAGCTTTAGGGGCATGGGGATCTTGTGCCCTTCCCCTTCCCAAGTTGAATCGCCAAAAATTTAGAAGAAAAGAATACTAAGATAGGGTACGGCAACGGAAACAGAAGACGATATACTGGGGAAAATAATGGGTCAGAAACTACCCGTCGGGGTAGCAATTATTGAACTGCGTCCGACCATCTTTTGGACAATTTTTGGCCTGTAATTAATTACTCAACATTACCTAATGCTGGACATAATTATTACCACAATTTCTTGCAGTGTACAACCCTCTACTACCCCATGCTCACGACCATCGCCCCACTTGACGGCTTTGTTCATTTGCTCCGCAATCACCCAATAAGACCGATGTGTGTGTGTTTTGGGTTTTTACAGACGTGTATCAATCAGATATGATTATTTACGTCTGGGGACCGACCTTTAACGTCACCATCCGAAAGACGCGATTCAGTTTCGAACCTGCGTCCTCGGCTGAATCAGTTTGTAACTTCCACTGTTAGCTGGATTACAGGCGCACGCCACAACGCCTAGATGCGCCACCAACCCTTTACACCAGTGCCGCCCCCCTCCCCCCACCACCATGACTGGACCCGTACTTCACCACTTTAAAGAGATCTTCATGATTATGCGGGGAAAAGATGGGACTGCGTGACTCCTTTTAATGTTGGTCAGATTAAAAACCCATGTGCATTCTTTGTCTTCTTTGTGAATGGGTTCTTTCGAAGAAGCTGATAAGTTTGCCGAATTAGGCGCTAATGTAGCGTAATAGAGATCGACCAGTGAATGAGCATTAAGAGAAACATTAAATAGAAACATACAAAATGCACCAAATACTAAGTAAAAAATATACCCATATGGTGGGAAAAACAAAAAGTATAAAAGTATTAAAATATTCAAAAAAGCAAAAACATTAATGTTTTGCCAACTCCGTAGAAATTAATAACCATAAGAATCTCTAAGCTTCAACCTATCTTTGCCGACCAATGGAATGTGAGAGTGGGAAGAGAAAGGGAGGGAGAGGGGGGTTGGGTAGGATGGGGGCAGAGACAAAGACAAAAGGGAAATAGATAGAAGGGGGTCGTTTTTAAATAAAAATGCAAAGCGAAATGCATATGATAATGATGACGAAACAATGATGAGCACGAATTATTGATCCGACTCAAAAAAGTTATGCTATAAAGACGGCTAGTCAATGTACATGTAAATGTGATATGGTAGAAAATTTCAAACCGGAATGGGATGTGAAACTATCGAGTAAAGAAAATAAACACACAACGTTACGGAAAGAATTTCCATTGAAAGAAGAGGGTTGTTTTATTCATAGGCGGAGAAAGAACTTTGCTTTCAGATTTGCAAGAAAACAGTTATTTAGAGAAAGGAGCTTAAACCCCCAAAGTGCAGCTTAAATCGGTTTAACGCGTAAATTGTGGTCAGAAGTGTAGAAGTGTTTATGCAAGGTTTATACAGTTTATTTTTGTCACTGTTACGAGGTTGAAAAGGAAAAAAGAAAAATGCAATTGTAACAAGAATTCGCTTGAATTTCATCAGAGAGCTTGAGCACAATTTATAACGGAAGAAAATATATCCAGATCTCCGTTAGATATCACGTTCTCGAATAGTGACGTAATCCTATCGCAATAGAATGGACTATCTCATCTTTGTAAGCAGGAGCGGCCGAGCGACTTCCAAAGTGGGGGGGGGGGGCACCAACAAAAAACGGCACCTACAATGGGATAAGACACTTATTAGAAAAGAAAAGGAGCACGTGTCAAAGTACAAAGGGTAATTATCAGAGGTGAAAATGAGGCACTTCTTACACCTGAAAAGAGGCACTCACCAGGGATGAAAGAAGACACTTATCAGAATGGGAAATGGGCATTTGTTAACGGAAAAGGGGCACCCATCAGATTTTAATAGGGGCATTTATAAGAGGTGAAAAAGGTTACTTATCGCACCTGAAAAGGGCACTGACCAGGTATGAAAAGGGGCACTTATGAGAATGAAAAAGGGGCACTTATAATAAAGAAAAATGTGCATTTGTTGAAAGAAAAGGGGCACCGATCAGATTTTAATAAGGGCATTAATCAAAAGTGAAAAGGGGCACTTCTCGTACCTGAAACGGGGCACGTACTAGAGATTAATAAAGGTACTTACGAGAATGGAAAATGGACACTTATTGCAAAGGAAAATGGGAACTTGTCGAAGGAAAAGGGGCACGTGTCAAAAAAGGGGCACTTATCAGAGGTGAAAAGGGGAAGGGGCACTTTTCAAAGTAAAAGGGGCACTTCTTACAAAGTTAAAGGGGCACTTTTCCAATGTAAAAAGGGGGGCACTTTTGGGGTACTTGAAAAAGTGGGAGGGGGGCACTGTGCCCCCTGCCCCCGGGAGGACCGCCTCTGTTTGCTAGTTTTCGGGAGCAGGTATTTTGTTACATTAGAACAATTTATAGGCTTAGGTACACCAAAGAATAGCATACCGTCCTCGTATATGTTTTCTCCGAGTAAAAAAAAAAAGAAAAGGAGAAACATTTACCTATGCACCTTTAATGCGTGGCGCCAGCAACTTATCGCCACTCCAAAAATACTGAGAGTGTTGGTACATAACGTGAAGCCCTGAAACGTACTTTCTTTTGATGATAATGTCATTAATGATAACAAGATTAATGTAATTGTGGTTGTAATGTACATGGTCAGCTGTTTGTGATGTCACACCCACATGGTCATTAAATTCCACTCTTTTACCTATTTATGGTCAAAATTTCGCAGAACGCGGGATATTAGCTCGAGAAAATGGGTCGGAAGCTTCCCCAATTGCATAGTAAAATGCCCAAAGATGAACGGCAATGACGGTTGTAAGATACCACTTAAAACAATAATGGAATTAAAAGAGCGCCTTGTGTCACACCAATGGCGCGACCTTGAAATGTCAATAATGTATGCCTGTAATATGATGTAAATAAATCTAATACATTAGTGTTTTATTTTACATGTAGAAATAGGGAAAAGGTAAGGTTAAAATCAGTTTTGTATCGTGTTTTATGTATGTGAGCTTTCTCTGCTCAGTTTCGAAGAGAGGGAGAATGAGAGTTCTTTATGATGCGTTCTTTATTACTGCGTATAGAATCTGATTTCAGTACTGACAGCAGAGGATGAAAAGAGACGTTCGTAATGTTTAGTCTTATTTTTGTTTCCATTTATGCTGACACTTCCGTTCTTATGGGTCATCGTGAAATCGTGCAGGTGCATACAAGTATTCTTTAAATCGTAAAATGTGTTAGTTGTCGTAAACATAACTTAACTGTTTTAACAACAGGCTGTGCTTGATCGTTCCATTGCAAATAGTTTGGCAAGTGTCATGTTGTAACGAATTTTCTACGAACATGTAGAGGCTAATAAATAAAATGAATTAACGGGTTTCCTTCTTCTAAATATAGTCGCTATGATAAATTATTGCACTTTATTTCAGGGTACAATTCATTTGTACACTATGTTTGTACTTCTTATAGAAAACAAAAATCAAAGAGCGGGGACAAACTATTGCATGTACAACAAATACAAAAAAATCCACAATTTAAGATTTATCAACAATGCGGAAAAACGCTTTTGTGTAATAATAGTTTTGTTTACTAATTATTGCATATTGTATTCATGTTGTTTTCAAACACCAATAGGACACAATGTAACTCTGCAAATACCCCTTTCTGACGAATACATACACGAATTTTCATTCTTAGAATAGGACAAACTTGTTATTTTCAAACGAGTTCAAGAGTGAAACGATAGAAAGTGTATTTATGGCACCCATAAGGCTTCAACGGGTGTCGAACCGAGACACTCTATCTGCAAAAATGGGGTCGTGTGTCTTTGAAGTCGTGGACTCTGAACTGCCAGCGAAGAGGAAAAGGGGAAGGTAGATTTTTCTCCGTCGGACAACAGTCTAAAGCACAGGGGCGGATCGAGGATTGCCAGAAAGAGAGAGAGAGAGAGAGAGAGACCGAGCGGGAGGGGGGTTCTACAGAAAAAAGGATTTCTCCTTCCTTCCCACACCAGTTCAATAGGGGAGATTTTTATTGAATCATAGTCATGTAAATAGCACAGTAAAGAATTTAGATATTAAATAATATACGTTGTTAATCTAAATGAATAAAAAAGAAATTTTGTTTATTGGAAATATATATATCACGTGATGGTTTCAAATGTCGTTAAATAACAAAACCATTGTTCTGGTATATGTGAGCATTTCTCGGAAACTTTGCAACTGAAAGAAATTAAGTGTAATGTGACACTTAAAATTTTAAAATGCTCTTTCATTAACACATGGAATGGCTCTAGACTTCTTAAAGGTTACCTTTAATTCAGGTAATGACAAAAATATGATCAGGCATGATTTCAGTATCCATTAGTAAAAATTTACACCGAGTACAAAAAAAACAACGAAGTCATACCATACTCCTGGTGGATGTTGACCAGGTGCTAGTATATAAAACGTGTGTATTTAGCTGAGCAATAGTCACGTTCAAAATTAGGACATTGGCATATAATCTCTATCTTAGTTCCATCTGTGTTGGTAATTCTCAGGGCATGTGCTGCTCGCAACCCAGGTTTAGGAAACGGAAACCCGTTTGGAAGTAACTCCTTAATTTCTGGACTGCTTCCTCTAAAGACAGTGTAAAACAATATTTTGTAGGCGCCTTGAACATCACTTTGGATACGTGCGCAATAAAATAAATCGAGATAAACATTGTTATTGTCGTTGTGTAGTTCACAGTAAAATAAATCGAGATAAACGTTGTTATTGTCGTTGTGTAGTTTACAGTAAAATAAATCGAGATAAACGTTGTTATTGTCGTGTAGTTTACAGTAAAATAAATCGAGATAAACGTTGTTATTGTCGTTGTGTAGTTTACAGTAAAATAAATCGAGATAAACGTTGTTATTGTCGTTGTGTAGTTTACAGTAAAATAAGTCGAGATAAACGTTGTTATTGTCGTTGTGTAGTTCACAGTAAAATAAATCGAGATAAACGTTGTTATTGTCGTTATGTAGTTCACAGTAAAGTAAATCGAGATAAACGTTGTTATTGTCGTTGTGTAGTTTACAGTAAAATAAATCGAGATAAACGTTGTTATTGTCGTTGTGTAGTTTACAGTAAAATAAGTCGAGATAAACGTTGTTATTGTCGTTGTGTAGTTCACAGTAAAATAAATCGAGATAAACGTTGTTATTGTCGTTATGTAGTTCACAGTAAAATAAATCGAGATAAACGTTGTTATTGTCGTTGTGTAGTTTACAGTAAAATAAATCGAGATAAACGTTGTTATTGTCGTTGTGTAGTTCACAGTAAAATAAATCGAGATAAACGTTGTTATTGTCGTTGTGTAGTTCACAGTAAAATAAATCGAGATAAACGTTGTTATTGTCGTTGTGTAGTTCACAGTAAAATAAATCGAGATAAACGTTGTTATTGTCGTTGTGTAGTTTACAGTAAAATAAATCGAGATAAACGTTGTTATTGTCGTGTAGTTTACAGTAAAATAAATCGAGATAAACGTTGTTATTGTCGTTGTGTAGTTTACAGTAAAATAAATCGAAATAAACGTTGTTATTGTCGTTGTGTAGTTTACAGTAAAATAAGTCGAGATAAACGTTGTTATTGTCGTTGTGTAGTTCACAGTAAAATAAATCGAGATAAACGTTGTTATTGTCGTTATGTAGTTCACAGTAAAATAAATCGAGATAAACGTTGTTATTGTCGTTGTGTAGTTTACAGTAAAATAAAACGAGATAAACGTTGTTATTGTCGTTGTGTAGTTTACAGTAAAATTAAACGTAGATAAACGCTGTAATTTTCGTTGTGTAGTTTACAGTAAAATAAATCGAGATAAACGTTGTTATTGTCGTTGTGTAGTTTACAGTAAAATAAATAGTAGATTATCGTTGCTGTCGTTGTATGGTTTACAGTATAATCTATGAGGTCATATAACACAATGGCAAAGGCTTTCGAAAAATCAATTGAAGGCAAGAGGCCTTTTTTTAATAGCCATGTCCATTACCCTTTGAAATGTCAATCAATTTCAATAGCCCCGCCCTTCCCCTATTAAAATGTGCGAAAATTGCCCATGAATTGATTTAAAAAATGTCTTTACGATCTTGTTATAACTACCCTTTTAACATGATTGAATTATGCTTCTAATTAAAACTTGATTCCAATTTCAAATGAAACTTTAAAGACTCCTCCTAAAGTAAACCAGCATTACTTTACACAAACTCGCCATTCCCTTTAAGATTGGGGGCAAAACTCGGCCTGAAACCGTGCATGCATGTTCGGTCTCAAATCTCGACCCATATCGCATGTCGAGCTTGCGAAATCCGCACCTGACAGACGCACTTTGGTTTGTTTATTTTGACAAAATAGGAGGATATTCTAAGTTCATGGATGGCTGGAATTCGAAATATATCGGGCCTTGTTTTCTGAAATAACACATTCTAAAGCTCAAGTGAGAAAGGAATGAATTCCTCTGGACCAACTTTAATATTCATATTTGTTGGAGGGTATGAGAGGTTATTTTTCTTTTCTAGGAAGATTGTACTTGGGATTGTTAATTTTGGAGATGGCAATGGCATACCAGTTGCATTCGTCATTAGTAATATGTATTATACGAGTGGTGAAAAAGGGTAGTGCAACATACTATTAACGTGATCAGATCAAAGTTTCTGCACTGTATACATCAAGGTATTATGCTCTACCTCTTCTCCCCTCTCTCTCTCTCTCTCTCTCTCTCTCTCTTTCACACACACCCTCTTTCTACCCCCTCTCTTTTCAACCCATTTACCCTCTCTCTTTACTTTCTCTTCATGTTTTTTTTTTTCTCTTCATGTATTTCTCCCAATAATCTTCTCCTCCCGTATTTCTCATTTTCTTTTTTCCCCTTCATGCCAGTGTTGCTGAAAAGGTGTCCCTATACGTCATTCTGACAGAACTTTCTATCCAATACCAAGGACGTTTTTTTTTAAAGAGATTGTAGCCCCAATTTTTAAGATCACTTTCTACAGCACATCAGGCGGCATGGAGACATGCCATTACTCTTTTTAAAAATACTGTGGCAGACTGGTAGGACAATAAGAATCTATTCTCGATTTTCGTATTGTTAGTGAAATATGACGTCATTTTTCAGGCGCCACCATTCCATAATCCTCTATATTCTATAGTAAAATTTGTCCCTGACGAATGTTTCAAGATTGTACTTCAGGCAGGCATGATAAATTTCATTCACCATTAAAACTTTACAGGAACTATAAACATAATGACATAAAATTCAAAGTTTGTCCCTCTTATAGCTGTTTGGTCTGTTAAAAGTTTTAGAGTAAATAAGCTGTACACCCCCTCCTAGGTTTATTTTTCTGCCTATTTGAGACTTTTAAATGTCATACTTTCTTTGGTATATCTCAATAATTAACTCATTTCGTTGGTCTTTTAACATAAAAGACTTTTAAGGTCAAAAATATATTAGGGGTTATGTCTTTTCGTTTCTTTATCTCCTCTCTCTTACTCTCTTTTCACTATCTTTGTATCTTTCTACCTCTCTCCCTCTCATTCTCATTCTCTTTCTCTCTCTCTGTTTCTATCTATATCTTCTTTCTCTCTCTCTCTCACTCTCTTTACCTCTTACTCTTCGTTTCTCTTTTTTTAACGTCTATTACTTGTCATTCTGTTCTTGTTTTACCATAACAAGACAGATACTAATGTAAGCAGGCACACGCAATGATCCCTCACCCATTCTCTCTCTCTCTCTCTGTCTCTCTCTCACTCTTTACTTTCTAGTTCCCTAGGCCTGCTCGGTCGTCCCTGAGACCCATCGAGATCCCCAATGCTCCCCGGGACTCTTGGCGTCAGTGTTTACACCGTTTCGCTTTCAGGGGCTTTGTTTCGTGGCGTCGGGAAGACTGAGCCCGGGTCGCCTCTTTAGTCATTCTCTCTCTCTCTCTCTCTCTCTGTCCGACCATATATAACCAGTGAGAGATAGGGAGGAGGGAAAAAAACTGATCGAGTAACAAGCAGCAGTACCATGCAGAGAAAGGTAAACTAAACACACAGAGTCACAGACCCTAAAACATGGTACCCTATAGTGATAACCAGGAACATGGTTCCAGTCTAAAATCTGGTAAACATTTGGCCAGCAAACTGTGAACGAAAGTGAATTACAGAAAGGCCTACGTAACATATCTTTTCAAGACAAAAAGACCAAGAATCTAAGAAAACCTGGAGAAGGGGATGGATGAGAAAGAAGAGTATGGAAGTCAGATAGAAAAAAATGTCTAGAAAATGAATATACCTGGTCCATAATGATTAAAAAAACGGGACTACCCTCAAGATATGCACATGACGATTCAAGTCTGAAGTCATCAGAAAGAGCTAGAACCGAAAAAAAAAAACACAACTCATAGAAAAATGCGTCCTTATGGCTGAAAAGTCATTTATAAACAGACAGAACGGGCTATCCGTAGAGGGAGAGGGTGAGGAGAAGGAGTCTGAGTTTAAAATCACTATTGAGAAAAGAGAGATAGGTGCAATGCAGTTAAAATTAAATGCTCTGATCTCTCAGAGCAAAATGTGGACTTGAACAACGCTATCGTTTATTTCCAACTTTTCAAAATGGAAGTTCAAAATCAACTTCTATTCACCATGGTTACCAAATGATGTGTCACTTCAGATTATTGATACCATTCTCGTTCTTTTTGTGACCATTGTTCCCATTTTCGGAGTTTGTAGAAGATATCATCATGATCATCGTCCGCTTTGTAAGAGTTACAATACATTTCCGTCAAATTGATGTTCAGTGGTAGAATGGAGTGTATTTTTTTTGAATGAACAGAAGAAAAGCTCGACTTTGCACCCCTGGCAAAATACTTTTCGACATTTCACAGAGCAGTGATCAATTTTATGACTCATTTATGTTCGACAGGTCTGTAATATACCCTAATCAATCTCTGGTTATAGGATTTTTCGTTTCAGTATCACGAAATGGTTTGTGTATTCTTTAATTTTATTCTGATATGTTTGTTAAGACACAAGTTTATACTAATTTATGAATTGAGATTGGTTAGGTAAGGAGAGAGGGAGAGAGAGAGAGAGAGAGTGACAGAGAGATAGACAGGATGGGTGATTGTGCGTGTGTGTGTGTGTGAGAGAGAGAGAGAGAGATGGAGAGAGAGAGAGAGAGAGAGAGGGGTGGAGAGAGATGGGATGAACGAGAGAAGAGTGAGACAAAAAGAAAATGTGTAAGAGAAAGAGAGAGGAGAGAAGCGTGTGTGGGTTTGTAGGAGAAAGAGAGTGGTAAGGAAGAAGTTTGTGCGTGTGTGTTTGTGTATGTGTATGTGTGTGAGGGAGAGAGAGAGAGATGGGTGAAAAAGAAGACTGCGTATGAGTGTGTGTGTGGGTGTGCAAGAGAGAGAGAGAGAGAGAGATGGAGGGGTGAACAGACAATCCTGGACCCATCTTTTGGTGGGAAAGAAAGAAAAGATTTATCAGGGATAGTTATTTCAAAATATAGGCGTAATGAATGCACCCTGCGTCACGTTTTAAAATCCCACTAAATAATGCAGGGAGCAACAAAAAAGTCCAAAATCGAGTCATCCTCACTTACAGGTTGTACAACTGCTATTAGAATCAGTGGTGAGGGGTTAATGTGCTCAAAACTTACAGGTCACCGCAAGAAGATTACGCATTTCAAGTAGCAAGAAACTTCATAAATAAACAGGCAAATAATATCCCATTCTCTTCCCAATCATTGAAGTTTCTGAGAATGTGTGTACTCTGTCGGCTTCTCAGAGCAGTCCGATGAATAAGATCCTGGACTAAGTCCCGTCTCTGCCGCCGAACCGAAAAGGGCTTCAATCTCTTAGATCTTTCGGTTGTTACAGGTGAAAAAGAATGGTTCTTCTGTTGGACCTGTCCACTCGAAGACTAAAAATCCTCCACTCATCCGGACTAAATCCTTTAAACAAGTACAAGACTATGACACGGGTCATTGGATATCGTTGAATTGGTATGTCGGTTTATGTATATGCCTGCTTGCTGCCTCAACCTTAGATATATATACTTTCCCTGCCTCAACTTTCGCAGAAGACCTATGCATGATTATTTCCCCTTCAGTTTCGAATGAAGATCGCAAATTCCAACTTTTAAACTAACTTTGGATCGCAAGACTTTGATTCGTAAACTTTGGAACGCAAAACTTTTACTTCTAAGTTGTAGGACATACAATTTTATCTCGTTAAAGGAAACCTCACCCCAAGAAATAACTTTACTTATTCTGAGAGATTTATTATATTCTCGCCCATTAATCTACAAGATTCACTACCGAAGTGTATGAGAGAGGTATAAAGCAAGAATAATGCACAGTTTCTCAGCACGACATGGGCATCGCCATTTTCTTGATAACGTGACGTACTATGTGAGGTCGTTTATCAAGTAAAAGGTATTCAAATTTATGGATGCTTCCTTCCCGGGTGCATTTCATTCACCTGTTATTATCCTATGTACTATGTACAAATGCCAGAACGCAAATTGCATAAATAAGTTGGTGCTCTTCCGGGGTGAAGGTTTCTCATATATGGAATTGATTTGTCAACTGTTACATTTTAGTATTTTTAAATGAACGGAAACGATTGTTCCCCTGTTACATATTTTTCACCAAATATAATTTACATCTTCTAAGCTATGAATTTTCCTCATTGAAAAGTAAAGGTTTTGTTTTTTATTTAAATATTCTTTCCAACTAAAGCTTGGTGCATGATACCTGTACAACTTCAACTG
Organism: Mesocentrotus franciscanus; assembly: GCA_037976565.1. Classification (NCBI taxonomy): domain Eukaryota; kingdom Metazoa; phylum Echinodermata; class Echinoidea; order Camarodonta; family Strongylocentrotidae; genus Mesocentrotus; species Mesocentrotus franciscanus. Next base: position 23,773,813 of record CP137682.1, read on the forward strand.
GTACGTCACATTTTCGAGAAAAATGGCTGAGCCCATGTCATGCTAAAAGGCATCACATCATGCCAAGAATATCTTCATTTATATATCTATTCTCTTGTACATTTTCGTAAAGGAATTTTGTACATCAAAGGGCAGGAATACATCTCATTTTTCAGAATGCCCACACTTATTCTTTGGGGTAGAACGCAAACCTTGAACACCTGATTAACTTGAAAACGTTAGCACGAAAAAACTTTTACTCGTAAACTTTAGAGCGCGAAAATCTCAACTCGTGACATTAACTTTATAAGCAAAAATCTCAAATCGAGAAGTTACCTATATGGTTTATACTTATAGCCGTTTGGTCTACAAACAGTCTGTCTACTACCCAATTAGTCTATTCCCATATGGTCTATACCCAGCCCGTCTACAGGTCTACTATCCACATGGTCTCATAATCATTTCGTCTACTTATCATTTGGTCTAATGACCTTTTATGCTAATAGTCATTTGGTCTAATTTCCATTTGGTCGAATCTCATGTAAGTCTACTTTCCACTTGGTCTATTGTTCACTTAGTCTAATTTACAGCCGGTCTTATTCTCAGTTTGTCTAATGCCCATTTCGTCTACTATCCATAATAGTCTAATAATCATTTAATCATAAATAATAATAATCATTTAATCATAAATAATAATAATCATCAAATGATTATTAGACCACCACCTAGGCCTATATAAGGCAAAAGCCACTGAAAGACACTGAGGAATAGTTGACTTACTTGGTTGGACATATCACTACCATCGTGTTGTAGTATTTTATTTTACCCATTACGTGCGTTAAAGTCCATCCTGATCTGAAGTTGGTTCCAATAGAAGCAGACAAATTAGGGAAACAGATCATTGAAAGTTTGAGTAAAATCCGATAAAAAATAAGGAAATTGTGATTTTTTTATTTATTTTTAATCAATCAAACAAAAATTGGCAACTCTGCGACGTATCTTGCGAGGTCCTCTCCCATTTGCTCTGTACTAAAAAAAATATATATATAAATTTATATTTTCTCTAAAGAAAATATTTTTATCTACATGTCCCCTTGATTTAATCATTCCTCCTGGTTTCTAAACAAGTCCGGTATGAAAAAAGTCCTTCATCATCATCTACGAAAATGGACATTTATGAACTTTTCTTCACACAGAAAGTGGGTAGGACCTCGCAAGACACGTCACAACGTTGCCAATTTGTGTTTGATAGAATACAATAAAATTACAAAGATTCATAGCTTTCTTATTCTTAATCAGAATTGGCTCAAACTTTCACTGATCTGTTCTCATGTTTCTGCTTTTATTAAAACCACTGTAAGTGTGTAGAATGTTCTCTGCGACATGTAAGTAACAAAGGTCACTAAAATCCCTAAATCATGTATTGATATTTATCAGGAAAACTGATGGATTTGGGGTTCTCGCAAATACACGGCATACCTTAAGTGCAACGTGTAACGGTTTTGACGCGACCTCTCGCAGACATAATCCTGAATTTAATTACCAAAAATTAAACTTGACCTCGAAATATAATTATTGATTTATCCTACAGAAAAAGGTGCGATAAAAAAATCGGTATAATCTTCTTTTTTCACTTGGTTTGATTCCAAAAGGGATATAGAATGATGTAGTCAGGGTTGGTGGTACTACGAAGGAGAGAGCAATCTCTGCGATATATCTGAACGGTTTACTACCGCGTTTTGTACACATCTTTACGATGTTACTACAAGAAACTTGTCGCCGAGTGCATTTTATCTGATTGTTGTGTGTGTTTTCTTTGCAATCTGATGCTCAGCTAATATAGAACCATCCAAGTGGGGTTTATAGCCAACTCAGGGACTTTGCACTCTGTAGATCAAAATTGTTAGCCCCCACCACCCGCCCCTTCAAAAGTCGTCTTAGTACTTCTTTTACACGTGAGTGGTGACTACGCTTGTGTATCATAAATAAGCCATGTATATTGATGTAGGTGTAGGTCTATACATGTATGTAACTTGAACTTTTTTTGTCAACAGGTCATGTGGAGAAAGCAGACGTCAATATCTGAAGATATGAGCAGTTTCGTCACCCCAAAATTTCAACCAAAAAAAGGAATCCTCATTGTTTTGTTTTATGATATACATTGTATGAATAAACAGGGATTTCAATGACCGTTTTCTCAGATACAATACGGATTTGATTATTTATTTTAGTTTGAATTTCAAGTTTGAATTTCATTTAAAAGACAACTTCATGTGTTTGTAACAAAAATAGATAAATAAATAAAACGACGGTTTGATGTTTTTGCTTCCCACAAATTTCATCTGACTTCCGTCAAGATATTTTCCAATGCCCCTTCTTAATGACACTTGATATATCAGCTGTGACCTTGCCCCCTAATGATTTTAAGAGCAATTACATGATAATGACCCCGTAAAACACATTCTTAGAACAAGCATGGACCTAGGTCCATGGTACAAGGTAGGGTATAATGGAATAACCATCTACCGCCCCTCGAAACCAATAGAAAATGTTCCTAGCCCCCAATTTATGAATTATTAGACTTCGCCTGGGGTTATGATTTCACTAATCGGAACAGAGAGTGAAACTTTGGATCTCCAAAATCTCGAAATTTAAGGTTTGCAACATATTTTTTTTCATGAACAAGGGATTTTGGGGTATTCACGGGTCGGGAGTATGTTAATATCCATAGTAAGAATATTTACGAGTATGAACAAGCAATCTTTAGGGGACAAGTTTTTTCGAACTTAAGATCTTAAGCTAATCTGAAAGATATAAATTTTAATATTTTTTATCTGTTTATTAATTTATGCATTCATTTATTCATGTCTTTTTAAAGCAGGGTAGTCACATTCAGATTCACAGAGGGACTGTTCTAGAAGGGAGCCCATTTTTATTGAAATAATAATTAATCTTGTGACATTGATAAGGAAAGGAAACATAAAAAATGTATAGATCCTCTCGTCGTCATAACAAAAATGTATTTTTCCCTTTTGGTGGTAGAGCCTGTACGTTTAGAATTTAGGTACGTTGAGAATTTAGGTACGTTGGGAATAGACTAAGTAAGCTACAGGGGAAAACACTGATGAATCATGCCAAGTTAGTGTGTTTTTACACTTAAAAGATGATTTGATGACGACTTTGAGGGGTGGTGTCCACAACCAGGCAAATTAAATGGATACAAGCCAGTCTATATATACTTAAAGGTGAAGTCCACCCTGATATCAAATTGTTTTTAATAGAAGCAGAAAATTAGAGAAACAATTCAGTGAAAGTTTGAGAAAAATCGGACAACAAAAAAGAAAGTTATGAATCTTTCAAAATCATGAAAATCATGGAATCTTTGAGACAAATTGGCAATGCGGTCAGAATGTTGTGATGTCATCCCCTCACAATTCACCACTGATCTGAATGACAGGATGACCCCAAAAATCTCCACTTCTCTGAACGTAATGGAATAGTAGATCTATCTTATATGGGGGTGCATGAAAGAAAATGTTATCCGTGATATATGATCGAGATAAGCATGAAGAGATATATCTTTAGATCAAAATGGAATTTAATGACATTTCTTGAATTCAACAAAGGATAAAATGTGAGGGGGTGACATCATATTATTTAGAGACCGCGTTGCCAATTTGACTCACAGATTTGAAGTATCCATGAAAACTTATGGATTTAAAAAATCCATAACTTTCTTATCTATTGTCCGATTTTTCTCAAACCTTCACTGATCTGTTCTTCTCATGTTTCTCCTTGTATTAAAACAAACTTATTATCAAGGTGGACTTCCCCTTTTAATAAAAGCGAGAAATCTAACTGACTTCAAATCCAGAGCCAGAAAACAAGGAATTCAAATAGATAAAGCAGATGGAAGGACTGCATGCTAAAGACAAGGCACTCTAGCCAGCTAATGAGATGCAAAAGACATAGTAGCAGGATTTTTGTTGTGTTTTTGGGGGCAGTATAATCAAAATCATCCGTTCTTTCCGCCATGTTTCCTTGAATTGTCATACTCAATCAAATTATTAAGTCAAGTAATCACAGCCATATTACGCGCACTGGTCAAATCTGCATAGGGAGGGAGTTTGGTTTCAATTTCAGGCGAAATATTATGTTCCAGGCCAAGATTGGTGAATGTAACCATGGCGACGAGATGGACAGGATTATAAATATCATGAAGATATGGATATAAAAGGTGGATCGAGAAGAAAAAAATGAAGAATTGTGAAGTAAATACCGAGCTTTGAAGGCTCGGAGAGGGGAGCGGAGAAGAGAAAGAGGAAAGTAAAACAGAGAAGAAACAAAAGTAAAGAACAGAGAAGAAAGAAGAAAAACGAAAAGAATGGAGAAGAAAACAGAAGAAGCAGAGGAAGCAGGAGAAGCAGAAGAAGGTGAAGGAAAGATAAAGGAAAAGAAGAGTAAGCGTTAATTATGAATAATATAATGGAGAAGAAGAATATAATGAAGAAGAAGAAGGACATGAAGGGAAAGAGATTATAAAAGAAGAAAATAAAAACGTATAGAAGAAAGAAAAGTGGAAGAAGCAAAGAAGGATGAAGGAAGAAGAATACAAGGAGAAGAGGGTTAAAAAGAAGGGTAACGAATAACATGAAGAAACGAAGAAGAGGAGGAGGGGAAACAGAAGAAGGGACAGAGAGAAAAAAAAATAACCTAGAGAATGGGAAGTCACGATCCTGAGGGGTGAAAAGATTGAGATGAAAATTCGGAAAAGGCATCTGTAGCGGATAATAATCTCAGTCAATCCGCATATCCGTTCAATATGTCCTGCACATTTTGGTTGCTTTAATCGAGAAAGTTCGTTCGGATTATTTATAGATCATGACTTAACTTTCCGACCTTCCTATAGCTAGCTTTAGCTAGCATCTTTGGGATAGCAGAGGGAAAAGAAAGAAGAGTTTGTCTCTAATTATCTGATTCGTTAAAGGTCGATCTCCTAATGCCGTCACAATTAAGTCATTTGGCAAGACATCCTCTATCTACCTAAGGGGGGGGGGGCAATCATAGGCGTACCAAATTTTGTCAAGGATGGCTCCTGCCTAAATATCAACTTTCCGGATTCTAAATTTTGAAATCGAATAGAGCAATCGAGAAACTAAATAATCTGACACTGTATTATATTGAAAATGTAATTTTTCATAAAAATATACAAAATAAGATATCACAATACAAAAAGAGCACCTCGATACCCGAATATAAGGTAGCAGCTGCCCGAATATTAGGTGGCAGTTGCCCAAATAATGATAATTTCACAGTTCTAGAGAGGGAGGGGGGCAAAAACGAAACATATGAAACCATGAAGTTTTCGAGTCCGGAGTATAAAACAACCAATGTTGAAATCAAAGAGATAAAGTGGTACTAAGCAAAATCGAAGATTAACAACGAAAAGGTTCATTGTGTCTGCTTGCACGTATTCAATGCTCAAGTCACGAGCATGCATGCTTTTGCCGTCCAAAGGTTTCGAAGAAGAAAAAATATTTAAAAATTGGGCATACCCCAAATTGGACACGGACTGAACTCCGTCTCAAGGATGCCAGTCTCACAAATAACCATATCAACGAATTTGAAACCGTACAAGTTTTGACATGGATGAATCTCCTTTCGATTAGGAGTAGACTTGGGACAGAAATTTCCGGCGACTGGATGGATGGGATCTGCGCCAGACTTGGCGTCCAAGAAATGAGAAGGATGGACTCCATCCCCACCCCCCCCCATCATGTTGTATTTTCATTTGGATGATACTCATACGCTATCAAAATAAAGAAATAGCACGAAAAGTATAAAAGTAAAGTGACGATAATTACATCAGAGTGCATTCAATCGGTCATCTAAAACTACTGGTATACATGCAATAACTGATATACCATTGACTATATATATGACCAGGATATCCAAACAGATTGAAAGCCCTCAAAACCCTCTGAAAATTGTGAGAAGGGCAACGATACCAACAGGTAAGTCTTAAGAACCATTATATACATTTCACAAGGCCTCTTGGCGGTCTCTTGGGCTGAATCCAATATGACTATTATCATGGTAACTCCACGCTGTAGTAAAATTTCTGGACAACAGTACTTCGATACCGTCTATGAAAAATATATAAACCATTGCAATGCGTATCTTCATAAGTCGCGGCATCAGCCACGCTCTTGTTGAAATTAAACTACTGTAAATATTCGTAACCAGTCAGGAGCAACAGGCTGACATCTGCCTTCCAAATGGCTACAGGGTGGAAATAATGAGAGAGAATCGTCATATTTTTAGGAGAGGATAGAGGATAAACGGGAATAGAGACGGAAGAAATAGATCTTGATAAATCATGGTTTGCATCTTTAAAGAGAAGATTATAGTTTAAAGTAAAAATAGGCCTAGCTACCTTTCTACCTTTTTACTTGCTTTTATTCTTAGGCTGATTATAATCATAATATCACCTAATTGACATTATTGAATTAAGTATTGCTCTTGAAATGCCCTAAGACTTTAGACAAAATTTGGATGTCACATGCGTGTGTAGTCCCATATACCCATATGTGTGCAGTGCTTTTCACCGTTTGTGAGTAGAGAGACGGGTAGAGACTGAGGAAGCTCTTGAGAGATCCTGGTCTACATCGTCGAAACTGGGCATTCGACAAACGGACGACTCGCAGACGACCAATCCGACCGTCTCGAAAGGCGCGCGTTCATTTACCGGGCAATTAATCCGAACAAAGGTGCTTCTTTCATCTCCCCGGCGAGGAATCGGCTTATATCACCTTCGAGATAAAGACACCAATTCCAAATAGACGTCGCTATTATTGATAGAACGCCAGGCTATGTAATTAATCCCAAAGCTTTACATGAAACCAGCCAGGCTAGGTGTTACAACAGCCTTTATTACGTCAGTCTACCACTATAGAGTGTATCTATACACGTACAATTGCTCTGTACAACATGTTACCCTGGTTCTATCCGGAAAGTTACTGATACATATTTTAATACCTATTCTAACACGAAGTGTGTTTATACCACTTTTACCTTAATTCTAAACTTTTCGTGGACAAACATGATGTAACGCAAACTAAAGGTCTTTGGTTTCTCTTTCTTTTCTTTGTTAATGTCCCAACCCCGAGACCTAATGATTGACCGTAATAAAGGTCATCAAACGCTTTCCTCGAAAAAAAACCCTGAGCATTGAGAGACTGAATAGTGAATACATTGTAGGAAAACTGATATTTTTGCTTCATTTAGAAGGGCACGTCCCTCTCCATGTTTTCCCACATGGACAGGAAATGCATTATTTGATACCTTTTTAATAGGATGGATTTTTTTCTTTAGGAAAGGTACACTCGCTTTGTTCAACACGAACATCAATGTCACTTTCCCTGATGAAGTCAGGCTAATCAAATCATGGAAGATAAAACCTGGGTATGGACGCCACCATAACCAACACCGATCTAAACGCAGTCATGCTGGAGGTGGGGTAATAGGTCCATAATTGGTCTGATCATACTAGATCCGTTGGTCTAATCAATGGATCTACAATGAGGCTGCCAGGACTAACTGTTCCTGGTCTATTGTCCTGTTCCTGGTCTATTCAAGTTTGTGGCAGACAGCGTTTATTGGCAGGCCAAACTGACTTTTAACACTCGGAGGAACAATGGCCGAAGCCATTGACGGGGTTACAACATTGTTGTGTGTGGAAGCTTGAAAGGGCTCTTTAAAAATATTATGGTGACTCTCCTTTAATAGAACACCTTGTAGTCACACGGGTGGCATATTATAGGAGAGACGAGTCAAAAGATTCAAAATGGAAATCCTTCAAATATATTAATGTAAACATGTTAAATTGCATGTTAAGATCAATTCTCTTCAATAATTAAAGTAACTTATCTTCCAGTTATTATTTCACATTTGACAAACTATTCAAATAGGCCTAACAATGTATACAGACTCTACAGAACAAAACAAACTGTGAACCATAAAACAAGAGCGAGATAATACATTCAAGAAAGAGAGTGCGGTTGCATTGATGTATCCTTTATACATTTTTGGTACTATGTCGGCAAACCCCCTTCAGCTTTCGAGTAAAACTTGAATTTTATGTATTAGTACCCAGAAAAGTAATTAAAAAAAAAAGCATTCGTAAACTTGTTTATTACGTATTGTATGTTAGGAGATTAGTATTAGGATTCTGAAGCCCGCTGCACACGAGGCGTGATATGCCTGACACAAGAATGCGTCAGCCGTCAGCACCATGGCGCGGCATTTGACACGCCATGTGAGAGCGATCTCGTAAAAAAATGAATGCAAATTGAAAAGTACAAACATCGCCTTGAATTACTTTTGTATACGCTTATTACCTCCACAGCCTTTATATTAGCGCAGGGAATGACGCAGTCGAAATGACGCCTCGTGTGCAACAAGCGTTATAGTATTAGTAGAAGGAAATGGAAAAGACATGCTTACCAATGAGACCAGACTGCCGTAGTCTTCGTCGGGATCGTCAGGAAACATGTTCATATGAATGTATTCCTCGTTGGTGGGTTGAGCCTCGACCTCGGAATGAACACTAGTCGAGCTGTGTAGCCACAATCCACATATTATCAACACCGTCCTCATAATTACTGGATGCATATGCATGATTAATAATCAATGAATATTCATTAAAGTATGAATTTTCAGCAGTGGAAGTTGTTATCCGCTTGGTTGTTTCTTTACAACTCGATGGCTATGGATTGCCACGTGTAATGTCACAATAAATATTTTGGAAAACTTTTGTATGCGTTTACGCTGTCTTTCGTTCACATTATTCCGTTACTGCACAATGTTTCCTTTCCTCTGTGTTCCCTTATGCATTACTCGTTGATGTTGACAATAATCCAGGGTTTTTAATGATTATCCGCATAAGCACATCAGCATTGTCACCCGCTGTGCTTGTCCACTCGAAAAGGTAGAATAGGATTTCCGCAATTTCACATTCCTCGGGTACACACGAGATAGGGCTGATTTAAAAATGAACTTATTCAGATCCTTGTACAAAAGCTGATCCTATAACCTTCCGTCGTTTCGAATTTAAATTCGACAGGCCTATTCACTCGATGTCTAGAATATCGGCACAATCAGAAGAAAAAAAACATATCACGAAATTTTACTCTGTCTCGAAGAAGTACATGACGAAGTCGGGATTGTACTCATCAAACTCGTACATGAACTTCTGAAACTTAAAAAAATCCTTCACATTCGTAGAGAACACGTATTCCAGACTGACTCGGTTGTATGAACTAGGTATTGGCCTAAAGATTATGATGATTCGTAAAAGAAAAGAGCTTGACAACTCTCTGCAGGAGCGATTTGTCGTTTGCCCTCAAACCAAGGGGGTCATTGTCAAAATTACTGGAGAAACTTTTCCTACGTAGCTAGACGGTCGTGAAGTATGTTGTATACGTTTTCATATAACACATGTTCAGAGGGCTACTAAATTGTTATACTCGAAGTTTTAATAAAGCTTGCATCAAGTAGGAATGAAGTGGTGTTCCATAAAGGCTGTGTTGCATGTGTTGCGGGGCTTAACAAGCGTGGCGGCAGCGACAACACCGACAACTTACATATCTTAGTAGTCATGAGCCAGCATGTTTTTCGCCAACAGACTACGCAAAACACAGATTTTGAAATTTGGTGATATCGTATCGTGTCGAGATGCAAAATAAGAGGCGCCACGAAGCAAGATGATATTTTGGGTTGCACGAAATGTTAAAGTACGCTTTGCGATATCGTGCTATATACAGTAGAATTATGCAGCTACTTTTGTGAGCTCACCAACAATGCACCACATTATAAGACGTATATTCAGATTGAAACGTTCCGTTTACTGCATCGTATCCACTTAAGATTTAGTTATAAATCCTGAACACTGGTGATGAAAAGGGGGGGGGGGAAGTACGTTTGAAGATTAGATTTTCAGGTGAATTCCCAGCTTTAAAGCATGACAATCTCAGTAGGGTAATGTACTTTCTCGCAAAAATCAAAGTACCTCAATAAGGGGTCCGATTTGCAAACATTCCTCGTCTTGAATCACTTAAGTTCCGGTATATCTCACAATAATTGTAAACTTTTCGTTAACAGTTACTATTCAACCTTTTCGTGGAAGGCCTTGTATCTCTCAGTGCTACAGAAATGTCTAGAAACAAAAAGGAATAAAATGGATGTTTATGCTGTCCAATTTACCACAGATTCCTCAATTCTGGACTTCAACAATATGTCATTCTTCCAGTTGTTTTCTCTTCTCGTTTGGAGTTGGTTTTCGGGCGCCAGTGATAAGCAAAACATCACTCTAAACACGTTGTTTCTCGATGCACGGTATGAACTGTATATTTGTACCACCACACGTTTTTCTTCTTTTCAACTTCGCATTCCTTGAAACTTGTAAGAGGTCATGGGCAAAATCCGCACTTCGATTTTCGTTTTTTCCTTCAAGAACATGGAGGGTATGCAAAGAGAGAGAGAGAGAGAGAGAGGGGCGATTGAAAAGATATCTAGAAAAATTTACCACCTCCCGTCTCGACGCGGGTGCGAGCTACAAGGTTGAAGGAGGTGACACGCGAGTTGCGACCCCGGAGCTTGTGGGTGTGATGCACTGGACCAGCGCTGCGCCACCCGTCCAAAGCAATCAATTCTTTGCCGTCGTGAAGTGTTGCGAATTTGCAAAGAGAACGAGTTAGCGTATATTAAAAGGGGAGGAAGGAGAAAATGAATGGAGTAAATATGTCCCCACACACGATCTTTTGGCTCCCTTTCTCTGTTGTAAGCAGTTATACCCCCTTCGGAGATGTTTCCAGGCGTCTGTTTTCCTTTCTCCTCTCCGCCTTTAAATCCAAAATGAAAAACCAGGTTACGGCTTTTTAATGTAGACTTCCAGGCATACACGCCTTCGGTTTCCTTCGGCCCCCGAACGAAACTTGGAGGAAATAAATCAAAGATCGGCGCTCAAGCGAACCAAAGCAAAGAGAGAAGATTGAAGAAATCCCTTTTGATTGGAGAATTAAACCTCGAAATGAATGAAATGGAGCTATTAGATAGAGTAGCACGATTTCCTCAGCTCTGTAGTGGACGACTGTGTTTGGTAGATGGTCCTTTTTCGCGGAGAGCAAACTTCTTTATAGTAGATCGCCTTTTATTTTTTTTCTTCTGTCGGCCAGCCAGCGCTACGTTTTTCTTATTTTCTTTTCAGCTCCGCTTGAGAACTTTGCTTCAGCGGACTTGTGACGTCGACACAGTATTAACCAATCACAGAGCGGAGATTTTGTTCTCGGTGTTCGGTGAACTATTCAACCAATGATTTTAGGTTCGTTCTTTTCTTCACCCCCCCTCCCCTCTCCCCTCTCTCTCTCTCTCTCTCTCTCTCTCTCTCTCTTTATACCCCCTCTTCCTCTTTATATTTCCCTTTCTCATTTTCATTACATTTTACTTCCTTATTTCAAAAACATTTTTAATTTCTTATTTTACATGGTTTTCCTGGTACTTTCAGGCATTCCACCAATATGTCATCGTTCTATATCTCCATCCCTCTCCCTCACTCCCTCTATCTCAGTTGGTCTATCTTTCTCCCTGTGCCTTTTCTTAGAGGCATAACTATTTAGCTGCAAAGATTCTTCTTCATCATTTTCTATCCCTTTTTAAAATAACGTAAGCCCATTGCTACTACATCCTTTACCTGTATACTCCTTTAGGTTTTATGTTAACATTAAGTTAACCTGTCGTTCATTGATGCCATTTTGTCCCGATTCTTGCACTTATCTGTATACTGTATTAATTTTGTTGTCAATATAAATCAATTCAAGATTAATTTCATCTATACATCTATCTTCTCCTCCCCCTCCCCTCCCCCCTCTCTCTCTTTCCCTCCCTCCATCACTTCCTCCCTCTTCTTCTCTCACCGTCTCCCCCCCTCTCTCTTAATCCTTCTTCTCATCCCTCTTCTTCTAGTTTTCCTTCTCCTATACTCCTCCTCATTGCCCCATCCTCTTTTATTTATTCGTCTTCTACTCCTTCTTTTCTTCTCCTCCTCTTTCCTCAAATTCATTCTTATCATTCTCCTTCTTTTTCTTCTCCTTCATCTTTTCGTCCACCTCTTTCTTTTACTTCAAATTATCTCCTTCCTCCTCCTCCTTCTTCTTCAAGTTCTCCTTATTCTTTCTTCTCCTCCCTCCTTCTCCCCTTCCTTCTTCCTTTCCTCCTTCTTATTCCCTTCTCCTACTTCTTATCCACTTCTTTTTCTCCCCTCTTCCTTTTTCATCTTTCTACTCCTTAATTCTATTTCTTCTTCTTCTCTCTCTCTCTTCCCCCTCTCTTCCTCCCTCTCTTCTCCACCACCTCCTCTTCTTTTTTCTCCTCAACCTCCAGCTCCACATATTCCTTCTTTCTTCTACCAATTCATTCACCCCTATTATACTTCCAAACCAATCAAGCCGCAAAGGTTAATGATCCAAGAAAAATAAAGGTGTCGGTCGCAAACATTCATTCAGAAGAAGAAAAATTGTCACAAAAACATAGTGACCTTGAGAACTTGCCATAAATTGGGTTAGTTATCTATTAAGAGTCCCTCTATTGTGTATATTCTGATGATTCACAGGGCGTGCGTGTATAGTACAGTAATCATAATTCAATCTAGCTCTTTTCTCCCTATTTCTTTTTTTATATTCTTCTATTTCTTCTCTTTTTTGAAAAATGGTTCTGTCAAAGTAGTCATTTGGATTCTATTTAACTAGACGTCTGGGTCTTTTTATCTGTCAGCGCTTTTCACTCTTATCATCATGCTTTTCCTCTGTTCTATATTCCAAGGCTGATATAGAAAAATAAATATATTATGTTTAACTCTTTCTGTTTCAACATTGCATGTAGGTGTTTAAATTCTTCTATATTTTTAGTCTTCCTCTCTCTCTCTCTCTCTCTCTCTCTCTCTTTCTTCAATATATTCTCCCAATCTCTATCAATTATCTCTTTGCCCCTCGCTCTCTCTCACATCTCCTCTTCATCCCGATCTGATCTACCTCTCTCCTTACTCTTTTCTCTTTTCCTCTCTCCCTTTCCCCTCTCTCTCTCTCTCTCTCTTTCCCTCTCTCTCTCTCTTTCCCTCTCTCTTTCCCCCCCTCTCTCTCTCTCTCTCTCTCCCTCTCTTCCTATTTCATGTTCATTTTGGAAATTGAACAGCAATCGAATCTTCGATCCTACATCTGCTGAGGTGACTCAATCAGAAAAGTATAAAATGACCTTTAGAGGACGCTATTGATATATTCTTTACAAGCATCGACAAAACTTTAAAAGCGCGTTACAGAATAACACTCATGTTTCCATAATACATGAAAACGTGTAACTCAGGAGGTAAAGGTGTCGCTCGCACACGAGAGCTGTAACGAATGCGATATCACAAACGAAAAAGAGAATAACTTCATACGCGTCGATTTTTTTTCTTCTTCTCCCTTCTACGGGAGATGATGGTGACGGCGTAGGAGAGAAAATCGATTTCTAAGGTGGAAAGTTATGAGATTAGAAGAAACGGTTGAATTTGAGTTCATCTAAAACATCTGCGAGGCAAAGATAATTATCGTCGACTTTATAGCCGTGTTCACATTAGAAATCAATCTGCAAATCTACGAGGTCTATTTTAGTGACAAAATTTACCAATGAGAATGCAAAGCGGTTTTAGCTTTATTGAGTCGGTATATAGACCTATTTATTTCTGGTGTTCTTTCAGAAAGCCTTTTTTTTAAAGAAAGTTTGATAATGGTTTTATACAAATCATCAATAATGTTAATGACAAGAGATATTGGGTAAACCCACCCATATCTCTGTTATTAATCACGTTTTTATGTAAAGATTACAAATAGCATTGCAGAGGTGACACACGTTTTGTTGGAATTTCACGACGCGTTAATATTATTATCGAGACCAGTTGAACCAGGCCTTTTCAGTTCTCGAAGAAAACATTTCAAGCTTTTGCCGTCTCAAGCCGCTGTCTAATTCTTCAACCCAAACATTCTTCTCCTATTTTTCTTCACCATTTTCATCTTTGGCGGAAGGCGTCACTGTGACCACAGATGTGGAAAACTGACGCCATCTTTATCGACCTTTCCGCGCTACAGACGATCTTTAAGATGGCCGCTCGACCAGCCTCGTTCAACGATGATTACAACTAAAATCGATCGAACCTCGGTGCGAAAAGGGAGAAAACTAAAAAAAAAGATAAATAAAAGTAATGATTTATCTGCATAATGCTTGGCTGTCGACGTCAATAAAAACTATTATTTTACTGATCTCGGCTGGTTTCAAATCTGCCCCGCCAGCCCGGCGCTAACTTGTCCAGATGTTACGGTCGAAGTGAGCTCCTTAAGAACTTAGAGAGCATTTTGGAGTATCGCGAAAGGATCATATTCCCGTCAGAAGAAAAAAAAAGTACGCCTTCGTGAAAAAAGGTGGAAAATAAAAGCAAGGGAAATATACAGTTGTTATTAAAAACTTACAAACATCTCTTGTTAGATGTAACTTCACCAAAACCACGCTTTTGGTGTCAAAATATTTCTTTTCACTTCAAAGTTGACTTTTTAATTTCAGTGTCGTCTGGTGCCTTTTTGGATGTGCTTTTTGCAAAGCGCGCGCATCCTTTTTACCCTTTTTTCTATTGAAGCTCACACAGACGTTTAACGGAAACAAAGTTGCGAACAAAATCACCGGGCGGTCTTCGACTGACAGAGCATATAAAATGGCTTATGATTGTGAGTAATAATAATAGGTTTAACAAATATAGGAAGAAGTTATTTCCGATTTTAACGCATGATTAGCGAGTAGCTTTTTGTTATCTGAATTGTCGTTTCTCTTGGGTGTGTAAATGGTCTTGATTTAGTGATTCATCTTTGTGTATAAGTCAGCGGGTTGGATCAGGTACGGCTAGAGAGCGCGAAGTCTGTCAGTGTTATCACCTTTTTCGGGGATGGTTTTGTGGTAGTTGGCTGTGGCCGGGTGGGTTGTTTAGTGGGTTGGTGTGAGCTCCCGGAGAGGTGTGGTGCCAGGACCATGCAGGACTGGGGCTTCTCAGACTTTAGAATATGGCGTCCCTGTCTCCAGGGTGTGTGCCTTTGACTTGAAGTTGAATGAGGGAAGGGATAAAAACGACGAGATAGAATGAAAGGATATATAGATAGAATAAGGGAAATATAGAATTAAAAAAAGCACGGGAAATGAGAGAGGGAGAGAATAAAGAGAGGGAGAGAGAGAGAGTGAGAGAGAGAGAGAGAGAGAGAGAGTGAGAGAGAGAAGGAGGAGGGAGGAAGGGTTGGAGAGAGAGGGGTGGATTTGAATTCCAAGAGTTTTCAAAAAGATATTGAATGGTCATAATTCTATTGAGATGATAGAGAGAAAGAGAGCAAGAGAGATGGGGAGAACGCCATATTAGATATAAAGGAATAATCATAACAACAGACTATGGGCAGGGGATATGAATTGCACAAAGGTAAAGTAAAGAGGGGAAATAAAGACAGAGTTCGAGTCTCGGAGAGATTGGAGAAAACAGCAACAACATTATGAAGCGAAGGAGGGTAGGAGAGAGATGGAGAGCGGGGGAAAAATATATAAAAAGAGATAAAGAGATGTAAAAGGAGGCAGGGATAGACGGACTGACCGACAGAAAGAAGAGTAAAATACATACACATTAAAATAGAGGGAAAATGAGGGAGAGAGAGGGATAAAGCACAAGGTGATAAAATTATGACTAATAGTATATCTTACGCATGGATTGTGGTGCCTGGTTTAGTTGAGATGACCCATTTTGCGCCCCTGAAAATCAGGCTTTTAACAGTCGCAAAGCTGACGATGTACCTATAATTTATATGCCTCTTTTTACACGTACTTAACTCCATGTAACTAGTAACTAGTGCACCAGATGTTTAAAAACGTTCTTTTTTTGGGGGGGGGGGTGGGGGTTGGGGGTTGATGTAAATTATGAAATCAGTAGCGTATCCAATATTTCTTGTAATATTTGCAGTGCATATTTATTTGTGCAACTAAATATAATGTTTCTAATTGCCAATAATGGTCGCAAGAGCAATAAAACCGTTGTAGTAATAGTTACTATTTCCAAATCACTTTGGAAGCGCAGAATATATCGGACAATAATAATTGAATATATAATAAGCTTTATCATTTTCATCACCACCACCATCACCACCACCACCACCACCATCATCATCATCATCATCATCATCATCATCATCATCATCATCAGTATTTATCAGTATTCACTATAAGCGTGCAGAAGGAATTATATTTTCCTTCGTTCTGCTCAAGTATTATGTCAATGGTTTACACGAACCATTTCTAATCTACTTTCTTCAGAGAGTATGATTTCAGTATTCGAATATTCAAACATTATCCATATCTCCATTATACAGGTCATATGCAATGGTAGAGGCCTAACTGTGCAACCCGCTATACGATCAAGAAATGCGAGTATAGCGAACTAAAGGGAAAGGTACCCTTTAGCAAAGTCGGCAAAGAACAAAGGTGTTTGCAAAACACACCTATATGAAAAGAAAAATTCTTTGACTATTATTCTTTCGGTATATCTGCCCGCTAGAAGCAGGCAGATCGGTACCTTTAATGCGGAAGTTCACACATTTTAAGATGGTGCTCACACAAATATGAATTTGTCTAATTTGGCAATTTGTATTTTTATCTCAATGCTGGCTATGATAAATTGAAAATGATTGTGGAAGAATAGTTGAGGTGAATTGAACAGAGGATTTTCAGTTAACAGAAATAAAAGAAAATGACAGATAGGTGAGATGGAGTGACTGAGAGAGAGAGAGAGAGAGAGAGAGAGAGAGAGAGAGAGAGAGAGAGAGAGCGAGAGAGGGGAGAGAGCGTGGAGAGATGGGAAAGAGAGGGACGAGAGAGAGCGAGATGAGGGAGAAAAAAGGAAAGAAAGAAAGAGAAAGAGAATGAAAATAGATAGAAAGAAAGAAAGATCAGAAGGGGAGAGGGAGATAATAAAAATACGAAATAGAGGCGGGATTGAAAGAGAATGACAGAAGGAAACGGGATTGAGATTGAGAGAGGAGGGGAAATAAAATAAGTAGAAAAAAAGAGAGACAGAAGAGAAATATTGAGGGGAAAGGGAAGAGGAAGAGAGAGAGGGAGAGAGAGAGAGAGAGAGAGAGAGTGGAGGAGGGGGGGGAGAGAGAGAGAGAGAGAGAGAGAGAGAGAGAGAGAATATGAGGACAGCATAATAATATGCGGGCATTCATGCCGGAAATATTCAATCTAATGAAATATTCATCACAGCAACTATGTATACACAGGTGTAATATTTCCCTAAGGCCTACGTCATAAATAAGATTATTTCTATTTAACTGCAGGAAATTAGCCGTTTCTATTTTCCATCGAAAAATACACACCTATACATTTTTGTTATTAGTCAAGGTTTTGGCTCTTTCTCTGATAATTAACTTGGTCGAAACTGGAAGTGTTAAAATTTTCCTGTAATTACTATTCACCATGATGCCTGATGGCGGTAGCATGTCACTGTCAAACAATTTTCTTTCCGATAGGTCCCTTTCGAATTATACCAAGAGTACCAGAGGCTAGTATAGTGTTTATAGAATTTCATACCCGAACTTCAGACTACGAATATTGGTTACTTTTACTAGTGCTGTGTACCCCCAAACAGTTGCAATACTTACTCGGATTTTTTTTGAAAGTTCTAAACTTGATAAGGTTGTTGTAGAGTCTTCATGAAAATAACAATTGAAATATAAAAGGTTGTATTATATTACAAGAACTGAACTCCGCAATTTGTTTTAAAAATAAAAGTGTTGGGGAGTGGGGAGAGAGACTTTTAGTTTCGTAGATATGAATTCTGTTACGGAGGTACATTAGTTACAATTTATTGTCTTAATGCGTGGATCATGGTTGTAACAAATTGTTTTCTTCAACTTTATAACTTAATACGGAAACTACTTTTATGTAGGATAATTGTTTTTATACCATTTCCATACTCAATAATGAAATAGTTTAAAATGCAAATAATAGAAAGCTATTTTGCTAATGTAATGTGTATAAAATAAGTTGTATATAAAATGTCATTCTTAGTTTTCTGTTGTTATTTTTACTGCTAGTGTGAATGTTTTGAGCTGTTTTTTCCTTCAAATTATTTTTTACTTCAATAATTGTGTTGAAGAAGAGGGAGGAGGAGGAGGAGGAGGAGGAGGAAGGATAACATGAAATGGAAATATAAGAAGAAGGATAGTACAGGTCAACGATTTAAAAAGTCTATTTAATATTATTAAACGAATAGTATATAATGACGGATACAATACATTTATTTTTTCATGCGACATGCTTATTTTAGATAATTACTTTTAATGCCAGTAATTAACGTATGAATATGAATATATATATAATTATATAAATATATAGTATTCGTATTTCATATTTAATTTGATAAATTTCATGAATGAACGTACAATTTTTAGGAATCAGAACTTCGAAATACATTATATATACATCCTGTTATAGTTATCTCAGTTCAGTCCCATACTACGCACTACTTGAATTAGATGACAGAGAGAGAATAAAAAGTGTTCGTAGTTCCACCCCTGTTTCTTTAAAGCTGTAGGCTGGTATAGTGCCATTCATTTCTTTCACACGGTACTGCTATTCACTTTCGGATTATAATCTGATTATTAAATTTTCACACTTTCCATTTCACGTCGTTGTTTCTAGGTATATTTCAATAAGGCTAAGCTTTGCAATTTAAAAAGAGCATGCTTCAAGTCGATGGCGTAGCTGAGGGGGCATGGGGCAATGACAAAATTAGAGAAAAGGGGGAATGAAAGAGAGCAAGAAAGGGAGGGAGAGAGTAACGTGAAAATATGATGACACACCCCTCCCACCCCTCTTTTAACTCTATGCCCTTTTTTCTCGCAATTGATCTACCCTAGCAGGGGCGGAATTATCATTTAATAAAAGGGGAAGGGGCAATCTACACCACATAATAAAAAATAAAGGGGGTGTATGCCAAGTACGACAGGTGCCCCCAATCAGTTATGGACCCACGCTACGCCATTGTTGTGACATTACGGAATTTCTGCGGAGGGAGGCAAGAAGCAAACTGGAGGGGGGAAATCTTGGCGGCTTTTTTCATCTCCACTTTTCGCCAATGCCATCGTTAAATTTGGGGGCTTGTCAAGGTAAAAACATCATGAAGGCCTTTTCATTATCCGAGGTGTAAATTAGATTTTTGTTTAGTTTTCATCGACTCCTGCTCTTGGAATAATACCACACACTCAGGCCAGGTTGGCTTGAGAGTACTGGCAAATTCTATATTTTTCTTATATTTCTAAAGAAGTTTGACACATAATGATTCATAGTCGAAACAGTTATGAATTATTGTGCACTTTCAACGTAGCATATTGGAAGGCTACTAAAAATGCTTTGAAAGCCTTTGATTAGTCGGACTTTAACCAATATTTCTTGAAAATTTGAAAAGCATATTCTGAACTTTTAAGTAAAATTGGAAAGCATATGATTAACTTTTAAGCAAATTAATAATACTCACAATGTTAAACTTTGGCAATCATTGTCACTTAAATGTATACTTATGTGTACTTGATGTAGATACATATCAAATATAAAGCATGTCACTCGCTAACAAAAAATATTTACCTATTTTAGGTTTAAGGATATTATAACCAGGTACATACATTGTTTATTTTGTTTCCGATATAATAAGTTCTTTGGATGGAATTTAATCGTACCATGGTAGTTACCTGCTATTATATTTTTTAAAGCTATTGATTAAAGGGGAATCCAACTTTGATAGCAAACGTCTACTCTAGTAGTTTGCAGAATAGCAGAAAAATTAAAGAAGCATACAAGTTTGAATGAAATCGGAAAAAAAATGAGAAATTTATAAATTTGTGAAAGTTGCAATCACTATATATGTAGATATGGGCTCTTTAAATGGGTTAATCAGTAATGTCTCTGTGATGTAGTGACGGACTTTACTTTCCAATTTGTTCCAACACTCAAAATGACTAACTTTCTATTTTTTTAAATGTATGACTCGGGATGGTCTTTTCTTTTTATAGAACCTGTATATAAACTCTACATAATATATATTTAGTAGTGCCTCAAGGGTAAAGGCACTTGGGAGAAATACAGAAATTAGTAATATTTGTGTACACGAAAAACGGGAGAGTTATCCGTTATTACGTTACAAACTACTGACAAAATGGCAAACTTGAGATTCGCATAGCTGTAGTGATCTCATATTTCAAACATTCATAACTTTCTTATAATTGTTCCCATTTATTTCAAACTTTCTCCATTTTGTTTCTCTTATTTTTCTGCTTTTATCAAAATGAACGTATTACAAGGGTTGGATTGCTCTTTAATCTTTACCTCCCTCCTATAGTTTATGACTATTTCATTTGACAAACATTTATTTGAATGATAGTAAATAGGATTAAAATGACAGTAAGGCAATCTAAAATCCATGAAAAATACTTTACATATGTGTTCTCGAAATAAGATATCAAAATAAAGTAATTTTAATAAAATAAGATTTGGATGAATTTCGAATCAAATATAAGATACATTAGAAAATAGAACTGGCAAAGGATAGCAAGTCCTGACACAATATTACGAATTTACAGTACAACAAATAAGACTGCCAGACAATAATACAAAGGGTCATTAATACAGTCATGTATCTGGATATAAACTAGCTATTTTCGTTTGAAATGATATTTTATTTCCTTCCTCATAAATTCACATTACAAGAAATTATCACAATAAGTCATATAAAACAAGATCTTCGATACAAGGCACTACATGAATTACATCAATCAATGAACAATGAACGTAGGAAAATCTCAAATTATACATGGTTGTACATTTTTTTCTTCATATAACAGTTTATAATCAAAATAACAATCGAGGAAGGTATACATAGCTCTGAAGTAAGTGGTATAGCGCCATCTCTTGTTTAAAACATTCGTGCATATGATTATTACAGTACTGATAGCACTGTTGTATCGCTTGAAAGAAATAAGTGAAACTGAAGAGTTATCTCCTGATTAAAGCATTAAAATATTAATTGATTGATTGATTGATTGATGAATTGTTTGTTTGATTGATGAATTGATTGATTGATGGGTGGATAACCAGATGGATAGATGGATGGATAGATTGACTGACTGTTTGACTGACTGACTGATTGGTTCAAGTCTTGATTGTTAGATGTATGGATGGATGGATTGATTGGTAGATAGATAATTAGATATATTGATTCATTGAGAAATATTGACATTCATACGAGCACTAAGACAACAACTTGAGTTCACATGGAGTTGCAACCATGCAGAGGACTTGTGGCATTAAGTAAAAGTCGCATGAATAATCGGACGTTATTGCCCAAGGCAACATGACAAACTTTTAATTAAAACCGGGCTCTCCCAGTACCAAGACAATCAAGTTCTTAAGCGGATTCAGGATTTTTGGTTTTGTGGGGGCTGGGGGATTCCGAAAAAAAATCTGACGAGAAAAAACATCAACTATAATTTCATCATGTGGAGAACATTACTTTTATGTAGGCCTACTTATGATATGCCACATGTAGTATTAGTATTAAAAGGGACCATATGAGCCGGTTAAGCCCCACAAATCTGCTCGTTATGGAGCTAATGGTCTTGGTCAAATTACTTTAAAGAGCACTTTAAAACTACCGAAGGGGACCTAATGTGAATGCTTTTGTAGAAAAGTTCTCTCTTATTCAATATATAAAAAATATAAGTATAAAATCACGAATTTCTGATAAAGAGAAAATTCCACCCTCGCAATGATCAAAATTAGTAATGTGTCATAATGCGACTTTTAAAAAACACTATGACTTGGGGAGGAAAAATAAGGGAAAAGAATACAGGGAATACATTGATTTATCATAATTATTTTTATATTTTAATACGTCTTCTTTTTTTCCGTTAAAAAAAAATACAGCTTCCTCGAGCGAGTTTCCCAAGCAAGTTTTGGATGTGCCCCATCTACGTCCAAATATATCATAATTCTCTCGACGGCTGCTGCAGAAGTAAAATGGCTGGTGGAAAGAAATTGACAAAGGAAGAGGAGCTTTTGCTCCAAGATTTCAGCAGGAATGTTTCAACCAAATCATCTGCTCTCTTCTACGGCAATGCCTTTATCGTTTCTGCCATTCCGACTTGTAAGAAAAATATTTATTTTATGAAAATCTGCCTTTTTTCGGGGATCGGGGATTGCGAATTGAGTTTGTGCACACACGTACGGCAATCTGTGCGCTATGCAACTGTGCCACGTTGCATTGAGAATGCACTGTAAACGGCTCGGCGCTATACACATACGCTGTTGCATGCCGACTGCCAAGATAGACAAAGTTAGATCTATTTTGATAAACAGCTGTGCACTTCAAACGAAATATTTCCCTTTTTGCTAAATAGCTTAGTTTCAGTCAATTACTATGGGCATTTTGTAATAATGTTACTATGGGTTGTGAGAAAGAAGATGATATTATTTTAGGGAGAGAGTGAAATGAATGCAGATGAATGCAGATGAAGGCGATTATGATGAATTATGAATGTTGTGAACATAAATTAAAACTAAAAAAACTGTTAGAACGTAAAAAAGGCACCATTTTAAATTTCAGTCGATATTCATTTGTATGTTGTTGTCTACATGGGGATACTTCAGAATACATTGAATTGCTTCATTTCTTCAACACATGTACAATAAATAATTGAGTTTGCTCTACTCTGGCTCTTTTGATTGTTTCTTTGTGAACTCAATTTTCATGTCATGACATTTCATAATTTGAATTGTTTGATATTTGTACAATTGCATCGTAAAAGAAACTGCAGAAGTTATTCTAAATCATGGTTAATTGTTTAAACAGGAACAATTTTATGTTATGGAGGTTAGAACCACCTAAATAATGAAAAAAATGACAAAATCTTGCATAATATCATGATGTAAAGGTAAACTGTAAAGGCTTAAACTTTAAAGCAGCCGTCATACTCAAAGACTCGTTTCAGAAACATTGGAAAACTGAAAACATATGCTTAGAATTTAGTTTAAGGTTGTCTATATTTACTTGTACAGTCAAACCTGTCTAAAGCGACCACCCAAGGGAAACACAAATAGTGGCCGTTGTAGACAGGTGGCCGTTGTAGACAGGTGGCCATTTGCGGTCATTTTGATTTTGAATAATTGATTGACAGCACTCGCAAGGCCTCTCGCAGACCCGCGCGACCATTCGACCAACAGCAGCCGTGTAGCGAGCGGGTAGCAACCAGCCACAGCAGCGCAATTTCGCTCACACAGTCAGGCGGTCGTCAGCACAGCGGCTCACTATACAGCTACATGTAGATCTAATGGTCATTTACACACAATCAAACTATTCAACCCCAAGCTCTTCAATCAAAACATTTAATTACCGACAGGATTTACGGCTGGCCCTGGCGGTCGTTGTGTGGGCATTTTCGGTGGCCAGCGGAAGCAAAATGAATGGCCGCTGGTCGCGTTAGACAGGTGGTCGTTGTGGACAGGTCCTTAACTACATGAAATCTCACGGGGGGAATTTAAGTGGTCGTTACAGACAGGTGGTCGTTAACACAGGTTTGACTGTATTTGAGATATAAGAGCATGGCATTATCGTGAAATAGGACAGTGAACACCACCATTTGCTCCGCATGGTGTAGTAGCGCTTCATTGCATCGTTAGTCTCCTTTTTCTCGCTCCATAGACTGACTCTACACACAACTATGTGCATGTGCATGCAAACAAACAAGTGGTTTACTAAAACACGATAACACCAAGAGCTCTTCAAGAGAAATCCTTATCAGGGGACATTTCTATTATCACGATATTAGTCTTCTATATGGGAATATAAAACAAAATAGAAAGCTTATACATTATTTTAGATTTTAGCAGAACATGACTTTCTCTGGAAAGAGAACATTAAGTTTTTGTAAATGTGAAACATATTTTGTGAGCTTTCTCATTCTTTTCATAAAAAAATCATGTGGAAGAGGATCATTGAATAAATATCCCCTGAAAAGGAATACTCTTCAAATGCCCTGATAGTCAAAATATGACGAGAAATGGCTCAATATTTTGACCAAACTTTCATAACACATGTATGTAGTTCCACATATCCATTCCTGTATGTAATGGTGTCCATATGTTATTTTTCAGCAAGATTTAGTCAACTCTTTATCAGTTTGTTGATTTTGAAACCTCAAAATCACTATTAGTGTTATGTATTACAAAATAAACCTTCCTGAATCAGTGAATAGCTTCTTTCACATTGTAAAGATGTATATTTATAACTCATCTATATCTTCAATCCCACAGGGTTGTTTTGGCGTATCCACCAAGTAGACCTGTTCCAGTCCCAGTCTATCGTGATGTTTGTTATCATGACACTCATCAGTAGCTGGTTGGTAGCCTTCGCATACAAGAATGTCAAATTCGTCTTGAAGCACAAGTAAGTTGTCATCAATATTTTCCTCTTTTTTTAATAGAAAGTGGATAATCTGCCATATTTCAAATAAGTGAAACCTGCATTGAAGACCAAGTCAAGGGAGAAGAATAGTAGTCTTTATACAGGTTTTTTGTGCATAAGTTCCCTTGATAAATGTTTCAATGTATAAAGATTCAAAAAGTTATCTTTATAGACAAGTTGTCTTACTATCCAGGCGGTCACTTCAGCAGACTTTACGGCACATACACTTTTGTGATTTACACTAATAGCTTTCTTAGTCTTGATTATCTGCCAAGACTGAGTTGTCCCTTTTGTGGATAATCAATTAGCCTGGATTCCTGTTAAATATATGCACCTGAAGAGATGTATTGTAAGTTTGTTTGTTTGTTTGTTTTACCTGACTGCTAAGAAAGCATATTTTATGTATACTTGTAAGTAAGCAATCAGAGGACCAACGGCTTTAAGTCCTCTCCGAGTGACTTGGTAATGAGGATTAATGCCTTAATAAAGGGCACTAGCGCATGGACTTGGTTTTGAACCCGTGACCTCCCGGTTGCGAGACCACTGCTCTACCACTGAGCCAACATGCCTCACTTTGATTAGTGTTGATTTATCTATGCTTCATCTCACAGGGTTGCTCCCAAGAGAGAGGATGCTGTCACCAAGGAAGTGATGAAGAAACTCAGCGATGCCGACAGCAAGAAGATGTCACGCAAAGAAAAGGATGAGAGGTAAGTCTGTTACAGGTGATAAATATTTCTCATTTAAAATGGTTGAATACAGGTGATGACATTGTAAAAGAAACTGCCAAGAGGGTATTGTGGATTATAAGATTATAAGAACACATACATTAAGAATACTTGTGTACACTCACTGCGAGGTTTTGTAATCATCAAAATGAGGAAAAATTGACTAACATCTTCTTGGAAATTTACACACATGTATACAGGGAAAAGCATTGCACAATTATATGGGTATTTTGAGCTACACAAACACATGTGGCATCAAAATTTTGTTCAAATTCATCAACTTTTTCTAGAGCTATCCTTTTCGTCTTCCTTTACTATTGTGACATTCTTCCATTTAGGAAAAAAATAAAAAATAAAAAAATAACAGTTTATTGATTTAAAAAAACAAAAACGTTGTGGCAAAATAATGATAGTGCATACAAACAATTGTGATGTGCATTGACAAAAATAAGTAATTTATCAACACAAAATATTTGTGTCATCTCTCAAAGATAGAATAAAGGAATAGTGGTGGCAGATTTCTCAGGAAGAAATTATCTAAACTCTTGGTATGAATCACGTGAACTGGCATTGCAACGGTTTGAAAGGGCGGAAGTACACCTATGGGTCAAAATTTTGTTTTGATGTATTTATCTAATGCTTATTTCTAGTTAATCACTTTTGTGTTTCAAGTTTCGTGAAACTCTAAAACTAGAGCATAGTAACACATTGTAATAGACTTGTATACTAATGTATTTCAATTTATGCAACCCTTGTTACCAGCCATTTCATTCACCTTCTATAAAATAATGGCATCTCTATGGATGGAATCCACTTTGCTTGTTGTACATTAGTTGTTGCTAT
The DNA here is from genome assembly GCA_037976565.1 of Mesocentrotus franciscanus. Taxonomy (NCBI): domain Eukaryota; kingdom Metazoa; phylum Echinodermata; class Echinoidea; order Camarodonta; family Strongylocentrotidae; genus Mesocentrotus; species Mesocentrotus franciscanus. Next base: position 23,799,985 of record CP137682.1, read on the forward strand.
GTCAGGCAAGTCTCTGGCAAGTTTTTAGTTGTCAAGAGAAACATTTGTATAAAAAAGTTTGCATAAAATTAGTCAATATGCCTGTTTTATATTATTTTTTTGTCATTTTCATGCATCATTTTCTTGTGTATCAACAGGATCTTGTGGAAGAAGAATGAAGTTGCAGACTACGAAGCCACCACTTTCTCAATATTCTACAACAACGCCCTCTTTCTTCTACTGGTTCTCTTCATGTCCTTCTTTGCTCTCAAGTCACAAGACCCAAACATGTATCCTTTCTCAAACTGATGATGATGATGAGGATGATGATGATGGTGGTGGTGATGATGATGATGATGAAGAGTGTTGGTGGAAATAATGATAATGATGTTTGTTAATGGTGTTGATGGTGATGATGCAGAAACTAGCTATGATGGTGGTGATGATGATGAGGATTATAATTATGGTGCTAGTGGTGATGATGATGATGGTGGTGGTGGTGATGATATTGGTGGTGGTAGTAGTGATGGTGGTGGTAGTAGTAGTGGTGGAGGTGATGGTAAATATTGCTGATTATGATGAGGATAATGGTTGTGGTTATTATGGTAATGATGATGATGATGATTTTGGATGGTGATGAACTGATAATGATGATGATGATATTGAAGATATTTGTGGTATTATCCATCTCTTTTGTTATGAAAATCTATTTTTCCTTAACCAATTTTTTTTCCCAGCAATTACATTTTGTCAGTAGCGCTGTCTGCAGGTCTTCTGGCGCTTCTATCAACAGGCCAGAAATAGTCAACTTTTTTTCTTCTTCTTTTCCTTCTATTTGGATGTTTGTAGTCAGATGAATATTAGTGTAGAATATAAAAAATGAAGCAATAAATGTCATTGTTTCGTAACTCCATTTTCTTGTCATTCTTTGTTTTCTCAGTATTTCTTGACTCAATTATCTGGCAGTGACAAAACAGTCCTTGCATTTCACCATTGATGATTTGAATAGTAATTTGTAAACTCAAACTAAAGAAAAAGAATCAATGCATTCTGCAATCTGAACAGAACGATGGACCATGCATGGTTTGACTGAACCTTTTAATTATGTATGAAGATGGTGTATTCCAAGGCAAAATTACCAGAATAAATTGTAAATGTGAATTGGAAGGATAATCACTGAAGCATTCCATTGCCTTTCAAAAGAAACTAGAAATAAATATTTGTTGGTTTTCAGGATACGGTTCTTGTTCATTGTGTAAATTTTTAGGGAAATGTTTCATTTGTTTTCAGCAGATTTTGCATGTTACATCATGAATAGATACAAAAAAGATGCAGTGAATAAGATTAAATACACTTATTTTATAATGTATCTATTTTGTGTTTCCCAGAATTTTGAGTCCAGAGTGAACTTGTACGTGAGTGGAGAGAAAATCTGTCTACCAACAAACAAACAAAAGACAAAAATATTCCCCCAGATTAACAAACAAAACAAAACAACAAAGAGACAAAACAAACAAACAAAAAACAGTGAATCAAAACAAAACACAAAATAAAACAACAGTAAAGAATGGAAGTGCTAAAGTTGTTTCGTGAATTTGAGAGGGTGAGTGTGAGTGAAAATAAATGCTGCGAGTGACAGGACATTTTGAGTTCGTGGTTACAAAGGAAGTAAAAGTGTATAACTTCATTTGAGAGATAACGATAATTTTTGTGACTTGTGAGTAAATGCAAGCAGTGCTGAATCTAAGACTAGAATTTTGTTTGTGTGAATGAAAGAGTAAAGTATGAAGCGATTTCAAAGACAGAGAATCTAAAACTTTCGATGTATTTTGAAGTTTGGGATGATGTGATGTGATGTTGTAAACTTGACGAGTGTAATTAAAGTATGAAATATCTTGTAGAAAACGTAAAAGTTTCATTGTGAGTTTGGGATTGTAAGTATGAGGAAGAAAATGAAAAGTTAATATTTAAAACTAAAAGAGAAATACCAGTCTTTAGTCTACTTGATCACCTTTGTTTTCACCTTTTTTTTAAATTCACGGCACCCTTTTAGAAGTCAGTGGCGGATCCAGGGGGGGGGCCCTCCCCTAGAAATAAAAAACAAGTAAAAACACCTTTTTTTGAAAAAGAAAGAAGTTGGGCCCCCTCCCCTGGCGCCCAAGGGGTGGTGGTGGAAAAAAATTACCCTTTTTTTCGGGTGCCAACATTTTTTTTTTGCTCACTACCCCCACTGAGCGAAAAATCGACCGGCACGATTTTCAAATTTTCGCACGAAGTGGGCCCCTTTTTAGGCTCCCTCCCTTGCCGCCGGCTGGATCCGCCCGTTAGAAGTTACGAAGTTTCGCGTCAACCCAATCCGCAATTCATCAAAGAGGGGGTTGTTTTCCACCCCTCGTACACATAGTCATAGACGTATGGGCACATTTTCGCGTGAGGACCTCTTGCCCGAAAAAATATCCGGATCCATTATAATGCGTGCAAGCGAAAAAATACACTTTATTATGGCAAATATGTTATTTAGTCATCAATGATTGAAAAGTGTATATTCAGTCATCTCGTTGCCATGAATCGTCTTGATTTATCAATTTTGCGAGAATTGCATATAGCGAGGGGAGAAAATACACTACGTCGTGTTATAATTTTCATTTCGATATAAAAATAAAATAAATAGGGTTTTTATGTTCGGGCGCCATGCTGCCCGAATTATGCCGATATTCGGTCAGCGAGGTGCCCGAAAATTGTCATACATATATCATCATATGGGGATATTCATGGACCTCGCTGTCTGAAACTATCCCGTTCCTAAATTTTGCGAGCGAGGAAAAAGACACTTTATTATCTCTGAAATGTTATTTCCTCGTCAAAATATCCAAATAATACTTGGGCATCTTGCGGTTTCTTATACTTTGTTTTCATGAAGTTGACGTTATTTCAAAATATATTTTAAATTTTACTAAAATACTCTCGCTGCAACTGAATTGATAAAAGGCTGTTCTAGATAGTCAAAATTGAGGGGGCTCATTGACCTGGCCGGGAATTAGAATTAGAGCGGGAAAAGTTTGCATTTAACTTGAGAGAAACTGACACACATAGGCCTACTCCCCCTCTCTCTCTCTCTCTCTCTCTCTCTCTCTCTCTCTCTCTCTCCGTATCACGTATGTCTTCTATCTTTCACTCCTAACTCCTTCTTTTCCTCCTGTGCTGCACAATACATCAAGAACGCAGATCGGATCACCCCAAATCATTTTTCGATAATCGTTCAATGCACCTCTCACAACAGATATCAAGTTGTCCCCCATTACTGGATGGCTTATCTTACTCCTTTTCTTCATTTTGGGCCCAACGAAATTTTCAGTTTCTGATGCAATGCTATTTCAAGGTTGTTGCTTTTGTACTTGTAATTGTTATAATTCTGATTATTTTTATTACGTGTACTCTGCCTTTTTTTTTTCTTCTTTTTTCCAGATCATCTCAATCGTTTGTAAATATCTTAATTTGTCATTGATTTTTTTTGTAACACAGCATTTGTATTTTTTTGGAAAGTTTGTATATGTTATGATTTGATTTCTTAATAAACACATAAAAAAAAAATTAAAAAAAGTTGTCCCCCATTACTGATTCGCATTATATTATAAACTTTGAAGAGCGTTGTCGAGCAATCTTTCCCTTAGTATTATTTCAAGTTCTGTTTCCTTTTCCTTCATCTCTCCCCTCGCTCTCACATTTTTTTTTTTTGGGGGGGGGCGGGGGTGGCCATTTGATGGTGGGGTGGGGCACGTGACTCCCCGTTTCTACGCCAATGAGACCGACAATGCCAGTCTCGTGGGCTGTCGGTCTACTGGGATGTCGAGTGTTGGTGCAACTCTGAATGCAATGAACTCATATTCAGTGGCGTAGCGTGAGTCCACCCACTGAGGGGACATTGGAACGATTAGGGGGCATTGGTCTTACTCGGAAAATGAAACTCGAATGTATAAGGCTACTGATTAAGGGATGGGGGAGGTGGTCCAGGTGTCTTCAGTTCTCTTTCTTTCCCCTTCTCGCTTTCCCCTCCCTCTTTTCTCTTTTTTATCTTTATTATTATTTTTTTTTTTGGGGGGGGAGGGAGGACACGTGCCCCCGTGTTCCCTGTATTCCTACGTCACATATACTGCCCGTAATATACTATAGTATGCTTAGATCTCACATGGTAAAATAAAGCTTGCAGCAACCTATATGACAGGGTGAAGCCGGCGTACGCCCCTTTTCTGATCTGAGCAGGGGTATGTGTGGAAGTTAATAATTTCTTCTCTTTTCTTCCCCCCTTCTCTCTCTCTCTCTCTCTCTCTCTCTCTCTATTCTGCTTTCTCAAACTTTCTTCCACCATCACTGAATAGATTGGAGGACGGGGAGATCGAGGGGTCATGTACCTCACCTCTGCAGCCGACACATGTGGTAATGACATTTCCCACCACCCTCTCACTGTCCTGCAGGACTAGTCGAAATGCCTGATATAATTATAGATGAATTCAGGAAAGGCAGCTGAAAACGTTTGAGCTCCCATTAGAAAAAAAAAACATCAAAAGAAAAACAAACAAACAAAACAACAACAACAGCAAATACACAACAATATATACAAAAAGCTATTATAAATACCCCGCGCCCCCATCCCTGGAGTCCACCTTTCGATTCACTAGAAAGGCCGGTTGGATTTTCGGGCCGATGGGGAAATCCTTCCTCCCTCACCCTTCTCCCTCTCGATCCCTCGATCCCTTCCCTCCCCCTCCTCCCCGGCCCCTTCTCAACCCCCTCCCCTGGGTCCGTCTGGAAAGGGCCCTCGTCGGATTTCCGAGGTGATGTCGAGAACGACCCCCTTTCAAACAATCTTAAATCTGCCCATGCCCTATACCTAAACCTTTTCCCCAATGTGCACCTTCTCCACTTCCTGCCATGCATTGGCATCAGGACATGCTAACACATGATGGCTTCCTGCAATTCTCACCGGTTGGGATGGGAGCAGCAAATGTAGACTGCCAAATGAAGTGCCTTATTTCCACAAACTTGGCAATTCTAGTACTGTTTGCAAATGCTTGTTCAAATATTATTTTGAGAACGAATCTCTTCGATATAAAGTTATTCAGTAGGCCCTATTCGTCTGAAGCAAATGGGAGCCTATAGCTAAGTACGAGAGAAAGTGACAGACTAATTCTAAATTGTTCATGCATGACATGGCTAGGATTGTACACCAGAAATAACTGAAATAATAATAATGGCAATAATAAAAAATAAAAATAATAATATTAATAATATTAATAATGATAATAACAATTTAAAAAAATTATGATAATAAAAATAATAATTATAACAATAATTATAATAATAAAAATAATAGTTATAATAATAAAATAATAATACGACATCTTATACGAAAAGTACTTCAGGTCTAAGGCTGAACGGGTTGTAGCTTGCCCTCAGTATGCCAATGAGATAAAACCAGCATTGAAGCTGAGATGTTGATGAAATAATAATACCAAGTACTACTACTACGCAAAATTGTTATAATTTTCTAGTGTTAAAAGCACAACTCATTATCATCCCAGAATTCCCATGCTGGGTCGGCATGAGGCTCAGCATCCATTATTTGCTCAACTAAATGTTATACCTTTTCTTCATTTCCTTCCAAAGTATATAGTAGACTTTGCATAATCAAACAAGCCAGATTATTCAGTCTGTAAGTTTCGTCTGCTGCTATTGGAAAGCTGTTTTCTACCATTATCACAAAATATAGATCTACCGAGGCTCAGGTATGGTCCTTATCCATATAGAAGTTCTGATGGACTTTAAAATAAGCCGCAACTTGACTTTCAACAAATAAGAATCAATTATAGGCGTTATAAGGTATAGGCTAATCAAGTTGGTCACTTGATTCAGATATCATGGAGTTTGGTCACTTGATTACAATTAAGTAGACAAACCCTCTAAAACTGAATACCATGAAGTTGACTACACAAAGACATATATAGACTAAATACATTTCAACGAAAATGAACTATACTGTAGCCAAGAAGAAAAAAAGTATACTATATAGGCTCACCATGCAGAGATAGGATAGTTTTTCATCAAACTGTTTCTTAAACTTTTGATGAGATGGAACAAAGTTTTAGAGATCCTTCACGGTTTCTTTCTGAAACTCGCCTATCATTTATCTGAGTCAGTGACAAATCTATTTTGATTGAAAGAACTACAATTGCTAGGGGGAAAAAGATGAAACGACAAAATACTGAGATCAGATTTCTATTTTCAAGGTCTGTGATAAAAAAAAGCGGAAGAACGAAATAGAAAGCCTTTTAATGTTTAGTATAGGCTATAGTGAAAGGCCGCTTGGAAACATTCTGTTTTCAAAACCCCTCAAATGAAAAGATATACCCAAGACGACTAAAGTCTCAGATTCCCTAAAAACATAAGCTGTCAAAATGTCAATGTATGAATGTGAGTTGGACTTGACCGCGCCTCCGAACTTTCTATGAAATATGTTAATAGTGCGGAAACATAATACCACGTAGCTACAATTATGTAAATAAGGTAAATTTTGCAAAGAAACACGCATAAGCCGAGTGTTGTAAACAATATCAATTTATAACGCTTCAATGAATAAGGGTATGTGTTTTCAACAAGTTCATCATAACTCAAAAATATGTCCCCTCCGAAAGCGCCCTAAGCATCTTATGTCCCAGCAGTAAGCTATCCTTAGCCTATGCCATTAACTAAGATGTAACTATTATGGGATGGAGAAGTAATTATTATGGGATGGAAGTAAGGGCCACTGACGTCATTATGCGCATGTGCAATTAACGATTTACTACCCTTTTGTCGAGGGGGTAAGTTTTTGTCTCCGCCATCTTCTGACTTCCTCCCCTTTCGATAACCCGGATTTTCTTCATCACTTTGGGACAGAGTGTGAGTGTTCTGGTCGGAGGATTCCGTTCACGGAATATTCTCTCACCATTTCAAAATGCCAGGAGCATCAAAAAAGGAAGAAGAAACGGAAGATTATGGATATGATTTAGACACGACCGGTGAGAGTGGGGCCATCAACGAGGGAGGCGAACAGGCCGAGTTCGGTATGTGAATGATTATTGAAAATATCGATGATATTGGTGATTTTTACGAGTGCGCTACAGTGATTTGTTTGCTCTCAAATTTTATTGTGGCATAGTTTATAGTGTATCTAACAATATTGGAGCCTTCCAAGGATGCTAGTATATTTTTACAGCTAGAAATCTTGATTTTTAAGCAATATATCAAAAATTGGTCAAGGTCCGCCGATCATCGTAACTAAAATAACGACGTGATCGATCATCGTCTCTAGCGAACGCCTAGACACCGGCGATCTTCCAATAACACTATTTTGAACTCCCGGCGCCAAATCTTAAGAAATGTGTGTTCAGTTTGTGCTATGATAATTTAGCTTCAGTATTCTGGTGATATTTTTCTCGTATTGGACCGAGAATGTTGTGAAAATGGGAGGTTTTGGCGAAGAGTCGCAAGCGGATTAGTTATGAAGATAATTATCAATCCGTTCATTTTCGCACGGTGAATGAATGAGCTCGTGTGGTTTGTGTGTGTGTGCCGCGTTTTACCAAGCGCAGCATGTGAGTGTGTTTGTAGCATTGTGTGTATTGCTTACACGTGAATGGGTTTTCAGCGTGTGTTGCTTACTCCTGCGTTGTACACATGTAAAGAACAGCTGTGTGAGTGCTGTGAATGAGTGCCAGTGTGATTGTAATCTTGACATGAACAATTGAAAAATATATTATGAAAACAAAGATAAATTATAATTATGAGCAAATTCAATGAATATTATTTTTAAAAGGCCACAATTTATATCATCTATCTGTAAAATTTCTTATTTCTTCACAGCAACAGATTCTTCTAAGTTCTAGATTTTCTAGCTCTCTCGTGAGATTTTCGTTGCTGAACAATTGTAATTTTTAAAATTTTGTTTTGGAGATTATTGTATTAAATTTCGTTGCTGTGTCCACGTCCTCTTTCTTTATAACTGTAATTTCCCACCATTTTCATTAAATTATTATGATTGTCTCACAGATGGGGATACCCCACCAAAGAAGAAAAAAAGTAAGAAGAATAAGAAGGACAAGAGGAAGGATGGAAAATCCAGTAAAAAGCGAAAGCGAGATAGCGAGGTAATGTATATATTTGTCAAAGACTCAAAGTACAAGAATTATGTCAAATATGATCCTTTTCTATCATTTGATTGTTTTCTTTTTCTTTTTCTGAAGTTGCATGTTGTTTTTGTTTTAGTGAATAAACTGGATTTTTGTTGTTGATCTTTTGTTTTTTAGCATTATTAATTACCTGTATGAGTAATATTGATCAAGGAACAAAACAAATTGGTGAAATTAAGATAATTCATATGAATTTCAAATAATGGATATTTCAATGAGCTGTTTATTTCAAAAAAATATTTGTACATGCCTTCTACATGTAAATACGATAATTTCACAATATTTATAGTTTTTTCAATATTACTTTTGAGAAGACTTACTCAATTATAATAAGTTGAAATATTTACTTTAGAATTGTACTTCAGACATTGGATTACTAATTTGTGTTGTTTGCTGTGAAAAATGTTCATATTAATATACACTGTCTAACGGTTGAATTAAAAAAAAAAATGTCATTGTTTATCATTTCCCATGTTTATCATGATAACTTGGAAATAAGGTGCTTAGATTTTGAATTTATCACATACAATGTAATTCTTGATAAAAACATAGTTGCAAAGAGAATGAGCACTTCTGTATATATGTAATTAAAAAAATAGCTTCATAGCCCCATAATGTTTAAAATTGTTTTGAAATGTAAAATATGTCAAATTCTCATAGTAATTCCCTTAAAGAAGTTTTTAGTAATCAAGAATGCTTGGAAAATGGCATTTAAAAAAGATTCCATACTATGAAAAGTGTATCAGTTTTGCTGTTCAATCAGTTGAACAGCACGCTAATCCACATGAATGTAGTGAAAGATGCTATATATATATATATATATATGAGAATTTGTAACTGCCCTGAATATCTAACAACTCATTGTATCACCAATGGTATTTTTGATAACAAGTTTTAACCAGTTTCTTTTTTAATCGCCCTTCTTAGTACTGTGTTCCATGATAACATGATTTCACATTGCATGAACTCCTTTTTAATTTCAAGAAGAAGAGTAAGCTTGCCTTATTCAAAAGTCGTACGATTTGGGTGATTTCAATTGTGTTTTAACTTCACTTAAAGTTTAAAGCCCCCATCACACCAAACTAGTTCTCACTACCGGTATGTTCTGGAACCGTCATAGAAAATCGTAAAACGGATATCAAATTTGCCATTTCCAAGCAGTCCAAGCCCATCCGTAGTCAGTTACAACTTGTTCTAACTAGTTCTACCTCGTTCCCAATACGTCCAAACCCATTCTGAGTAGTTCACAACTTGTTCTAACTAGTTTGTAACCCAACCACCCCGTTCAGAGACAGTTCAACTCGTCCTCATCTCATTCTTAGTGCGTTTGAACGTGTGCCTAGTACGTGTGCAATCACACCCTGGCTTAAGGGCTATAAAAACCTAGCGCGTTCTTACGATTCCTTATTTCCGTTCAACGCTTCAAGCTGTGCAGATCCAAGACATTTGAGTTGGGTCTGTTTGCCAACGGGATGAACAAGCAAACGGACCCATTGAGCTACAAACTGACCCGGTCGTACTACTAATTGATGCTCAACCACATCACGTTGTAACACGTTCCTATAAGGATCAGCAATTCCGTTCGTAGTACGTCCATCTCGTTTTAAGTGTGTTGTCACTCCGTCTAATTGCAGGACTGGGAAAATTTTGAACAGGCTCAAAGTTCTAGAGCACTAGGAAGAGCACCCTTCCGTCCATGTCAGTCCAAGCCCGTCCATGAAATTTTTAAGCAGATCGTAAACAGTTGCTACTACGCTCACTCCGTTTGCACACAGTTTGAGCGCGTTTGGCAACATTTTCCAGAACGTAGTGAGAACTAGTTTGGTGTGATGGGGGCTTACGTTAAGATGTATGGCAATGCAGAACCTATTGTACTTAGTTTATCTCTGCATGATCCTTTTTCATTTGGGCTGGGAATAATGTGTGTTTGCTTGTGGTTTTGGCTTGTTTGTGCATGTAGGGGAGTGACCATCATGGCAGCGATGAATCGGAAGGAGAGACTAAAGGAAAGAGCAAAAAGAAGAAAGAATACAAGGTTGGAGTTAAATCTCTAAAATTAAAGAAATATTGTGGCATATATACATGTACATTTACTCTTGATTCTTGTACACTTATATTGCACGGGAGGGAAAATGGTAACAGTGAAAAACTGGTTAGGAATAGGAATAGGAAAAACAAGTGCGGAATAAAAGTAATACCACCAATCACACTGAGTATATAAAAACGTTATTTTAGCATGCATGTTCCTCATTAATATCTTATAACGTTTTGATTTCATTCGTTTTTAAAGTATTTGTGCATGATCATTAGAATTTTTGTTTATACCTCCGCCCACCTAAGGTGGTGCCGGAGGCCTTATTTTTTCATGGTTCATTCTTTATACCCTAATTCAGGCATTTCATTTTCATTCATTAATCAATTCTTTAATTTAAGTTTTAATTTCCTGAAATATATTTCCCTTATGGTGTAAAGAGCAATACAATGTACATGCCTTCAGGATCCAGACAATGCATGTAAAATGTAGCACAACATTTGTTTTGTCAATAAGTGAAATAATACAAAATTATGTAATGTTAGAGTAATGGTCAAAATTTCCAGCTTATAAGTTTCAGATATTGTTTATTACACATGCTTGACGCTTTTTTTCTTCTCGCTTTTACATTACATTCTACTTCTGTTTTCCTCTTCAGCCTATGGAATTCCAATTAAACCTCATCCCTCCTCCAAAGCCACAGACTGAGACGTCCATGGACTTGATGCGGAAATACGGTATTGAGGAGTTTGAAATGGAATACACAGAATCAGACTATGATGAGCTCATCAACTACAAACTCTACACAGATAACATCCGTCCCCTGGTTTTGGATCGGGCCCCCAAACTTCATTCACAGAAACTGGTCAACCTCTTGGCGGCTCTGTGGAAAGAGTTTGCTGCCAACAACCCCAAGAAGAAGAAACCGGTGTCCACGCCCGTCCTTGACTTCAAACCCACGGATGAAGCCAAAGAAGCAGAGGTAGAGGAGGAGGACGACGACGAGTCTAAGAGGGAGAGCTTGGAAGTAGATGTCAAAGTTCAGGAAGAGGAGAAGGAAGAGGAAGTGAAAGAAAAGAAGGGAGGAAAAGGTAAGGAAACCAGATACATGCCATGTACTTGAATTGCAGTAAGGAAATATGATATGATTACAATTGTTGCAAAGAAGTGTGATATTGGAATCACTTTACATGTGGGTGGAGTGAGGATAAAATGCTCACCCCCATCTTTTTACAAAGTAAGGAAATAAGCTAATTTGACTCCATGTAACACCTTACACCACATTTACAATACTTCAAAGTGGAGGAATAGAATAGTTTTAATTAATGTATCAAAGTACTTTTTTTTCTTCTTCATCTTGAGCTTGTGACATTTTATTGTTACAGCATTAATATTATAAGTTTTGTATACAAGATTTTATCCGATGACCAGGATAATAATATCTGTAAAGCGCTTAGAGATGGTTTTCCGTATTAAGTGCTATATACATCCAGATTCTTCTTCTTATTTTTGTTTGTCAGTTGATGTACTAGGAATATTTTTCTCTGAATTACAGAAACCATGGTATCCACATTCAGCATTTGCCTTGCACCACTAATGTCAATAGAACATCCCTTTGATTTTAAAGTGCAGCAGGGAGAAAATCTTTACACATATTTTAAGCTGCAAAATAACATTTGTGGTTCCCAGACCATAATTAAAAGGTCTATTTTGTTGTTGTTCCTTATTCACTTTTTTATAAAGCACTAAATATATTTGGAACTTTAAGCTATAAATTTAGAAAGACTAACTGTCCATGGTCCATTCATTTTGTTCCATTTTCTTTTTTTCTCCTGTCCAGGTAAAGGAAGAGGAAAGGACAAAGGCAAGAAGAAGAAAACTGTTGCACCTCTGAAGATCAAGGTCGGAGGTCTGAATAAGAAGAGGAAATCCCCATCGGTAAGTGTCATTACGTGGACTATGCTTTTACTTGTATAAAAACAATTTGAGCTTTGAAAACTGTTAAGTAACAAAGGTCTGCATAGTTTTTAAAGCCTATCTGTACTAGTTTGGCCAGGAGGGATTAGACCTCCCTGCATGGTCACTGAGAGGTGGTTATCTCATCAAATCAGCTCTCAATTAACATAAGAAATGGGGGACCAACGGTCACCGCTTAGACATTGTTTGCTATATAGAGGGCGCAAGTAGCTATAAGTAGTGCAGTGGGGCTTTAATAAACAATTACTTGGGAAGTCGAAATGATACTATTTCATTTCAAAAGTTGTGTTACATCATATGAGTTAAGGTCCTTCTGGCTCCCAACAGATCATTACAACATGTGTAATGACAATGGACTGTATTAGTATACAACATGCATTTGGAAAATTGGTTTGTTATATCTCATTATATCCTTGTGGGAGAATTTAGTCAGAACCACAACAGTCTGGCAATCGTAGAGAAATTTGCTTTGGATGTTCTGTTTCATTCTGAATAGGCCTATTTTCTGACATGTCCAACACTGTTCCTGCTCTCTGCAAATGGAGACAAATCCTAGATTGATCTCGGTCTTTTTGTAAACTCGAGAGAAAAGGAAGCGTCGCAGAGCAATGTAATCCATGTGGTTCATGAAGAAAGCAAAACAAAACAAAGTAGAGTACTGTATGACCACAGTTTTATGCAAGATATTGATGTTAAGTTATTTAATCCTTTATATTGTCCAGGAGGACAGTGACAGCCTGAGCGAGAGCGAGCACTCTGCAGAAGAAGATGAAGAAGCCAGCTCAAAGAGCACAAGTGTCAAGTCTGACAGCGCCAGCCGACCGGCACCTCGTAGCAGAGCTCCCAAGGCGTCCAAGCCAAAGGCACCAGCCAAAAGAAGAAAAAGAAGAGGACAGGTGATGAAGATGAAGATGGTTATGAGGTAAGCTTTGCCTTATGATTCTTGTTGCTTTGTGTAAACCATTTGGAAGTAGTGAAGAAAGAGGCATGGATGATGATAATTTGTGCTGCCATAAGCAAACCAGGAAATAATGCAATGGTCTTCAAAATTGAAGGCATCAAAATGACATGCTTGTATGGGACTGTGTATTCTATTGACTGCCCGGTTGATCCAACTTCCTTGTATCATTTTGCTTTTTTTTTAGTTGTCTAAAATTACCAAATTCATTATGGAGACTGCCAAAAGCTAACTTTGATACCATTTCATGTTATCTGAAAAGTTCAAACATACTGATGCAGTACTGTATTAAAGAGAATTAAGATCGAGTTCTGGGGAGAGGTGAAAAATAATTTGCGAGCGTTATCATTGTTATTATGCAAGTGTGGAAGAAGATCAGAGAAAAATGTTCCCTGAAAAGTATGGCTCTTCAAATGCCTTCATATTCTAAATATGACAAGTAACAGCTTAGAAATGAGGCTCAGTTTTTATGCCACATGTTTGTGTAGTCCCATATACATCTTTATGTGTACTGTGCTTGTTACTTTACCAAGACTGTGCCAAATTTCTTATCATTTTGATGACTCCAGAACCTTGCAGTACACACCAATACTTACTTGCAACATGATCAACTTTTTCTGATCGATTCCACCCCGTTTCTTTCACAATGCAATCGCATGACCAGAAATAAATTTTATCTTTAAGTAAACCAAGTGATTCACCCAAATTTTTTAATTTCTCTTTGCTCAATAGTCTGCTTTTTTATCATACATTTGATAAATAAGTTTTTATGGCACATTGGATTCATGGAATGGGAAAGGGGGGATTTATGAGGAAGTTATATCCGGTCATTGCCAGAACTCAAGACTTCATCTAATTCAATGTGGTAATTTGGATGTGATGTTCATCTTGTAATTTTTTTTAAATTTCTGTATGATAGACTGACCATCAGGATTACTGTGAGGTTTGCCAGCAAGGAGGGGAGATCATCCTCTGTGATACCTGCCCTAAGGCCTACCATCTGGTGTGCTTGGATCCTGAGCTGGAGACTGCACCAGAAGGCAAATGGAGCTGCCCCCACTGCGTAAGTACAAAAGACACTGACAGTCTTTCATTTGCAAAGGGAGAGTACTAACCTGCGTCTGTTTCAGTCGTGTATCAATAACAAAATTGACACAGTTCTGTATAAAGAAAATTTTTGTCCATCCAATCAAATTAGCAATTTCAGTAGTTTATATCTAGCATTTCACTTTTTATTGATAACAAGTTACATGAAAGAGTACATACTCCTCTAAAATGTTCTTGTAAGAGTATGCAACCACTTGATGGGGTCAAAGGTGAATTAAAGATGTGTCTGCTAATGAATTTTATTATCTTTCCCGTTGTATTTTTCTTTAATCTAAGAACTTAAGCAATATGTTCTCATGTTTTTTTTCATGTCAGTGAGAGACCATATATGTGAAAAAACTGCAATCGTTGTTTTTCCTTCTCAATTTGTTGAGTGTACAAAAGTAAGGGATATATTTTGTGAGTTGATCAACACTTGAATTAGATCACTTTTTCTTTTCTTTTTTCGGTATAAGAGTTGTTTGTTTTGATTAAAATTCACAATTAACAATTTTTTTCGTCAATGGACATGACTTTAATTTGTTCTTTTTTGCCCTGTTTCATTTAGGAAGGAGAGGGCATCCCAGAGCCTGAACCTACGGATGAGCACATGGAGTTCTGTCGTGTATGTCATGATGGTGGAGAGCTGTTGTGCTGTGAGCAGTGCCCATCCTCCTACCATATCTTCTGCCTCAATCCGCCCCTACGCAAGATTCCCGATGATGACTGGGTCTGCCCCAGATGTGCTGTGAGTAAAAAAAAAAAATTATTTTGAAACATATTTCTTTTTACTTTTGCCCCTCCCCCCGTAAAGTATATAAGGTTCACCTAGGGCATTAAAGGCTATCGATTGTGATAACAAAACCTTGTTTGCAGTGGCAAGTGGCTTTTGTTAATCTACTTGTACTTGTGGACAATAACGAAGTGATCTTTCTTCATTAATAAACAAATTTGCACATAAGATGAAAAGTTATAATATTCATGTTTGGAATTCTTCAAAACTTGTAAATGAAGATGAATTGCGATGTCTAACTTTATCTTTCAGAAAAATCTTTGTGTGGCCCTAAGGCTGAATTATATCGTAAAATACACAGTGAAATATGTATATTAAGTATAGAAATTAGCTGTTCCATAAATATGATTTTAGCAATGATCCGAAACATTACATGGTATGAGGTTGCATCTTTACCAACCACTGATTGGGTGTATGGGCCTCTTTGATCTCCAGTGTGAGCCTCCAGCAGGGCGTGTCCAGAAGATCCTGACCTGGAGATGGAACACACCCGAGATGCCTCCAGAGGAACCGGAGGAGGAGCCGGAGGAAGGAGCAGAGCCCAAGGAGGAGGATCCTATCCTCAAGAAACTCCGGGAGCAGAAACCCAAACCCATCAGAGAATTCTTCTGCAAGTTCCATGGCATGTCCTTCTGGCATTCTGAATGGGTATCTGAACTACAGGTGAGTGCACTTAGGTTGAACTTGGCTGAGGGCCAAGACAAGACATTGACAAAGAAAAAAAAACATGACAATCGTGAGCTGTACAGCTCTGGAAAGCTCTATATGAGCAAGACATAGAAATTGTCACAAGAAATCTCACATTGATTATTACAGATCTCATAAGAGCTCTGGTAGGGAAAGAAATATTGTTTACACTTCTTGGCAAGTTTGAATGATCCATGTGTGGATTGATTTCCTTTTATCTTGATGCTAAATACATTGTAGCAATTGTCGATTAAACACACCAAGAAAAACGTAGCTAAAGAGCATAGCTACACATCATCCAGAAATCTAGATGGTTGTGACATTTAAATATGGTGACCAATTGATGTGGCCCATAAAATCACTGAGAATTGTTTGTGTGCACAAAATGTATTAGTCTACATTTTTTACATACTCATTTAATTGCAAGTGTCATGTTTAAGGGGAACATTTATTTTTGAGAACTGTTTATAATATCAAATATTGTTTATTTCTATTACTTCTTTCTTCAGATGGAGGTTTTCCACAGCATCCTGCACAGGAACTTCATCCGTAAGAACGACATGGAGGACCCACCCACGTTTGATGATGAGGAGAGCATTGCTAGGGCCAAGAGGAAAGAAGCTAAAATCCACCAAGATCACGAGACGGACAAAGAGCATAAACACAAGGCTGAAGAGGAGAAGGAAAATGTAAGTATTAAGCCTAGTTCTCATATGACATTGTAAACCGGTCTCCAGTCTATGTTCTTACAGTGATCAAATTTTCCCATTCTTTTCAAAGGACACATGAAATTTTTTCCTTTAGTCTACAAGGAGTGAAAACTTGTATCTGCATTGTTAGGTGTTGATTTAGTTCCTCAGTACAAGAGAAAAGGAATGTTTTGAACGTTTTAGGTTTACAATACTAGTAAGTGAAAAGTTAAACTTTTCCTTCATGTTGATAAAATTTTAGAATAAAACATATCCATATCCCTTATAATTCTCTCACAGCAAATATATGTTATTCATTAGTACATGATAACCAATTTAAACTATCCACTCTTCATTTCTTCTTTTTATCCAACCAGGAGAAGAAAGAAGCAGAAGCAAAGGATGGAGAAGCCAAAGAAGGAGAGGATGGAGAGAAGGAGGAGAAGGAGGATAAAGAGGACAAGTCTGAGACGGACTCCGACAAGAAGGGAGAAGACACCGAGGAGGAAGAAGAGGAAGATGAAGTGGACGCTGAGATTCTTGCCACCATTGAGAAGTTTGTGCAGTATGGTGTGCAGCCAGAGTGGATGCAGATACACAGGATCATCAACAGCAAGGTAAGCATCACAAGACAGAGTGCATCATCTACTTAGAGTCAGAAGGGCATTAACTCTGTAATAGGATATCAGTTAATGCCCTTCTGGCTGTCTGCAGACAATGTGAGTTAGCTAGACAACTCCTGTGATCATTGTAGGAAGGTAAGCATCACAAGACAGAGTACTTCATCTACTAATAGCGTCAGAAGGGCATTAACTCTGTAATAGGATATCAGTAACGCCCTTCTGGCTGTCAGCAGACAATGTGAGTTAGCTAGACAGCTCCTGTGATCATTGTAGGAAGCTGTGATGGTTCAGTGATTAAGGAGGGGTCTGGTGAGTGGGAGGTCCTGGGTTTGAAACCAAGTACCCTTTGGTAGGTATTAATTTCCATTACCAAGTCTCTTGATTAGGACTTGGAGCTGTACATGTGTGTCCCATTGGTTGTTCACCTACAAGCATATATTTGCTTCTCATCAGTGAGATTAAATCGATCATTAATCCTTAATCACTTCAAGTCTTGGGATTTGGATAGGATAATTTACATTTGGTGTAGTGCCTTAGTCCTGTCATGTAATTTGTATTATCTTGAACTTCTGCAGATGTAAATACTTGTATAATTCTAATATTTTCTTATTGATGCAAGTAGCTCATTCTAATTTGGTTCATGTCTATGTATATTTTTGACAAGATGTATATGTCTTCAACTCGCATTCATTTCATCTGTTTGTTTTTGTGATGCCATCAGACTGATCGCTATGGCAACATTAGCTTCTTCATCAAGTGGAAGATCTTGCCCTACGATCACTCCACTTGGGAGGAGGAGGAGTTTGTGAGGAAGATCCCTGAGGGTAACAAACAGATCCAGTACTTCTGGGACCTCAAGTAAGTAAACAATGCCATTTTACGTAAGAATTATTTTGCAATATTTTTGTCTAACGTAACTTGTCCTGTGCAGTAGTGTGTACATGTATGTGCAGTAATACCAAGTGGTTGTGCATTTGAATGTGGAGATGTTTGAACAGTGGATACATGCAGTGACAATATATATCATAGTCGAACAGCTTAGAATTCAAGATTTGGAAAGTATGCATAACCTGAGACCAAAGAGGGCTAAGAGGCCCACCAAATTTGTTATGTCTACACAAAGGTTTAAAATACTCAACTTTCAAGGAATATTGAAAACATTTCCTTTAACAGAACCCTTATACCTTAGTTTACAGTCAAAATATTGTCTTAGACCCAGTAAGACCATTCAGTGTAATATGATTGTTGCTCCTTTTAATTTTGTTTGGACTTGGAATTTAAAAAAAAAATGTCTTTGTCATCCTTCTTCCAGAGCCCTGATGTTTGGCGAGCCATTGAAGAAGAAGAAGAGTAAAAGCAAGAACAAGAAAGGCAAAGAGAGAGAACAAAGAGCCATACAGAAACTGGAGCCAACGACAGATGTAAGTGCACACTGATAATTTTTAGCATGTGGTAATTGATGATGTTCTTTAACACATGTTCTACGATAATTGTTGCAGAGCCACTTTCCTGCAGCAATCAACATCAACATTTGATCCAACACTTTACCTAACCCTAAACTTAACGTAGTGTAAGAAATCGACTTAGGAACAATGATTGCAAGAGTACGTGACTTTAAATCATGGAGATCAATCTCTTTCGTAGTTAAAAAAATGTCAGTTTGAAGACATGAAGAAAATTTATTTTGTCCTCTTTTTCCATGTTGAAGGAAGCTTGCTGCCCAGCCCCAGAATGTTTCATCTATTTGGAGCCAGAATGTCATTAACTGTGTTAAAGGATATGAGTAAAAGCCCCTCTGACTCTCGGCTGATACTAGTAATTTATAGCTAATCGGCATGCTATCACCTTAATCAATTCTTACTTCATCTTATTTCCTTTTTGCTTCACAGTTGAGAAAGAAGTTTGAGGTGCAACCCCAGTACATCGATGCCTGTGGAGGCAAGCTCCATGACTATCAGCTTGAGGGTCTGAACTGGCTGAGATACTCCTGGGCTCATGATATCTGTACCATCCTGGCCGATGAGATGGGATTGGGTAAAACTATCCAGACCATCGCATTCCTCTACTCTCTCTATAAGGAGGTAAGTGCGTTGTTTGTTGTGCTCTTACAATGGGTAATAGCTACATGGGAAGGGAGGGAGATGTGGGAAGGAGCAAGTAAAATGATGTGAAAGGAAGGGGAAAGAGAGAGAGAGACAATGAGGGAAAGGAACAAAGCTATGCTCAAAGGAATTTTGAAAATGATACAATTCCCTCCTACACCATCCTCTCCTTTGATGGCTTTGTTCTCTCAAATTTTGTCCACCTACTTACACTTTTATCTCCTCTCTGAATTTGCTTGTTAGTTTTATTTCATGATGTGATAGGTAGGGGTTGTCATGCTAGAGAAAGAATATAGATATAGGTGCTAGCATAGGACAGTCCCTGCATTACAGAACACTTCATCCTGTGTTTAAACAAATGACAAATATTTGCTTTCTGGAAGAATGTTTGTGATATCTTTTAGGGGTTTGTAATATCAAAAGATTTTTAACAGTTTACAATCTTCTTATTCACATTTCACAACCCGTTCTTTTCAAAATGCATATTCACTCTTGGTACTCCATAAAACTTCAAAATAATTTGCCTCCACAACTACACAAATGATGTTTCTTTCATACAGGGTCATTCCAAAGGACCTTTCCTGATCAGTGCTCCTCTTTCCACCATTATCAACTGGGAGAGAGAGTTTGAGTTCTGGGCTCCAGACTTCTATGTCGTCACATACACCGGAGACAAGGACAGCAGAGCTATTATCAGGTAAAGACCGTCTGCTGTTTGTGTCTCTCTGTCCATCCTCTCTGTCCATCTGTCATCTCTCTGTCCATCTGTCTGTCCTTTGTCTGTCATCTCTCTTCCTTCGTCTCTATTCCTTTCAGTTCTCTACTATGTACATCCTGAAGTCTCTGTTGCTTGTTTGAATTCTGGTCTCTCTTCTCATCTCTATCCCCTCCTCTGAAATCTGCTCTTTTATGGGTTTTTTTTTTAGTCACCTTCTCTGGGTAGTGAATCTAATCATCACTACGTTATTTAATAAGAAAAAAAAAAGATGGTACATTGTACTATGATGAATCATGTGTACAAATGTAACTGTAAACACTTTTATCTGTCATGCA
This sequence comes from Mesocentrotus franciscanus, assembly GCA_037976565.1. Lineage (NCBI taxonomy): Eukaryota > Metazoa > Echinodermata > Echinoidea > Camarodonta > Strongylocentrotidae > Mesocentrotus > Mesocentrotus franciscanus. The sequence goes on from CP137682.1 coordinate 23,820,189, forward strand.
CTTTCAGCTAAATTTGTATTGTGAGCAACAACAAAACATTAACATTTCTATTCCATTTTCCTATGACTGACGTGACATTTGCTTTGGCGACAATTGCTTTGGGTTTTGTTTCATCCAGGCCTGATAATTTCCCGATTTAAATCAGTTTCCCTATTCCCGATTTTTTTTTTTCTTTTTTTTTTTTCCTGATTGTCTTTTCTTTTTTTTTTCTTCTTCTTTTTATCATGATTTTTTTCTCCCCAAAATGGACAGATCCTGAGATCAATGTAAATCTGGTTTAAAATTAGGGGGGTGAGGTGCTGTTTTTCCATGACTTGCATTGAACACCTCGCGCAAGCGCTCAGATTTCTAAAACTTTTTTTTAAAACTCTCACTAGAACCTTTTTTTTTTAAAGCGCTCACTATCATCCCTGTTCATCAAACATGTAGGGTGAGGTTCGCAATTGCAATGAAGTGCAATATTTCTGTGATTATGTAAATATTGAATAAATTGTTAACATGTTGCTGTGACCCCTCTTCCCTCCACTCCATCCTGCATGCAGAGAGAATGAGTTCTCTTTTGAAGACGATGCAGTGAAGGGAGGCAAGAAGGCATACAAGATGCGACAGGGCTCCCTGGTCAAGTTCCATGTCCTGTTGACGTCCTACGAGCTGATCAGTATCGATGCTGGTACACTACAGTCAGTCAACTGGGATGTCCTGGTGGTAGATGAGGCCCACAGGCTCAAAAACAACCAATCAAGGGTATGTTCCTTTGTATGCAGTCCATTTGTAACCTTTCTGAGTCACCACATTTTGGGACAGTTGGCATTAATTCAATTTATTAATTTCATAAATTTCAAATAAATTTCATAAAACACAGCGATTCCCCTTACAATCATAGTAATGAAGAAAGCGAATACAGAATACAAACAAAGCACAAAAACAAGCCGAAAAATCATTATCACATTACAAACATTAAACAAGTAAATAAAGAAAGAAATTAAAAGAATATATATATATATATATATATATTTATAAATATTGTTAACGATGGAATTTTTAAAAGAAATATAGAAGTGTGAAGCTAGTAGATATTTATAAATGTTTCACAAGTTGACATTTTGACTTGAATTTCTTTGTGTCTTTGATATATTGGATATTATATATCTTCTATGGAGATAAACTTCACTGTTAATGTAATTGCTTGTGTTTCTGAAAAATATTGTACATATAGACCTTCATTGTCCAAACGCAATGTACAGCTCTCAAATATTTGGACCGGATTTGCAGCCCATAGCATGGAAGAAGTTAATGTTTAGTACTCAAGAATATTGACAGACAAAGTGCCTATGGAGGCTCAGGCATGGCGTGTTAGTCTACTCGACTAGAAATTGAGTTAAAGGAAAGAAGAAACAAAAGTGTTTTTAATTGATGCAAAATTTATATCATTGCGAAGGGGAAGCCTTACTGATCAAATATAACAACTTCTCTCTTCAAAATATGTTTTGGGCCCACAGTAACCATCTCTCAAAAATGTTAATTTTGAGATGCAGATTTTCTGCCTTCAGCGGTCCTCCGTAGAGCGTCAAAATTTGTGACGTCACATGTGGGACACAGCTAGCTAGCTAGCTTAGCTGGCTGTATGTTCTTTAAAAATTGCATTTTACGCCTTTCCATGATATCGATAAGATTTTTTCAAGAGAAAATCTTTCCATCCATATGTAATTTGTCCATAATTATCAGTTGTGAATTTTCTTCGGGTGTCTACTTTAAGTATCCTTAATAAAATGATTGTATCAAGTGCATGAAGTTTTGATAATAATAGTAAAAAAGAATGAACCATGACAATGTGTATGTTGAGATATTTGAATCAAGTAGACGGCTTGCTGTGTTGATATTGCCGTTTTCAAAGAAAATGTCAAAATTGATCTTTTGTCCCTTTTGCCACAGTTCTTCAGGATTCTGAGTGGCTACAACATCCGCTTTAGGCTGCTCCTGACAGGAACCCCTCTGCAGAACAACTTGGAGGAACTCTTCCATCTCTTGAACTTCATGAGTCCTGAAGAATTCAAGTAAGTCCCTTTTCTACATCAGCTCCTTCCTTTCTCCTTCCCAAATCCCTAAATCAGGATGGCTTCAAATCCTTTAAATCCGTTGCCCCACACCTATGGAACAAACTTCCTGCACTTCTGAGAAATAGTAAATTACTTGACATCTTAAAAAACATCTGAAAACAAACCTCTACAACTATTGATTCTTCCTTACACTATGGGACAGTGTCATGTATTCTCTTGAAAAGGCACTATATAACTCCAATGAGTATAATTATTATTCTGCAGTACTAGGAATCAAGGTTGATAGTAGAATTATGTTTACCCTTGATCCCAGTTTAGTGAAATGGCCTTGCTGCATTCTATGGGGTGGTTTGGGAGGACCAAAACAATTTTGAAAATTGAAAATGCACTTATTTATTACCCTTATTAGGTACCCTTGTCAGTGAGATATTACCCCCGGTATACTTATGCCCACCGAAGGTAGTGCTGGAGGCATATTTTTTCCCCTTGAAATCTCACTCCCTTATGTGAGTACCAAAGGTTCAATGCACTGACAAGTATACTATACTAGTAGTTGAAATCGCATATGTTTGAAATTCTTCTGAGCGAAAGTGGTCATATGACTTAGACAGATCATTTGGTCCAACTTGTCCAGTCTTGCCAAGAACTAAGTTGAATTGATGTCACACCTTTCAGAAACGTTTATCTGTCTATACTCATTTAAAAATCTGTTGATTCTTGATATACATTGAGCAATTGACTGATACAATTAGTACCTTGAACCATGAAATGATAATCCCTTTCAGAAGTTCTTAGAAGCTATCCCGAGAAGACAATTTGCCATTATGAAGTAAATAATTACATTTTCGCGTATGTACAATAAAATACTATACAGTGGGCTTACGGTTGCATTATGTGAGAGAGGGAGGATTGGGGAGTCCTGAAAAGGACTGTTGGTAGTCATGAGAAGAACTGTTGGTAAACTTTCTTGAGCTTAAAGCTCTAAAGAGAACTATAGCTCCGGTAGGAGAGGATGGGTGGTAGGAGGGACTCGAGGTTTCAAATAGGTTGACTATCCGTCGTCAGTTGAGTTGCAACCGTAAGCCTACTGTATACCTACATCACCATGCAAGCCGATACTTAAAAGCAGCATCTAATAAAATACTAATAGAGAAGTAAACTTTGATATTTGACCTGCACAGCAACCTGCAGCATTTCTTGGCCGAGTTTGCCGACATCTCCAAGGAAGATCAGATCAAGAAGCTCCATGACATGTTGGGTCCTCACATGCTGCGTCGTCTCAAGGCTGATGTGCTCAAGGGTATGCCTTCCAAGAGCGAGTTCATCGTCCGTGTGGAACTCAGCCCCCTACAGAAGTATGTATCCCACTCTCACATTCTTATGAACTTATTACCATGATACAAAATAGGAAGGAGGAAGAGTGCAAATATATTTCAAAGAAAGAAAGAAAGGGCAGGGCTTTTATTTTTAGTTTTTACTAAAGACAAAAAATACATAAAATGCTGTATATGACTTTGAAATATATTCACTTGGTTTTGATATCTCATAATCATTATATTTCCTGGATTTTAAATATTGTGACGTGTTAGTTTACAGAAATATCAATTTATGCCAAGGAAGACCTTTCTGATTTGTGCATAGGTCAATTCCGAACTTCTCTTGCAATATCAAATCTCTAGGATGAGATGAAGAAAAGAGAATGATTGTAAGCTATTAATGTCCATGATGTCAATCACATAGATTATAAAATATTTTTGGCTATGCAGCTGCTATGTGGAAATAATTGGTGAATCTTTAATTATTGGCATAATGAGAATGTCATTCAGGGGGAACACTTGAATACATGGATGTACAAAGCACTATGTAAGTTCAGAATATTAGTAATGGATTTTGTTTGTTTTTGTTTTTGTTTAATAGTATTAATTACTATCCATCCTTTTCCTTTGATCTCCAGGAAGTACTACAAGTACATCCTGACCCGCAACTTTCAGGCTCTAAATACCAAGGCCGCTGGCGGAGGCAGCGTGTCACTCCTCAACATCATGATGGACCTCAAGAAATGCTGCAACCATCCCTATCTCTTCCCTACCGCAGCTGCTGTAAGTAACCAATATAGATGTTGTTGATGATATGACATGTGACATGGTGACAATGGCTCTGTGGTCTCTTTCAATCATTAGGTTAAGTCCTAGACCAAACCCTAACCCTATCCTGAAACCTGATTTTAAACCTACTTGCAATTTAACTCCAACATTAGACATTGAGATCTTTGACGAATAAAGCCTGTAGCAATTGTCGCTGGAGGAACTATCCTATCACCATGTTGTCGTCTCTGTGACATTACTAAATTCTCGCTGGATCGTTTCGATTACCAAAGTGCCTTAGGGCAGCCAAGTTTCACAGTGTCATGTCGGGTCAGTTCTGGTTTTACAATAGGCAGTAGTTTCTTCTGAGACTCAGTGCCTTGTCCCTAGCTTGTATGTGAACTTCTATAATTTTCTCATTCCAGGAGGCTCAAAGACTACAGAATGGAGCCTTTGAGGTGATATCCTTGATCAAGTCATGCGGTAAACTGGTGCTCCTCTCTAAGATGTTGAGGATGCTTAAGAAGGACAACCACAGAGTTCTTATCTTCTCACAGGTGAGCAAGCATTCAAGAAAATGATTTACAGTCATTACAGATGACCGGTACCAACATTCTGATCTTAGCCATGTCATTTTCTCCATATTATCCGTTGAGGGCTAGAAAGATGTTAACTCTATCTTAAAGTATGTGAGTTAATGCTCTTCTGGCTCTCAACAAGCAGTACAAAATATGTCCAGCTCATAAAACCTCAGCTTGACTATGACTTGATACTTCCAGTGTGTCTTATTAATTACATGCAAAAACAGTCTTTGCTTGACCATGGCACATACGAGAGGAAGAGATGATCAGTTCACAGAACGACTTCTTATTTTCTAAATGTTCGGTGTGTTATAGATGAATAATTTCACAAACATTTATCTTGCCCAGAATGGCAATTTGTTCCTTGATCAGTTTTGTAAACTAGGTGTCTGGTTCAGTGAATGCGCTCTTTACCTCTGTTTTCTAGAACACCACCTTAAACAATGACATCTTATCCTTGATATGTTTTCTAGATGACCAGGATGTTGGATCTCCTGGAAGACTTCATGGAAGGTGAAGGCTACAAGTATGAGAGGATTGACGGTGGTGTGACAGGAGGCCTTAGGCAAGAGGCCATTGATAGATTCAACGGTAAGAGCTTTTGACACTATACATTTAAACTGTGGTCAAGTATGACCAATGGTCATTTTTCGATGAGATTGCCTGTTATTACAGTTGCACAGGAAGGCCAGTCCATCTACAATGAGATTTGTATGATGTTACACGTGTTCAGAAAGCCTACTGGTCCATGAAGGTCTCAGGGGATCTTTAACTATTGGGGAAGGCCATGGGAATCTTCTTTTTTAATATTCATGTATCTATGCTATGCTTCTATTTGGAAAACTTTTTTAATTGAGAGATATGCAAGTACAAATCATAGTCAAAGAGATGCCATTGCAAGATGCATTCAGTATGGTAAAGAAGAAATCCCATCTGAAATGGTCACATATTATTCCTACCTTCTTGTAACTATTTAATCTAGTGATGGCACCAGAGCTAACAGTCATAACATTAACATTTAAATACCCCCCAACAGCCCCTGGAGCAGAACAGTTTGTGTTCCTGCTCTCAACCCGTGCCGGTGGTCTGGGTATCAACTTGGCCACGGCTGACACTGTCATCATCTACGACTCTGATTGGAATCCCCATAACGATATCCAAGCCTTCAGCAGGGCGCATCGTATCGGTCAGTCTAACAAGGTGATGATCTATCGCTTCGTCACAAGGGCATCAGTGGAAGAGAGAATCACTCAGGTTAGTAAACTACCTCTGAAAGAAAGAAATTAGTTTGGAGTTACTTAAAGTGAAACAGTAACATTGTTGAAGGTTGATGAAAAAACTGCGTAATTTATGTATGAAATGTTACTTATTATATTCCTTCTACTGTACTAACCCTCCAACATGCAAAAAATTCCTGAAAAAATTCTCAAACCACAAAGATTTGTATGGTTTTCTTTGAAGGCGTTACTGTGCGACACTCTCTAATAGTAAATTCTCCCAACCAATTTTTGCATTTTCCCAACCGTTTTTCCATGAAAATAAGACATTAAACAGGCTTTAAAAAATCTTTCCTCACTTAAATGTGTGGAATAGTATATAGAGCCAATTCATTGCGTTGTGACGATGTACATTCACCTAAAATTAAATCAAATTATAATATTATAGTTGGGAGAATTAAGGAATCCTGAACAATGCTACCAAGTCCCTTTAAGTAATTGTGCCAGTTATAACATTTGCTTTTATTTGAACTATTTGGGATGAGCTTATTATACTTGGTTCCATGTTAAACAATTTTGTTGCTTGGACATTGGATTATCATTTGTTCAATACAAGATAATTTAAGGATTTGGGGAATGGTGTGCATCAAATCTTCAACATGGTATGTTATTTCATTCTGAAGTCTTTAAAATACATCAAGAAATTTGTCAAAATATTTTTGATACACTTATATGAGTGGATATCGGTCGACAAAATGTTCCAAATTATGTTTCTATGCACTCCCAAGTTGTTTTTATGCCTCCGCTACAACGTAGCCGGAGGCATTATGTTTTCTGGTTGTCCGTCCGTCCGTACGTACGTGCGTGCGCACGTCCCCGTTCGTGATCGCGTTATCTCAAGAACCAATTGATGGATTACCGCCAAACTTGGGTCATGTATGTATCTTGCAGAGCTAATGAAGTGATTAGATTTTGGGGTCACGAGGTCCAAGGTCAAAGGTCACAAGGCTCATTATGTATGCAAAAATAGCTCGTGATCGCGTTATCTCAAGAACCGATTGATGGATTACCGCCAACCTTGGGTCATGGATGTATCTTGCAGAGCTAATGAAGTGATTAGATTTTGGGGTCACGAGGTCAAAGGTCAAAGGTCACAGGGCTCATTATGTATGCAAAAATAGCTTGTGATCGCGTTATCTCAAGAACCGATTGATGGATTACCGCCAAACTTGGGTCATGTATGTATCTTGCAGAGCTAATGAACTGATTAGATTTTGGGGTCACGAGGTCAAAGGTCAAAGGTCACAGGGCTCATTATGTATGCAAAAATAGCTCGTGATCGCGTTATCTCAAGAACCGATTGATGGATTACCGCCAAACTTGGGTCATGTATGTATCTTGCAGAGCTAATGAACTGATTAGATTTTGGGGTCACGAGGTCAAAGGTCAAAGGTCACAGGGCTCATTATGTATGCAAAAATAGCTTGTGATCGCGTTATCTCAAGAACCGATTGATGGATTACCGCCAAACTTGGGTCATGTATGTATCTTGCAGAGCTAATGAACTGATTAGATTTTGGGGTCACGAGGTCAAAGGTCAAAGGTCACAGGGCTCATTATGTATGCAAAAATAGCTCGTGATCGCGTTATCTCAAGAACCGATTGATGGATTACCGCCAAACTTGGGTTATGTATGTATCTTGCAGAGCTAATGAACTGGTTAGACTTTGGGGTCACGAGGTCAAAGGTCACAGGGCTCGTTATGTATGCAAAATAGCTTGTGATCACATTATCTCAAGAACCGATTGATGGATTACCGCCAAACTTGGGTCATGTATGTATCTTGCAGAGCCAATGAACTGATTAGATTTGGGGGCACGAGGTCAAAGGTCACAGGGCTCATTATGTATCCTAAAATAGCTCGTGATCGCGTTATCATTAGAACCAACAGATGGATTACAATCAAACTTGAATTTTAAAAATTGCTTCCATTTTGGTTTGTAAAATTGCTCTATGGCGGAGGCATCATCGACTGCGCGCAGTTGAAGTTCCATCTAGTTTGCTTCTACCACTGTGATGCCACTGGCATTGTTTTGTTATACGTGTTCAATAAAAATGATTTAAGATACAGAATTTTTACTATTCCTCATGCGGATTTTTTACCTAAATATTTGTAGGTGGCCAAGAAGAAGATGATGTTGACCCACTTGGTGGTCAGACCTGGTCTGGGCTCTCAGGCCAAGGGGGCTATGTCCAAGAGGGAACTAGACGAGATCCTCAAGTTTGGAACTGAACAACTCTTCAAGGATGACGAAGGAGCAGGTCAGTATGAGTTGTAGTTCTGAGAAATGTAGGTTGACAAGGTTGGATTGATGTTTCTTTAGCTATAGTACATGTAGGTTGTCAGAATCAGAAAACTGGTACCTCTGCTACTGCTGTTGGAGGGTCTTTCATTCAGATGGCTTCCAATCCAGCAGGCCAAGTCCTGGAACCTGTCTTGTAAAAAGATGTAATTGATTAAATTCATTCTTAACTCTGTACTATAGAGATAGGAGTTAGCAAGTTTGCTGTTGATTTGAGGACTTGTGATCACTGCAGATCAATCACAGATCTTCACAACATAGGCTTGGGACTCAGTGGGGCAGTGGTTATCTCTTGCCACTTGCCCTCTTGTTCTGGTTGTTTGACATTTACAATGTCGCAATTTACCAACCTGACATATTGTAATCAAATAAGTAGCAGGTAACTTCAGTTTGCCAGTACCTGTCTGAGGAAGTTGTCCAAACTATAGACATTGAGACTGCCGCACATTTTGGCTGTATCAGAGAAATCATTCCTTTTGATGTAAACCATCCTCATAAATTGGTTCAACAATATTCCCTTGATCTTGTAAAACCACAGAGGAGGCTGAGGGAACCATCCAATGGGACGACAAGACCGTCAATGATCTCTTGGACAGGAGCAAGGAAGGCAACGTAGAAGAACCCAAGGATGACATGTCCAACGAGTACCTACAGTCCTTCAAGGTGGCTAGCTATGTGGTCAAGGATGAGGAGGCAGAGGAAGAGGTATTATAAGAAAAGAGATTTTGATTTCATTCACAGTCATAGTAATATTGATAATGACATTAGTTTATAGATTTGTAATTTGTATTTCATATGCAAATATATTGCAAAAGTGCAGTGTGCAATAAGTACTTCAGGTCCTTCAAGAAGTTATATGGTCAATATTCCTAAGCAAACAGAGGTTTGCAAAGGAATTATCTGGATGATATTCAGGGCTGTCATTGAGATACTGCATTAGGCAGAACTGAACCGTTGACAATCTAATGCCAACATCCATTCACCACTTCTCTCCCTCCCTCCCTAAGCCGGAGCCTGAGACGGAGGTCATCAAGCAGGAGCTGGAGCCGTCTGACCCTGCCTACTGGGAGAAGCTCCTGCGTCACCACTACGAGCAGCAGCAGGAGGACCTAGCCAGGACCCTGGGCAAAGGCAAGAGGGTCAGGAGACAGGTCAACTACAACGACGCTGCCCAGGAAGACACTAACAGAGGAGGTAGGCTTGGGAAGAATGGTAAGAAGACGACGACCACGCTCAAATCGGCACATCTATCATCATCACTCATGATAACAATCGTCAATGTAATAACCAGTGGAATAACAAACATAATACCAGTATACAGTGATAATATTCATGAGAAGACTGCACCTGAAGTCACTCCCGTTTCATCACTCATGATAACAATCGTCATATTCAATGTCATAACCAGTGGAATAACAAAGAGAATACCGGTATTTAATGAGAAGGCTCGTGAGAAGATTGCACTCCTATATCCTCTCTCATGATAATACAGTCAAACCTGCTTTAGTGACCACCTGTATAGAAAGACCATCTGTCTACAAAGACCACATTTTTTGTTTCCTTTGAAAATGGTTTCTCGTTGAAAGACGTACTAAAGGAACCTGTACATAAAGACCACCTGCCTATAAAGACCACTTTTCTTGTCTCCCTTGGGTGGTCTTTATAGACAGGTTTCACTGTACCAGTATTTAGTGATGAGAATCATAAGACTACTCCCAAATGTTATGTATCATATACCATTCTTAATGATAATATAATAATCATCATTGGAATAACTAACACTATACAAGTATGTACTGGTGAGAATCGTAAGAAGATAGCACCTTAAACTCACACATATATCATCACTTATAATTGTGACCTGATAGTCATTGGAATACCAAACATAATAACATTTTATTTCTTCATGATGAGAATTTGTCAGAAGACTGCATCCAGAGTCGATTCTATATCATCACTTGTGATAAAAACATGATATAATAGTCATTAGAATAACTAACATAATACCAGTATACAGTGATAATAATCATGAGAAGATTGCACCCCCTAATTGGTATGTATCATATATCATCACTCATGGTAACAACACAATAATCATTGGAATAAGTAATATAATACCAGTATTTTATGATAAGAATATTGAGACAACAATGTTCGAGATTACCCATTTATCATCACTCTTTGCAATTAGCAATTGTCATAACCTAACAACCATTGAAAATCAGTACATGTGTTTACTCATAAGAAATGGAAGAAGACTACATAGAAAATCGCTCTTGTCATTAGTCACAGCAATTATTACAATGATTAATACTTGAGTGGTATAAACAGACTTTACACTGTTGCCATTGAACACTCATCTATCAAAATAAAGATGACTTCAGAGATAAAAAATGTCTGATAGTAGAAGAGTGGCCCATTTGCTTGGAGGACCATGACCAACTGATGCGAAAAGCACATTCCAAAAACATATCTTCTTTAAACAGAGCCTGAAGGATGTTGTCTCATTGATTTTACACGAGAATAAACTCTTTTGAGGCTTTTGACAGTTGATATGCAGGAGGAAAGGTCATATTTTGAAAGAAAAACAAGGAATAGGAGTGAAATTGTGTTTCATTCAATATCATGACCCACAAAAGAACTTGTAGCAGAGGTGGTTGTAGATGTAGTAGTAGTAGAAAATAATTTTGATATTACTAGCAGAATTGGCAATGGTTTTGGTAATACTAACAGATGTACTTAGCATTGTGACAGTACTAATAGTATTAATAGATGTGTAAGTATTTTAACAGTAGTATTAATACACAATAATTCATTAACTAGTTTTCATTTGAAAATATAAGAACTTACTTTGTGAACAGTATCAGTATTATTTGTTAATACTACTGATAATATTAGCTCCGTCAAATTAATGGTCATTAGTTGTTTCTAGTAGTCAATTAAAAGGGTGTAAATGGTTGTGAAGTACTAAATTCAGATGTAATATTAGTTAGTAGTTATTAACTAGCTAGCTATTTAATCTTGCATGGAATTTACATCTTCCCTTCCTGGAAGCATTCCTTTGAATACTGAGTGTTATTTCTATTCTCGCAAATAAATTTAGACCCTATTTGCTATTAATCACCTGGGTGATTAATGCTTTTATAATGTGAAAAAAAAACCCCAGACAAACAAACAGAAACAAAGGAGGAAAGCAGAAGAAAAAAAGAAAGATTGAAAAGATATCAGATACATCCCCAACCTGTATAAGTTGGAGAGAAATTATTATGTAATGGATACATTATACTTAAGATTTGAATGTGATTTGTGAGTAGCTTATGTTGTGTATTACGTGTTTGCTTTCTTGCCGTTCCCTCCATTTCTATTCTATATGTCATTACCTAAATTGTGTCTCACATTGAAAATCATTGCAGTATGGGACGATAAGCTCAATGATGACTTCAGTGACTATTCTGGTGGTACCGACGATGAGGAGGATGACCAGGACTACGATGACAAGAACGATAACAGTGAGTTTAATGTCCTGTGGAGGAAATATAGTAAAAACTATGATCACTTTTGTCTGTTTTCAGACTCTGTCACCTTTCCTGTTTCAATATTTTTCAGGCTTCATATTTTACTGAACTTATTATTATAACTTTCACTACATTGATCTTTCATGAACTGGTAATGGCAGTTATATTTTGGGGCAAGAAAATTCTGGGAAGTGAGATAAATTTGACTTGATTATTAGGATTTGAACTTATGCAAATTTTGTAAGTGGTTGAGATCAGGTCCTTGATGTTTTGGAAGGTGAATTTTAAGATTTTAATATCAAAGAAAACAAATTTTTGATTTTTTAAACTAATGTTTGAACCCAATAATATTGCTGCCAATAGCATTATGTGGCATTGTGTCCATGTAATTCTTTTCATCACCTTCCTATATTTGTTCTTTTGTCACTAGTTCGAAGAAGCAGGAGAGCAGACAGGGACAGGGAAAAGCTTCCCCCTCTTCTGGCCAGAGTGGGTGGTCAAATCGAGGTGAGCAACTCCTTGCATTCAGATCTGCTTTCCAGGAGTACATGTCCCAGTATCATGGTTCAATGCTGTTCAAAATCTATTACAGCTTCTCTTCAAAACTTCAGATTCTTAAGTCCAGAACTTGGCAGCAAGCCAGAAATGTTATAAAGTAGAACTCTTCGGACTTGGCTCCTGGGCCAGCAAATAATGGCAATATGTATGTGTTTTGGGTAGTTACAGACAGTCATAGTAGCCACCTCTCTATGAACATCACCAATCTCCAATTATTTTCTTAAATGGCTCTCTCTAAGTACAGATGCACATTGCCCCCCAAAACGATTATAAAAGATAAATTCTGGTAGAGCTTGTTGAATACTCATGTCATTTCTATATGCTTTTGCTCAGGTTCTTGGCTTCAGTGCCCGCCAGCGTAAGGCCTTCCTGAATGCCATCATGAGATGGGGCATGCCACCTCAAGACCCTTACAACTCACAATGGTTGGTTAGAGACCTCAGGGGCAAACCAGAGAGGCATTTCAGGTAAGAACCTCTTTAGTTCCTCTTCATCCTTATCCTTTTCATATATCTTTCAATTTCATTGTTCGTTTGTTTGTGCATTTCTAATTCTACTATGATGATTATGGTAACCATGTGAGCAAGGGTAGTAATGGCCTCTTTACTACCCTTGGGTGCCCTATTCAGATTTAACTGGATTTACTAACAACCAATTCTACCGTTCTCTTGTACTCACTCTAGGGCCTATGTGTCCCTGTTCATGAGGCATTTGTGTGAACCAGGCTCAGACGGGGCAGACACGTTTGCTGACGGTGTCCCAAGGGAAGGGTTGTCACGGCAACACGTCCTAACAAGGATTGGTGTCATGAGTCTCATCAGGAAAAAGGTAATGATTTATTTTCTCATGATCACTTGTACATCGGCATGATTTTGTGTGAAAGGCAAAAATAATAGAAATTTGTATACACTGGAGCTGTTATTGAGAGGAGGATTATTGAAGTAAATGAAAATGCCAATAATTGTGATCAATAGTACAACATATATAGGTCATTATCTTGAAAATAATGTTACCTCACGAACAAGTGGGATACCTTCTTCATTTATGGAAATTATGTACACAATATCCTTACATTTATACAGTAGGCTTGCGGTTGCACCGTGTAAGAGAGGGGGGAGGATTGGGGAGTTTCGGTAATCAACTGCAACCGCAAGCCTACTGTATATCTACATCACCATGCAAGCCGATACTTATAAGCAGCATCTATCCTTACATTTGTTATACTCAAATAGAGACCTAAACAGATGTAATACCTTTAATCTTGTTCTAGCATGCATTCAAAACTATGGAATGAAGTGCATGTTACTTTGGTATGGACAATCAAGATGTAAGAGCTTGCTAGCTAAAGAGAAACGTTACATTTTGTGTTTGACCCTATACATGTAGCTTGAAGAGTCTATGATTTTATTAGACTTTACTGTGCTATTGATAATTGTAGCTGTTCAGTTGAGAACAGACCTTTTTATTCAATGCATGTCTTCTCTTCCTTCTATCTTCAGGTGCTAGAATTTGAACCCATCAACGGCAGCGTGAGCCTCCCAGAGCTGATCAGCCAGCTCACCGGCAAGGGCTCCTCCAGCAAGGGTAGCTCGCGGACCTCCTCACCCATCCCCACCCCAGCCAGAGTAGACTCACCAGCCAGTACTGTGGACTCCAAGATCAGCGACTCAGACGCCAAGGCCGCTCCATCATCAAAGACAGGAGAAGGTGAAACAAAATCAGATAAGACTGATGAAAACAAAACAGACACTGACAAGACTGAAGGAAAGACGGAAGAGAAGTCGGAAGAGAAGTCAGAAGAGAAGAAAGAAGGGGAGGAGAAAATGGAAGTGGATGAGGAGAAGAAGGAGGAGAAATCAGATGAGAAGAAGGAGGAGGAGGAGAAATCAGATGAGAAGAAGGATGATGAGAGTGCACCACCAAAGGAAGAGAAGATGGAGGTGGAGGAGAAGGATGGTGCTGCCAAGGAAGCCAAGGAAACCAAGGATGAGCCCATGGAAACTGATAAGGAAGAAACCAAGGAAGGTGATGAAGTGAAGAAGGAAGATGAATCCACAGGTGAGTAACAGATATAAAGGAACACTTGCCAGACCCCACTTGGAGAAGGAGACTGGAAGAAACAGAAGAGGTTACTTGAAGGTCTCCATTTTAGTTGAAAAAATGAAGGATATTCTTTCAAAATATACTGTGTTAAATTGTACAAAAAATAAGACACACAAAGTTTTCATGCATAGTTTATTCAATCAATAGACATGGTTCAGTGAATAATCTGATTGCTCTGAAGATTGCAGAAGGAAGTGTTTTAGTCCATCCCTTGCTCTTATGTTGTGTGTCATGATGTATACCCTCCGTTTTGTCGTCTGGGAAAATGTAGCAGTTGGAGATATTGAAATAGATAATCTTTTTTCTCCAATAAGAGCCTTTTCATTGGCTAATTCTCTTTTGACTCTTCTTTTGACAGCAGATGAAGCCGTGAAGAAGGAAGATGACAAGACAGATGAGACCAAGAAAGAAGGTGAAAGTGAAACCAAAGAAGAGGTGAAGGAAGAAACCAAAGCTGAAGAGGAAGACTCCAAGACGGAGAAGAAAGAGGACACCAAGGAAGAAACAAAGGAGGATGACCAAACCAAGAAGGAAGAACCAAAGAAGGAAGAGGCAGAGAAGGAGAAAGTGATTGTGAAGAAGCCAGAGAAGAGGCCGTTTGTGTTCAACATTGCAGACGGTGGATTCACAGAGCTTCATACCCTGTGGCTGAATGAGGAGAGAGCTGCCAAGGAGATGTGCGATAACGAGGCTGAGATCTGGCATCGTAAGCATGACTACTGGTTGCTTCATGGCATCGTCAAGTATCCTTTCAAAGAACTATTTAGCTTTGTGTTTAGCTTTTTGTAGCCAACTATTCCCTATCTGTCAGTTAGTGTTTTGTGCTTGTTTTTTTATAGACAAGTAGGTTGTATAATCTTGCACATCCATTCTTTTCACATACTCGATTAGAAATGACTTGTGTTGAATTGGAAATCAACACTGTTGTTGACAGAGCTGCCTTTTTTTACCTATATGAAACAATTTCTTTTTCATACAACATATATTCTCAAACAGTTTTAAGCCAAAAATTTGTTTGGGTCAGTAATCTAAGGGATATCATGTAGTTTAGGCTTCTACCAACCTTGCAATTTAGTAGGCAACCTTTCAGTCACTCCTGTGGATTTTGTTTAAAAATTGAGGTCGGTAGAAGCCTAAACTACAAGATGAATCCAACCAATGGAAGTTTTCTGTATCATTCAAAATGATACTTCAAAGTCAGCCACAATTCTAAAGTATAATCCACTTTTTAGGTTGCACAGGTATGTATCTTCACATCACTTTCCCAGTTTTTACATTGCATACTGCTTGTTGTCCACCCTTGACCCACCACACCTCTCACTAGACACGGATATGGTCGCTGGCAAGACATCCAGAATGACCCTGCCTATGCCATCCTCAATGAACCATTCAAGGTTGATCAAGGCAAGGGCAACTACCTGGAAATCAAGAACAAGTTCCTCGCTCGCAGGTTCAAGGTTTGTTTGACAAAATCATCCCTTTTATGAATTCACCTTCATTGTTACGTTTTCAAGATGGCTTAATTTTATTCTTGGTTTATATTTCTCTTTTTACCTTTAGGGATTTAATCTTTTCTGAAATATAAGTTCTTCCTGTTGATAAATGAGTAGTTGATAAATGAGTAGAGAAATATTAACATGCTCTTAGATGTTCATTTATTCATACAAATTTTAACAGCAACCTCAAAACACAAACTCCATGTGAATGTCTGGCTTCTGAAATTTGTAACAGAATAATGATCTGGTCACATCAACATTAATGACACCAGACAGACATTGCACTGAACTAAAGTTAACATTACAATAAATGGCCAAGTTATGGGTCGGTTTGGAGTCAGTGTGGCCTTGTGACTGGAGTTTTAATTGTTCATGGTGAAATGAAATGAGAATAAGCAAACCTGCTGCGATCCTTCTGCTTGCCTTATGCTAACACTTATGTATCTTGTGCTGTATAGGAATGAATTGTATTTATTAATAACCTTTGACCTCTCAATTGACAGCTTCTGGAGCAGGGTCTAGTGATCGAGGAGCAGCTCCGCCGTGCTGCCTACCTGAACCTCACCCAGGACCCTAACCATCCCGCCATGGCCCTCAACGCTCGCTTCGCTGAGGTGGAATGCCTTGCAGAGAGTCACCAGCATCTCTCCAAGGAGTCCCTGGCAGGAAACAAACCAGCCAATGCTGTACTACATAAAGGTGGGTCTTACAGTAGGCTCTAAAGCAATCAAAGGCTAACATAGGAGACTGCACTGAAATTGGAATTTCTTGGAAAGTAATTGAGTGTTTAGTAAAAGTAGTAAAAATAGTAGCAATATTGTTACAAGATACAAGTTTTTAGCATCTTTCCTCTGCTACTTATCAAAAGTAGCACCAGATTACATTCATTTGTTTCCCTCTTTTTCTTCCTCAGTACTTAATCAATTGGAGGAGTTACTGAGCGACATGAAATCTGATGTCGCCCGTCTACCGGCAACCCTCTCACGCATTCCACCGGTTGCTGCAAGGCTCCAGATGTCAGAGCGTAGCATCCTTAGCAGACTGGCTACCCAACCAGCCCCACAGGTATGTACTGGAGGTTGGAACCCACAACCTTCATCACAGGGTCTGAACTGTGCTGGACAGTCTTTAATTTCATTTCCCTGCTTCTCTAATTTCGCCTCTGAGATTTGTTCAGATACTTGGAAGACAACAAGAGAAAATGATGTGGTAATTAGGGCTGCACAACAAATGTGAGGATGAAGGATTATATTGGCAGATCAATTAAGGTTGATAGATTGCATCAACGATTCTTTTTCTGCAAACTGCCTTTTTGTATGTTTGATATAAAGTAATACACAATAACAATACAAGTTGAAGATTTATAATGTCAAATTTGGAATCTAATCAAAATGAAATGGAAGGTGACAAAGACCTGCGGACCCATGAACCCTGAGCTGTGCAATGTTATCACATTTTCATTCTTTCTTTCTTTCTTTCTTTCTATGCTTAGGTTAGTCAAGGGAACATTGCCAGCGCCTCCAGCCACAACCCTTACGCCCAGTACAGCAGCTCTAGCAGCTTTGGTGGTAGCTTCGCCACCAACTACGCCGGCTACAGACCCACTGGTCAGTACAACCTTACCCAGCTGGCCCCAGGGCTACACTCTCGTGTACCCGCCCAGTCCATAGCTGCTGCAGCCTCCGCCCCCTCCTCATCAAAGCGTGCTCCTGCCGCGCTGTAAGTGCGTGTCGTGAACCGGCAACGGCAGAACGGTCTCCTCTAACAAAACACTCCTTATTCTATCTACCTCAATAATACAAATTGTCAATTCAATCTATCTCCAAATTCTTTTTGTGGTGGTCTTAAGCTAAACCATTAACCATTTATATTTACTTCTCTTTCTATGGCTAACATCAGAAGTGCAAGTTCCTGTAACAAAAGATTACAGAATCTTGTCTGTGTTTTCCATTCATTCATCAAAATTAATCCCATTCTTTTTAACAAAACGAAACATACATTTCTATTTGATATAATTTATTTCACACCAAAATATTTATATAAAAAAGTCATGCACCTTTTTGAATTCTTTTCTGTTTCCTTGTATATCCATGTGTGTTGTGGATTACTAAACAAAATAAAACACTTTAATAATCTTTTAAGCAAGATCTTTTAAGCATGTCAAAAGCACTGAAATGTATCATGTTTAAGGTTTTCCAGAGGTTTTAGATGGTATGATTGGAGCTGAGGAACGTATACTGTTTGCACCGTGCCATATCTTTGACACTCACTTACTTGGTAAACCCTTCGGCCGGTATTCTACTAATTCAATTAAACCCGACAGTGAATCCAAGGGGGTGTTTCACAAAGACTAAGATCGACTTTAAGTTGGACTTAAGTATAGCAGGCCTTTCATGCCATTGTTTGCTATCATTATTTGCTGGCATTGGTCTCTCAAGGGACGTACAAATCATGGTAAAAAATCTACAAAACTTACATTTTTTGATAATTCATTATTGAAGGAAAAAATATTATCTAAAGATCATAATGGTGAGAGCAAACAATGGCACGAACGGCCTGTTATACTTAAGTCCAACTTAAAGTCGATCTTAGTCTTTGTGAAACACCACCCAAGTCATGTAGAACAAAGCAGAGACTTAGACGTCAATCTAAGCTTGGTAAAACTCAACTTTATACCAAATTTAAACCCACTGTCGGTTTGAATGTCAGTAGAATACAGGCTTTTCAGTTTCTATTAAAATATCATCATTGTATGATATAGCAGGATATCAGGGCAGTGTTTCACAAAACCATCATAAGAACAAGTTCGCAGACATCCCATTGAAATGCATGTATTACAAATAACAAGTGTGTCAATAGAATGTCGGTGAACTTGTACTTATGATGGTTTCATGAAACGATGCCCTGGCTGTCTATGTGTATTAATGGTGAAAGAATTTATTATTTTCTTATTCATTCGTTGTATGTAGATGAGTCCATTTGATGTCGATTTCATAATGTATTCATTCTCTTGGACTGATTTTGACATGGCTTATAATGGTTGAGGGAGTGTTTAAGAAGTTCCAAGTTACACTGGACATATGATTTCTATTGTATTATTTCTCACTTGTGGACTAATATGTTTGTGGAAATTTTCCATTGGGATAATTGAAAGCAATGGATGTCTCTAACATCTTATTTTTAACCATTTGTATTTCCACATTGGTTGTATATCACTGGAATTTAATGAAAATATATAATTGCTGTAAATGTGTAGATATCAACTTATATTGTATTATTGATTTATGATATTAAGGACTTCACTTTGATCATACAGATCTCTTAATTTCGTTTGTGACATCTTTATTTCTCCTTGTTTGCAAATGTGGGTTGTTGAGCACCTCTTCTTACTATACAAGTGCATTCATTCATTGGCATTCATTATTGCCACCATTTTTCTTTCATATGATTTTCATTCACCTTCTTATATTCACATACAGTCAACTTATTGCCGTGAGATAAATGATGATATTGAGTATGATATCTTACTTTGTTACCTTTGCAGAGTGTGTATAAAGAGCATGAGCCATGTCATTAATATGAATATTGTGAATATCATGTGCATTATCAATATTATAATCATCACAATCAACATCGTCATCCTAATACTCCTTATCATCAACATCAATATAATCCCTATCGACTTTATCGTCGATGTCATCATCATCGTTATCCTTTTCCTCCTCATCACTATCATTAATGTCACTATTACCGTCTTCACCAGCACCATCATCAATTTATTGCCAGTACCATCATCATCATCATCATCATCTTCATCTATATCAATGTCATCACCATCATCATCACCATGACTATCATCATTGTAAACAGCAGCAGCAGCAGCATTATCATCATCACCTTCTTCCCCTCTCTCTCCCTCACGCAGCCGTCCAGCCTATCCCTCAGGGTAACGTGCAAGTGGTACCAGGCAGCTCCCGCCCTCAGGCCCTGGCTGGGGGTAAGGGCTCCAGCAGTGGAGCCGGTGGCTCCTCCTCCTCCTCCTCTCAACCCTCCAGCAGTAACTACTACTCCACCATGCTCAGTAACGCATCCAGTGCTATCTCTAGCTCAGGTATGTAGCTCAAAGGAAATACTGATCTTTTCCCTTTTATGCTAATCAGTATTAGTAGTGTTTTATTTACTGCTATTCTAGGCCTCTGGTGAATCAAAACTGCACCATAAAAATTGGCTGCTGACTGCTATGTGACAAAGTAACGTTTGACAGACATATTTTGACCAAAGTGTCAATTTTTAAGGATTCACACATGTATTGCATTAGGCCAAATATAAAATGAATATTGACTGAAAATTTGGGGATCATGGTTCAAACAATAGCTGAAGGTGAAATTGAGACTCTACTATTTCATCCTTCTACTTCTACTTTTATGGTAATACTCATCAACGCCTGTTCAGCATCTAGATGAGGGTAATTAACGCATAGAGTTGTTATATACAGCTCTATGCGGTACAGTTCCTGAAAAGGGAACTAAATTGATTCAAGAGCCACCTTGAACTGCTCCAAAGCGGGCATCCCAGTGTCAAGATTTCTATGTTCCTCAAAGCAGTCTTTGTTAACATAGTCTTCTAGAATCATCTAAATTTTGAAGAATTTACTAAATCTTGCTGAAAAGTACAAATAATGAAAGAACTGCACACAGATTTTAGTACATGGGACTACAAAAACACGTGGCAGCAGAATTAAAGTTGTAAATTATTTCTAGTTGTATATGAAATATGAGAGCAATTCTTCTCACTGCACATTGCCGCTCTGATATTCTGTCCACATGCGAATAAAAACGATAAGAACGTTGCAAATTTGTTGTTGCCCGTTACCAGAATGGTTTGTAATACCCTCCCTCCCTTCTCCTTGTCTATCTCACTCAGGTGTTTCTCAGAGCAAGGGGTCTATTCTGAAGGGAGAGCCCAGCACGGGTAAGTGAAGGTGTGCACGAAAACTCTCCTATTATTTTGATTATACTAACAACTCATCACCATATTTTCCTAACATGTATGACATAATATCAATGTGTAGTCGTCGGAGGTCATAACCTTTCCAAATGAGGCTATAGATACTGGCACCTGGCGTGGTGAACACAAAAGACTGGTGTTAACTTCAGTCCAGGGTTAGGTGGATAGAGCCAGTCCTGATTTCTGGAGCACCAAGTGTCTTGATCCAGTATAAATGACCATGATTGTAAATTTGTTAGTTGCACAAGGTTAGGGTTTACCTTAGGTTACCCCTGTGAACATGAGCATACTAACATTGAACTCTCACTAGCACTATGGAGACTAGATGTCTGTACAATAACTGGTATTTTTAAGCAGTTTATGTAAAACGAACCAGCTATTTGATAGCAAGAGTACCTTCATCATGATTGAATGATGGCCATTGCATATCAACATACACTTTGCCTATCTGACCAACATTTTCAATTAAGATCGTGACATCATTTCTTGAAGGTTGAATGGGGGAAGGAGGGTATGGGGACAAATTATTTTGCAATTATATTATCAGTCCTTTTGTCAAATTTGTACAAAGACAATTAGAGGTAATGGTTAGTATTACACAA
Organism: Mesocentrotus franciscanus; assembly: GCA_037976565.1. NCBI lineage: Eukaryota > Metazoa > Echinodermata > Echinoidea > Camarodonta > Strongylocentrotidae > Mesocentrotus > Mesocentrotus franciscanus. The sequence continues at coordinate 23,841,772 of CP137682.1, forward strand.
TAGATTGGCTGCATGCGTGGAGCATGTAAAAAGGAAATCTGCATGTTTCATTAAATCGAAAGTGTCAACATGGCGCTACTATTTCAAACAGATTGCAGATACATGTCACTTCCTATATGAGGTGAACAAAAAAGAAAGAAAAAAGTCTGAGATTTAGTGGTTGTTGGTTGGAAAACACCAGGAAAATAATATAACAGTGCACATTTTCCTTGTATATAACAGAAATTGTCACTGTTTAAAGCTGGGTAAATTATTGGAATCACATGTCACATGTCTGGCAATAATTCTCAATACTTAGATTTAGCATTGCAATCATTTACTCTCCATCGCACACTCTCTCTTTCATTCATATTCAATGAACACGATAGCAATAGTACACAATAATAAGAGTGATTAGAATCGTTCAAGAATATTTTGGATACTTTTATGACCTCCAAAGGGTACAAACATGGCAATTTGTATTATATTCACTTGCTCGCTCATTCATTCATTCGATCTCTGATTTTGTTTTTTATTTTTCATATTTTATATTTTACTTTGAAAGGAGAGGATTCTTTTTGTTTGCATTGTGTGCAATTATTGCCTGAAAAACTAACAAAACTTTTCCACTAACATAGATGCATCTTGCACTTAAATTGTGAAGATCAAATTCAAATGTGTGAACTATGACAAAAATGAGGAGATATTGTCAAATTTAGGTGTTTACTGAATTTTAGTAAATTGTCTTTTGACAAATTTAATCTTTACAAGCACTAAATTGTAATGCAGGAACCAGCAGTTGTCCCACATAAAATATCAGCAGCAAGAGAAGCATTTATATCCATTTACATTGGCTAATTTTTTCTCTTTTTCTGAGTACATAGAAAAAAACTTGTGAAATTATGTTGAGAGCAATAAATGATGTGATTTATTTTTTGCTCTGGTATCAATGGAAATAATACATCCATATGATTCTTTACAAATTTTCCCAAACTAAATACAGTCAAACCTGTCATGGTGGCCATCTGTCTATAGTGGACTGGTAACCTATAATGTCTCCCTCTAGGATGAAATGTGTGTTGAAGAACCTTTCTAGAAAGGCCACCTGTCTACAGTGGTCAGTTTGTCTGTTTCCCTTGGGTGGTCTTTATAGACAGGTTTCCCTGCAGTGAGATCTAACAGCACAAATTGATATTAGATATAAAGTGCTATTCTGCTCCCGGGATAGTCCTTAGGCTTTTCTGATGCTCTGCATTGTGCTTTAAGGAAAGCCTTCTTGGACACAATATTAAAGAGAAGGTTGAGTTCTGGGAAGAGGTGAAAAATAATTTATGAGCGTTATCATTGTTATTATGCAAGTGTGGAAGAACATCAGATAAAAAAAATGTTCCCTGAAAAGCATGGCTCTTCAATTGCCTTAATATTATAAATATGGCATGTAACAGCATATAAATCAGAACAGATTTTTATCCCACATGTTCGTGTAGTCCCATATACATATTTCTGTGTACAGTGCTTGTAACTTTACCAAGACTGGGCCAAATTTCTTATCATTTTGATGATTATAGAACCTTGCAGTACGCACCAATACTTATATGCAAGATGATCAACCTTTTCTGATCGATTTCACACCGTTTTCTTTCACAAGGCAATCGCATGACAAGAACTCAACTTTATCTTTAACGTGTAGTGGACTAGTGTTCTGACATCTGCTGTAGGCTGTATTCTGTCAAAGGCACATGCAGGGTTAGGACTTGGGTTACAATTAGTTTTTAGATTAGATTTCAGGTTAGAGGTAGGGTTTTTAGGTATAGTGATGGGTCCAGTGTCGAAGATAGAAATATGGGAATGCAGAATAATTTGTCACCAGAGTATGTGTTGAAACCTTGGACTTTGTATCCTTGAATCAATATCATATTCGCTTGCTTAAAGCCCCTCTAAAATGTTGGGAGCCCAAAATTTGATGGCAAAATTCCACTTAAATTGTATCATAACGTGAAAGAGGATGTCATGACACACTTCTGCAAAGACTTCCCCCAAAAATGTGTTTGAAAACTAGTGCTGTAAGTCGGGCGCCATGTTCGGGTTCGGTTCGGTTCGGCAGAGTTCGGCAATTTTTTACCCGAACTTGGTTCGGTTCGGGGTTCGGTAATATAATAGCAAGCAGCCTAATAATAGCTACGGTGGTCGGCGCTGGGCGGGCCGGGTGGGCCCGACCAGCACGGAGGACTTCTGCCCCACTCCTGATGAAAAACACTGCTTCCGACCGGCACGTATTTCACATAAAAAAACGGCTTTAAACGTAACTATTTTAGTACTTACATTCATATTTCCGTTTTTAATCGTGTTTGATTTGCAGTTTTACAAGAATCATGTTTTCAATTTGAAAATAAATGATATTTTTTAAAGATTTGCCGAGACGGTTGTTGTCTAATGTTACGAGTTATGAAAGCTGCCATCTTGAATTTACCGATGTATACGTTATAATACACAGAGATAGCAGCCCAGGCTCGCTCGATTGCCGTTATTATAAATGTTTATTTTTAATAGGGTAAATAATAAAATCCCTAATTTTCCTGAATAAATAAATTAGAATACTATAATGTGTTTTTATTTCGTTATTTAGATGGTAAAATTTGTCCGATATTATTACAATTAATTTTTTAATTATTTTTGTATTGTTTGGGTTTGAGCCGAACTTGTTTTGATCAGTGCCTAATAGGCACGTCGCACGTGTATTCTAGCTTGTTTATAGCTTGCGATCGCGACGTTGCAGGGGTCATGATTTGGGATGTAAATGGCGTCAGTGAAGTCGCGCCCACGACTGGAGAGGCATGAATCACAAAGGAGGAAAATGGGAAAAAAGTAAATATAGAATGAGCAATCATGACATGAAAATTAGGTATAAAATGACAAGTTAATTAGCCTGCAAAAATGTTTAAAATTTTTCTGCCGAACATCCGAACCAGGCCTTTGTGTTCGGTTCGGTTCGGTTCGGTTCGGAAGTGCCATGTTCGGCGAACTTCCGTTCGGTTCGGCGGTTCGGCTACAGCACTATTGAAAACAAATATTGATCAAAGAATACATAATTTGGGTTTTCTGTTGTATGCAGAAAACCTAAATTTTGTATTGTTTCATCAATATTCGACTTGAAACTTTTTTTGAAAATCCTTGCAGAAATGTGTCTTAAATGACATCCTCTTTCACATATGATATGATTTACCGGTTAGTGAAATTTTGCCATCAAATTTTTGAGGCTACCAACACTTTAGAGGGGCTTTAATGCTGATTAGAGTAATATTCTTCTTCCCTCTTGATAAAATTATCTTTACTGACTTTAATTATCTTTACTGACTTTCTCTTTTTGTTTGATTCCATTCTGTTTTAGCAGCGAAGGACCTCAGAAAAACCGATGGCAGTGGAGACGGTTCAAAAGAAATCATCCTCATTGACTAAGTTATTCAACCATTTTTGTAAAATGTAAATTGTAGAATGTAAAATGAAAAGTTGGCCATTCGTGTGATACTTGTACAAAAAGACTACACGGTCTATAAACTAAGTTTCATCTCCGTTGCATGAGGAAATATTTTTGCCAGTAAAATTGAAAGGAAAAAAATCAAGTGCTGTTCCACTTTAGCATGTGTAGTAATGCACACAACTCTGTTAATTCTCTACATAATTTGTAAGGGTTGTATGGGGAGGGGGACAGAAATCTAGATCGGTATTGTGGACTGTCGCGGAAAGTAGAAATCTTGAGCCGGACTGGTTCAGCATGCATCTATTTGTATTACAAAGCTCAACAAAGCTCAACTAGACTCAAGTGAGACATGAAAAGCTTATATTTTAAAAGATGAGTACACTCTCGCAGTGATCTGCTACTGAAAAATCCAGTATTGTGTTTCCACAGGTTGTCATGTCAAAGTCAATGAACCATCACTTCTGACTTCAGATTCGAGAAGCATCAGTGCTATTTCGTGTGCATCAATGCTGATTTAATTGGTATGCATTGTTGTGGACAGTGTGTTCAATATGCGTATTCTGTAATGTGTATATTTTGGTCATACTGTAAATTAGGTGCTTATTATCACACCTCATCTAACTATTCCGGTAAGGTGCGGTGATTTATTTTTGTCGAAGATTGTATCAATTGTACGTGTTTGAAGATTTATCTATTAAACTTGTAGATTTGTTCGTAGATGGTGATTCCTCTCCGGTTGTGCTATGATGAACTAGTTCTTATCATTTGTTGTAAAGATGTCGATTTCAACATGAAATTTACTAATGAAATTTAATCATGAATGCAACTTGAATTAATCAAATGGGTGGAAAGGTGATAAGATTCAAGCATGAAAACGGACATACCTCAATTAAGCATTTCAGTGATTTGTGTCAGAATTGTCAATTATGATGTACGCTATAGTACCAGTTGCTATGGGACTCTCACTTCAGTTTGATACAGCGACGATGTTCTTGCAAGAATCACATGCCTTTATTTTGTGTGAGATTCAGTGTCAAAACATGACCTGATGGAACACATCAGTTGGTCAGAACAACACTTGTAGGCAATGACTTAAATAGGGCAAGACTTTGTGCATTGAGCATAATGTGCAACCGTATACAGCAGGGAAACTACAAAATCTTGTTTAAAACACAGAATTATTTCTCTACATGTGGGACTATACACATATTTTGCTCTGTCATACATTTGTTGTTGTCAAGAAGGAGAGTCATTTTTCTGTTGATGTTAAAGTAAAACTAGTATATTCTGTATGGTAGCACAATGTTTGTAGTCTTGTTCACTGTATCTACGGTATAGAAATAGACACATGAAGCTAGCTTTGTAGTAGACTTAAAAATGCTTCGAGGACAAGAAAGAAGTGGACAGTGAAATGGAAAGATTTAGTGCCTTTTTTGAGCTGAAATTTGCTGCCATGGCAGGCTACCGGGTTGTACATGTTTCCGTCTTCGCTGTTTTAGTAATGATAATGTATACGGCTAGTGATGTAAGTGTACTGGTATTGAGTATTGACTAGAAGCCACTCCCAAGCGAGCGGTGAGTATTGTAGAATAGATGACGTTCAGATTTGGAGAGCATAGAAGTGATCTGTTTGGAATAGTTCACATGTTTAAATTTTTAATGCAATGATTTTAATTTATGCTCGGTGAAGTAATGTAATAAAGTCAAACCTGCTTCAGTGAGCACCTGTCTAAGAAACGAAAGACCACCTATCTATAAAAAAACTCCCATTTTCCTGTATGAATTCCTTTTGGCTATATATATGTATTTAAAAGTAAATTGTATCATAATTTACTCTACTTCATTGCATTTCAAACTTCTCTCATCCATCTCTGGAAGTAAAATTAAAAAAAAATTATATAAAAAATGACTGCTCTTCAATATGAATTCACAGTTCACTTCAAGTCTTGTTCAAGATATAATTTGTAAATGAAAGGTTCGAAACAGGGGACGGTTTTTGAAGAACTTGGGCTTGCTTTTTTTTTGTCCGTCCAGCACTGGAATTATTCCAACTATCTCGTGGTATTGTGTCGATGTCTGTATTCTAAGAAAGCGTGTTTATTTTCACATGTACCAATACATATACAAGCTTGCTGGGCAGAATCAAGTGCTAGCGAGTCAATTGTTACTACCACAAATACTCTGTTTACTGTCGTTTCCATACATAAGTTTGTCTAATTGTGTTCAAGTTAAGCAATTGCTGTTCACTTCAAATCAGGCTAGAAATGGAAACGGTAATGACTTTAATATTGTATAGTGCTTCGATCGGTTACTTTTAACTAGAAAAGCACTGTATGAAAACAGTTGTGATTGAAGGGTTGATAATTGATAGGTTCACAATATTTACATTTGATTAATTTATTTACGGTATCTGTTCATTAAGAAATAGCGAGTTATTCATTACAATGCTTACATTAAGTGTAGATGTACAACAGCACACCATTGTATTTCGAAAGACCGAATAAAATGGAAAAGGGAAGTGTGCCCTATGATGATTATGCAACTGATTGTCTTTTGTAGAACTGAGAACTAGGTTTGGAAATGTAGTGAGCTAACCATGTACTACGTTTTTCAATTTGCCCATTGTGGTGTCTAATTTCATTCAATGTAGGCAAGAAAGAGAGTTGCAGAAAATATCAACCATGAGCTATTTGTACCAGTATCCCAATACACTCTTTATATGATGAATGATATGTGTACTAACAGATGCAGGGTATTCATTTTTATGACTTAGCAATGAAGTTGAATCTAATGAAAATAACGACATCTCGGCAGAACATTTGGTTAAAAAATATTAAAGTTAGGAGTAGGCATTAGTCCGATAGCATTTCTTTTGTGTAATGTATGGTTTATAAGTAAATTAATTCATTCCTTATATTGTGAAAGGCGTGAGGGGATTTTAACACCGTGCATATTTATTACATTTGGTACCTGATGTTCGCAGGGGACTGAAAAGTCGTTTATATGTGAGGAAAAATAAAGGCAAAAAGAATTGCACAACAAATTCAGTGCGTGGTTCCGTGTATGTTGTATAATGTGTGGTATTTGATCTTTTTTTTTAAAAGAAGTTGCTAATAGTTAAGCTCATGACGTCATAAGCAGGGATGTGGCTGGGGGAAGGGGAGTGGGGTTACTTGATAAAACCTTCGGAGGGCGTACTGTGTATGATGAAATCTCTTTGGATGAAACCATCTTATAATTAAAAAATGAACCAAGTTGTGATGAACACCTTGTATTTTCAAGTACTCCTATTTGTCCAGTGCTATTGAGCTTTTCAGCAAAAATTAGTGACTTCTAATTTTGATGATTCCAAAACTTTAAAATACATGTATACCAACAACAATCATCAATTCAGTTTTGCATGATCAAGGTGCAACTTTAAATTTTTACTTTTTCATGCTCTAAAATAAACACTTAACTCTCTCTTTCTTTTATTTCTTTTGCCCCTTTCCCATTTTCTCATTTCCCTCCTTCTCCAAAGTAGTCTTTAACTTTCCTTTCACTACATATTCTCTCACCTGCATGCAAATTCTGGAGCGGGCGGATTTTTACGACGTGAAGAGTAATATACTTCACATTTCTATATCTCGTAACGTAGAGCTCAGCGAGTACACGCAGGTGAAGTGCTCAATTATTGTGCGCAGTTGCCTTTTAATACTAAACAAGTTAAAAATTAAAAATCTGGCAGCTTTTTTGCAGCATTTTACCATGCCATATCTGAACAAGTACTTTTAATGTCCTATGACTGAACTGATTCCTATAAATCCTTTGTGACACAAAGAAAACAATTACACCAATCACAATGGATGTTAAATACAAAGTTATAGAAAGTATATAATTTTATTCCAATTCCAATCTCAACAACCATACATACATGCGTAAAGTTTCCTTAGTACTGATATTAACTGGTATGAAATGAATTGCAATCCACCATAGGAGTATTGAGAATGGACTTCACACAAACAAGTTTAATGTTAGAAAACTCTTTGTCATTAACTGAACTCTTACATAATAACCATCTATTTCCCAAAATCACAATTTTACAATCATGCTGGCAAAAGAAATAACCTCAAATGGCAAAAAAGACATGTACAGTATTATAGTACTGATTAATTTGGTTTATAACCATATTATATAATGAAAGCACTAACATTATGTAATATACATGTATGTAATATAACAAAAGATAAAGTCAATTCCATTCAAAATGGAATATATTTAAAAAAAACAATCGTGCGTCATAACATAATGTTGAATTGTGTATAATTTACAATCACTATGATAAAACATAACAAGAAACATGTATACGTTTAAAAGAATAATTCACATGAGTGATGACTGAAAATTATATTGATAGTATACCATATGTAGAAACGAAAGAAAAATACATTACAAAGAAAAAATATATATGTATTCCTTAACATAATTACATAATTTTCTCATAGATATACAAAAAAGGGAACAGGCAGGGTGCTGATATTGTGATGAGATTCAGAATAATGTATAAAATATATTCAATACATTGTCAGATGATTATCTCTTGATGAACAAGACATGTTTTACCCTGAAAAGTGCAACATGAAAAGCCTCCATACATCTGAATCGTTCAATTGCGGTTTGATCTACAACCGGTTCGTCTATTCCCATATATTGGTCTACACCTAGCCCAGTCTACTATCCACATGGTCCAATAATCATTTCATCAACTTATCATTTGGTCTAATGACCTTTTAGGCTTACAGCGATTGGGTCTAATCTCCAATTAGTCTACTAACCATTTGGTCTATTGCTCATTTAGTCTAATTTCCAGTTTGTCTAATGCCCATACCATGATCCATAAGGACTAATAATCATCTGATGATTGTTATTATTTATGATAAAATGATTATTAGAGCATATGGATAGTAGACAAAATGGGCATTGGACAAACTGGGAATTAAACCGACTGGACTAAATAGACCAAATGAAAAGTAGAAGAAATGATTATTAGACCATGCGGATATTATTATTATTATTTTTTATTTATTTTAAAAAAAAATTGTTGTTGTTGTTGTTATTATTATTAATAATTATTACTACTAACTTTTTTTCACAGAAGGTCCAGACAGAAATCAGAATTGAATATAGAAATTGAAATGTTACTAAGTTCAAAATCACTGTTTTCCATATAAAATGGCATTTTGAAGGTTTCAACATAGTTTCTGCATAATTATGTATACATTCTTTAATACATATATGTGTATCAAAAACAAAAATAGGCTTAAAATGCAATCTAACTCTTCTAATCAGTTCGTTTGAATGAAAGCAGAAAAATCAGAGATACAGAATGGCGAAAGTTTGAAATAAATCGGACCAATATTAAAAAAGTTATGAGTGTTTGAAATATGAGATCACTACAGCTATGCAAATCTCAAATCGGCAATTTTGTCAGTGGATTGTGATGTAGTGACGGATTACTCTCCTGTTTGTCGTGTACAAAAATATCACTTATTACTGGTTTTCTCCCAAGTGCCTTCACCCTCGGGGCACTACTCAAAATATATCATGGAGAGTACATTATTACAGGTCCTCTAAAAAGAAAAGACCATCCCGAGTCATACATTTATGAAAAGTTGAAATTTTAGTCCTTTTGTGTATTGGAGCAAATGGGAAAGTTGTCCGCCACTACATCACATAGACATTATGAATTCAGCCAATTTGAAGAGCCCATACCTATAGGGATTGCAACTTTCAAAAATTCGTAACTTTCCAATTTTATGTCCGATTTAATTCAAACTTTCATCAGTATGCTTCTCTGATTTTTCTGCTTTATTCTAGACAAGCTTGCTATTAAGATTGGATTTCTGTTTAAGGAAACAAAAACGCAAATAACAGAATACACGTACCAAGAAAAATGTTTACAGGATCAACAACAGAATGGATAGATGATTTGTACACATGTACATGTATGTGTATCAAAGACAAAACTAGGCTTAAGGAAGCACAACTGCAAATAACAGTATACATGTACCCAGAAAAATGTTGTCGAGAGTCAACAACTAAAAGGATAGATGCTTTTTTAGAGTTCCTCTCTGAGAAAATGAACATCTTTCATTTCAAAAGTGTCATCGACCTCAGGTGAGTATTCTACAGCCTCGTTCTCTTTCCACTTCTTCAGCGCCGAGTCCATGTTGGCTTTGATCTCCTGCGGAGAGGTTGAATCTCTGGATTCGCCTGCCAAACCATCAAATATCTGCAAAAATATAAGGATCAGGAATAATTGAAAGAATTGTGGCGTATCAGGACAATTACTCCCTGGACAATCACCCCCTGGAAAACTACCCCCCCCCTCCCCCCACCAAGGACAACCCTGTTAATTAGAGGGGAGGTCCACCCTTGTTTTTCAGGGGGTAATTGTCCAGTTGGTAATTGGCCGGGGAGATAGTTGTCCAGGGGACAATTGTCCTAGAACCGTCATTCATACCATAAGGCAGAGTCTCATGGATAACTGATCAAAATATCCTCTGGTAAAGTATAGGTTGTGATATATAATTAACAGTAATTAACTGTAAGTGCAGTCTCAACAATAGAATATATATTAAAGGGAATACAAGTCATTATACATTCTTTAAATCCCCATTTTCTGCCCTATTCATAAATATACAGTTTCAAGTTTCAGACATAGATTATGAAATCCAGAATGGTATAAATCCCTTTAAAGCATTGTCTGACAACCAATTACTACCAACCCTACACCATAAACAAGACGGACACTTTTTATGGGGGGTCAAATTCTCATCTTTTACTGATGTGGGTGACTTTTCTCTCAATTCACAGACTTTTTCAAAACTTAGAAAAAGGGAACTCATATACGTTTTCCTTGATTTCCAGGATAGCCGTGAACCCAGTATTAGAGCCATGTTTAATTGTCTTACCTCATTTGCATATTCCTCTGTACCTTCCAGATGAGCAGTGTAGTACTTGACAAACACACCCCTTGTTACCCGATCAGGATAGGCATCCATTAGATCCTCAAGGAGTTTTCTACATCATGCAAGGAGAAGAAAAGAAAAAAAAATAACACAAATAATAACAGGTTCATATACAGCGATCATGTTTGTCAAACTTGACACTCCTGGGCCCCGTCTTACAAAGAGTTGCGATTGATCCAAATCAATCGCAAGTCCTCCAATCATTCGCAAGTTTGCAGAATCCTATCTCTTATGTACATAGTTGCGATTGATATCAACTCTTTGTAAGACGAGGCCCAGGGCTCTGTTGCATAAAACTTAACATTGATGGTAACTTCCATGGAAACCTTGATTTGTTTCGTTGTTGAGTGATGTTGCCATGGTAATTAGTATTGACGGCAAAGTTAACATCAGTAGAAGTTTTATGCAACGGAACCTGGTGCTCCAGTATTATAATCCTGGCTTTAGCATGGCTGCTATGATAGCACCCCAAGCATTTTAAGGAATCAATTCCTGCCAGGTGGGTCTTGGGGTACATGAACCTCACCTGGGTCAAGTGTGGCAAATATATTTTGGACTACCAAAGTGATACTGATTAAGTTGAGTTTGAAATTTTCATGATATAGTATCTGAGAAATAATGTATATTGTGATATTTGGAGGGAATTTGATCATGAGCAATCCTTTTTCAAGGTACATTTCTTCTATGATATTCTTCCAAACTGACATGCAATAAATGAGAAAGCTCACAAATAATTTTTCTTCTTTACAGAACTGGACCTTCTATTTCGCATACTGATATTTGAATCTCCATCCCAGAGGATAGATAAAGGTACCTTCAAAGTATGATTACCCCCTGGCTTTAGGCCAGCTGCCCTCAAGACAATGAAAGGCACCCATTTACTATCATCAGAAGCAGATAGAACTGTAAGATTCTCTATAGGCTTGTACAGATATGGTGCGGGAAACCGGCGCAAAAAAGCAGCCACATTGAATGGCAACTGCCTGCAACAAAGGACTTGCACGTATTCACTGAGCTCCGTGTTATAATATAGAGAAGTTCCCTGCAAGGGCAGGTATCCCATTCAAATTAATTTAGTTCTTTTTTACATAAAAATTATTCCTACAATGTTTAGCCACATCCGTACCAATATTTTGGTATGAAATAAAATCTATACACACTTCATTAACTATCTATCTCTGAAGTTAAAAAAATGAGGGTAACCAGGCATTTTGAAGAGATATCCTCGATTCAAAACCCTTTTTCCACATTTTTTATTTAAAGATTCGTGCATGTGCGCATTTTACAGTTTGCCGTGCTCGCATTGCTGATTGGATGGTGGATATTGAAGTCTGCTCCCAAGCCTTTAGGGGGCATATATCCCATTTGAACGACTTTAGATCTCCCTTGCCTAAGGATGATTCATACCAAGTTTAGTTAAAATGTGTTTTTCAGAAGAAGTCGAAAATCTAAAAAGTTTACAGACGACGGACAATAATAATGAATTGAATTGGCTCAGGTGAGCTAAAAAACACTGCAGTAAACCAAAACAGAATTTTTTTACTAATTGTGTAAAAAAAATGCTTCTGATAAAGCTTGTACATGTAGACTTGCAAAGAAAAGCTAACCAAAACCTTTATTTAAAAAAATAAATTGTATATATTCTGAATGTCATGAACTTACTCAATTGATCCTGCCTCAATGAGAAAGTACTCAAATTCCTCAGTATTAGAGGGCTCATCTTCAAACATACTAATGATGTGTTCTCTCCATGAGTCCATGTCCAGATCATTAATATCATCAGGTGTTAGAAAACCCTTTCCTGATTTGTCTAGTATTCTCCATGCCTGAGGAGGAAGAGAAGAAGAAGGATGAAGAGGAGGAGAAATAGGAGGAGAAAGAGAAGGAAAAGAAGGAGAATGGAAAGGAGAAGGAGAAGGAAGAGGAGAAAGAGAAGGAAAGGAAGGAGGAAGAAAAGGAGAAGAAGAAGAAGAGAAAGAGAAGGAGGAAGATGAAGACGGAAGAGGAGAAGAAAAAGGAGGAGAAAGAGAAGGAAAAGAAAGAGAAAGAAGAAGAAGGAAGAGGACAAGAAGAATGAAGAGAAGAAAAAAGGAGAAAGAAAAGAAAAAGGAGGAGAAAGAGAAGAAAAAGGAGGAGAAAGAGAAGAAAAAGGAGGAGAAAGAGAAGAAAAAGAAGGAGGAAAAGAAGGAGGAAGAAAAGAAGAAGAAAACAAGAAAAATAAGGAGAATGGAGAGGAAGGGAATGAGGAAGAAGAGGAGAAGGAGGATTGGGAGAAAGAGAAGGAAAAGAAGGAGGAACAAGAAGAAGATGATGAAGAAGAACATGATGAACAAGAAAGAAGAAAGAGAAGAAGAATTACAATTTGGTAGGCCTATAGGAGGACATGTATGTGGGAAAGGTTTCTATAAACAAGCAAGATTTTTAGATGTTTAAGGATGTTGGGAGAACTTCTTGAACAAAAGTACAATCCCTGATAACCCTGTATCACATAAAGGACAGCTGAGGAGTATGGCGTTATGGGAACTACAAAGCCTGATGAAAGCATTATTAATTATTCATTCTGCTTCAAAACTTTCATGATTATACAAACTTCAATGATTGGGTGAGAAGCCCTGCCTAGAAGATAACAGTTTATTCTGACCAGATCTATTTGCACATTTTCTTAAGTAATATACCTGTTACAGGTAACTCATTTTATGCATAATGTACTTCTTGAACAAATCTCTTGGCTACTCAAATAGGTTGCCCAACATGCAACAATTAATGTATGCTAATTGAATTCCACTTTATTTTTTTTTTGCACTGGAAGCTGATGGTGCGCGTTACAGCTGCTCCACTAGTTTCCTTATTTCTTTGCACTGGGTTCGTTTCTTGCTTATATTTTTATATCATGTTTCCTGGTTTATAGTCCTGATCAAACTGGACAAGTTTTCTGCAGATATTGTTTGGTAATTTGTTTGAAAATTAACAATTCTCATCTGACTTTGCTAAGCACTGAGTAAGTACATTAGAGTACTGTGTAGCCATTTCTGTACAGTGTACACTGTGTATGTGCACTTAACCATGCTCATTATGCTTGTGTAACCATGTATATCATTCTGTATGTGTAAGTGAGACTGAGACCATTCTTTGAGTGTTATTAAGAAATAACACACCTGATTAAGCTTTCTAAGCTTTCTGTGACAATGGCCTTTCAGAGCATTTCCCTCACCATTCTATTATTATTGTGTTCACTTTCTCTATATGATAATGCATGTTCTACAAAACCCCTTACTCTAGCACTGTTTAGCACTCCTTCATTTACAACTGCTCATGTAAAATATGCTGGAAAGAAGATATTATATCATCGAGCTAGTTCATGTACTGCTACATTTCATGTAAAGTTAATTGAATGTGGGGACGTACATCCCAACCCAGGTCCACATCCTAACCCAGGTCCACAGAGTAATGCTTATAATTCATCGAATAATCTTAGTAGTACTCTAAGTCAAGATGTTGTATTTTCTAGTAGAATTCAGTATGATGTAGAAACGCTTTTAGGTTTTAGGTCTCAACAGTTAAGAGTGAGCCCAGTAGTTTGGTTAACGCTTCACAGTTTAGGTATATGTAGAGGTCATACTAAACGGGGTCGTAAAGGTGGTCGATGTCAGCGCCGTCTTCTTCAGGAGAAATCAAGTTCACCAGAACAGAATGGTGGTCTTTTAAGATTTTCCTTGTGGAATGCGCGGTCTTTGAATAACAAAACACACATGTTATCAGATTTCATCATAGGTGATAATGTTGATATCGCTGCAGTGACAGAGACATGGCTAATTGGAGATGACCGAGACAACTACTCCATCGCTCAGCTCACATCTGTTTTGAAAGACCACGACTGGCTTCACAAGCCCCGAATGCATCGTGTTGGCGGAGGCGTTGGAATATGCATTCGAAAGTCTCTTCACGTCAAGGTGTATGACAATACTTCCAACTTCAGTTCTTTTGAACATTTAGATATCCTTGTAACGTCACATAACCAGGTTCCAACACGCCTTATTGTCATCTATCGTCCTCAACGCACAGCCAGTGGAGACTCGACTGAGCGGCTCTTCCTCCGTGAGTTCTCCACCTTCATGGAACAACTCATATCGTCTCCTCATCAGTTGTTAATAGTTGGTGACTTTAATTATCATGTTGACTCTGTCACTGATATCAACTCTAGGAATTTCTTATCTGTGCTATCAGCATTCAACCTGCAACAGCATGTATCGTTTCCAACGCACAGTGCTGGCCATACACTTGACCTCATCATTACCAGAGCCTCGGACAGTTTCGTTACTGATCTAAGCTCAACGTCTTATCTCCCATCAGATCATGTTGCTATCTCCTGCAGCTTGGACATTCGAAAGCCTCCACCATTGAAATTGGAGATAAAGACAAGGAAGATCCACAGCATCGACATCGAAGCCTTTTCCAGAGACATCCTCAAGTCAGATCTGTACTCTTCTCCAAGCCCAGACCTAAATGAGCGAGTTGGTCAGTTTAACAACATTCTATCTTTGCTTTTAGATAAGCATGCTCCGGAAGTTGCTAGAACTGTTAGATATCGTCCGGACACACCATGGTTCACAGATGAACTTAGAGATTTGAAGCAAAAACTTCGTACTCTGGAACGGAAAGCTTTTTCTCGGTGTGGTCTTGAAATCGATCGGCAGATATATATGAAAGCGTCCCATCATTACAATAACCAACTCACTTCAGCCAAACGAGTTTATCATCGTAATCAGCTGAAAGACTGCTCTTCGCGGGATCTCTTCAGGAAGGTTGAACACCTGCTACGGCCCCAGTCGAAAACCTTTCCAAATAATGTCAGTTTTGAAATATCTCTGTCAGAGCGTTTCTTAAGATACTTTGCAGATAAGGTTCAGACGATCACTGATGAATTGCAGTCATCACTGGCTGATAATAATAGTAGGGAATTTCCTGAAGAACTTGCAACCTCATCATTTAGCAAATTCAATTCAGTGTCTGAAGATGAGGTTGCCAAGTTCATTACTTCCTCTTCTTCTACAACATGTAAACTTGACCCTGTCCCAACTTCATTTATGAAAAATTTCTAGTAGAATTATTACCATTTATGACACAGGTCATTAATGATTCTTTCATGACTGGTTCTTTCCCAGAAAGTTTCAGGCATGCTAATGTTGCACCTAGACTGAAGGGTTTGGCTACTGATGTTGAAGATCTGAAAAGCTATCGTCCGATTGCAAACTTGAGATTTTTTGGCAAACTCTTAGAAAGAATAGCGTCATTTCAGCTTCATCAGTACTTGAACACATTCAGTTTATATGCAAAGTCACAATCTGGTTACCGCTCGTTTCACAGCGTTGAAACTGCTCTTTTGCGAGTAACGGATGACATCCTTTTATCTCTCGACAAAGGAGAAGAAGTCATCCTTGTGCTCCTAGACTTTTCATGCGCGTTTGATACAATTAAGCATGACATCTTGCTGCAACGTTTGAGACTTCGTTTTGGTATAAGTGGTCAAGCACTTGCTTGGATAGAGTCCTATCTATCTCAGCGCACTCACACTGTAGTGATTAGAAATGAGCGGTCATCCACAGAAATCATCTCTCAAGGGGTCCCACAAGGGTCCGTTTTAGGCCCAATCTTATTTACTCTCTATACATCTCCATTGGAAGACATTATTGACACCCACAAGATTCAGAAGATGTTCTATGCAGATGACACACAATTGTACATTTCATTTAAGAGAAATTCCGATGTTGATGTCACTGCACAAATATCGGAATGTGTACAATCAATCAAAGAGTGGTCTCAAGTAAATTGTTTAAAGCTCAATGATACTAAGACCGAGTTTCTTCATCTTTCTTCGCGCCATAGACCAAGCAACATCATATCAACATTGAACATAAATGGCACTCTAGTTCATGCAACTAAATCATGCAGAAATTTAGGTGTTATTTTTGATGATAAGTTCACACTTGAAAAATTTGTCTCACAAAAATGTCGCTCAGCATCATTCGGATTACACAAAATAGGTAAAATTCGAAGTTTTTTAGACAGATCAACTACTGAACGATTAATTCATGCTTTTGTTATGTGCCATTTTGATTTCTGTAATAGTTTGCTTTCTGGTCTCCCTTCTTCTCAAATTCAAAGACTACAACTCCTTCAAAATTCTGCAGCGCGACTTGTTACACGCACAAAGAAACATGAATCAATAACTCCGGTCTTAAGAGATCTACATTGGCTACCCATCAAGTCTCGTATCCAGTTTAAGGTACTTCTATTAACCTACCAATGTTTACATCAACTAGGTCCTTTTTATCTTACTGAATTGCTAACTCCATATAAACCAGATAGAACGCTACGTTCCAGTTCCAAGTCCCTGCTTTGTGTTCCACAAACCACGACAAAGTCATACGGGGAAAGGTCTTTTTCATATGCGGCCGCTTTTTTGTGGAACAAGTTGCCTGAACAACTGAAGAGCATAGGATCTTATAAAACCTTTATCAATTCTCTGAAGACATATCTCTTCACCACTTCATAAATAATCAGAATCATGAACTCAGTGCATTTTTCTTTTCTTTTCTTAAAGTGCATAGAGACATGCAATTGTGCCTATGTGTTATGCGCTATATAAAAATGTTTAATTATTATTATTATTATTATTAAAGTGTTGGGAGCCCCAAATTCGCCAAAAATTTGATGGCAAAATTTCACTTAATTTGTATAATGTGAAAGAGGATTTCATTTAAGACACACTTCTGCAAAGATCCCCCCCCCCAACAAATATTGATCAAAGAATACATAATTTGGGTTTTCTGTTTTAAGCAGAAAACCACAATTTTGTATTCCTTCATCCTATATTCGACTTCAAACACATTTGTTTTGAAAATCCTTGCAGAAATGTGTCTTATATGACATCTTCTTTCACATTATGATACACTTTAAGTGAAATTTTGCCATCAAATTTTTGGGGCTCCTGACACTTTAAGAGGGGCTTTAATAGACTTACCTTGCTCACAAGCTCACTGAGTTCTTCTTTCTCCATTTCAGGGAAAGTTGTAATCACATCTTTCCTTATGTCCTCTTCTGTCATTTTTCCATGCTCCTTGGCAAAGTCGATGTAGTTAGCTCTTAACATAAAACAGAAATGATAGTCAAGTTAATATTGAAATCTAATTCTTTAACCACTAGCAGTTCTCTTTTTCTTACTTTCTAAATTACTCAGTCTTTTCTCTTCAAATTGGCAACAATTAACATTACTTTCCACCATCCTTCATAGTTTGATAACATAAACAAGAAGTGAGATTCAATCATCAGTAGGCGAAAGAGAAGGTCGAATTCTGTAAAGAAGAAAAATTATTTGTGAGCTTTCTCATTCATTAATGCATGTCAGTTTGGAAGAATATCATAGAAGAAATGTCCATTGAAAAACGAGTGCTCATCAAATTCCCTCCAAGTATCACATCACAGTATACTTTATTTCTCAGATACTATATCATGAAAATTTCAAACCCAACTTAATCAGTATCACTTTGGGAGTCCAAAATATAAATTGCATGAATACAACCAAATACTAAATCCAGGTGTATAAAGAAGAAATTACTGTTCCAGAACTCCCCTCCCAATGTAAGAACTGGAAACTGACTTTCCATGGAATAAAGATTAGTGTAAAACCAGAAAATTTCACAAGATGTCATTTCTGCAAATTGTTATGGACGGCCATTTTTCAAGGCAACAAATTTCCTGAATTGCAAAATTTAGTGTTATGTCATTCATTTGTCATTCAACTATTTTGCAGTATGAAACTTTCGTGAATCAGGGCCCTGTTTCATAAACCTTGTTATCAATAACAAGTTACAATAACTGTTATAAGCTACTGAAATCGTGACATTTGATTGGCTGAGAGCAGATTTGTCATAGGAATTAAGCATTTGTTATTGATAACAAGTTTTATGAAACAGGGCCCAGAACCACGCAAGCAATTTGTAAACATTTGGTGCATGTGAAAAAAAAAAATGGTTTTATAATACATGGGTGATGTCAATGCTGTGGAATTGAGTTACATGTTATACACCTATATGAACAAAACACCTTTAATTCTTCTCAAAATGTCAAACTGATAATACATATTAGATCTAGGAGACCTGACTGCAGTGTACTTGACAATAACAATGACAACAAGTCTTAAGAAAGACGACACTTAACCGACAAACTTACTTTAAGAACCAGGCATCTAAATTGCCCATACTCATGATGCCATGGCCTGGCCAGCTCCAAAGAACGTCCACCTCGCTCAGAGGGGTAAAGTCGATATCAGTCTCGTTGCACCCTGTATTGTTGAACTGTGTGATCCTGGAGAAGAGAACGGATACCGCCATGTTGGGATCACCTGCCGATGATACCTGGTGGTAATACGCTGATCAGCGAACAGAAACAAAAAGGGGTGGTGACTAGGTGGAGTTCTCTTCAGAAACTTAAATCCCAAAATGCAAATTTAACATTATAATAATTATTATTATTATATCCCATTTAAACAAGTACTGTCATACTTAAATCAAAACATGCAAATTTAACATTACTATTATCATTATTATATCCAATTTAAACAAGTACTGTCATACTTAAATCCAAACATGCAAATTTAACATTACTATTATCATTATTATATCCCATTTAAACCAGGTGACTTTGTAACATACTGCTACATGGAATTGGTGCTCCCCTATATAATTCCATAATCTTTGTACAAATGCAGAGGCATGAGAAAATAGAATAACATGACTACTAAAAATGAAAAATCTCCTTTTCAATATCCTTTACATGAGAAGATTTATGTCAATAGATAATTATTAAATGGAAGTTCAGAGTTAATTATTCGTAGAAGGGTCATAGGCGAAGGTGTTGACTTCAGGTCAGGCATGGCAGTAATGACCCATCCATGGGAATACACAATTAACCCACTGCCTACTGGAACCTGGTGGTTCCTGTACTAGGCCTATTAACAATGACATAAATCAAAAGTCGGGTTAATCTATATTTGCCAGTCTCCATCCAGGTATGGAAATATGTTACCTGAGAGGATTCATAACTTGAAATGCACAGCAGAGTACCGATAATGGTTGCTGGAGCTACAACAGGACTGATTTTCAAAAAGTTCCTTTGAAAGTATTCAATTGTCTTTGTTTTAGGGCCCCTTTGTAAAGCAGCCTAGTAGGTGAATGGGGTTTTATACTGTGTGTTTAACATAATAAATGAATCGATTAAAGGTAATACAAATTTTTGGTATGGGGTCATGAATTTGGTTCAAATGAACATATTGGAAGCATATGCGATTTTACAATATTCAATGATCATTGTCACGGTTGAAATCGAATCTAAATCGAATCTAAAGTGATGAAATTGTAAATAATAAACTCTTTATGTTGTATACATGTAGCTCCCTCTCAAGACTGACATTATTTTAGCTTTAAAACAATGTTTCTTGACTACAATCGACCGATTTGCTATTCCCGTTTGGAAATTATATATCAGAACTGCATATTCTGAGATTTTCATGGTCGCAGCTACCATGGAATGGCCTTAGGCGCTGTTTGTAATATTGAAATTTACCGGGAGCACCGGTAAACTTTTGATTATTCAATTTCTCGAAAGCAGAAGTGTTTTAAGGGCTAAATTTCCTAGTGCTTATAATACATCCACCGGGGCATCCAAATATATCAAAATTTTAAAGAATTACTATCCATCCAATTTTGAAAATTTCCCAAAACTTTGCATTACATTTAAGTACATAGATTGATACATTAATTACAACATAATCTAATAAATGTGTGATACAAGATCAGAGTATTCATTCTAACTTTCATTAATTACAATTTATATTGGTAATGACCACAGAAAGGAAGTAATTACATTTGGGTAGGAACAGGCAATCTCCTGCATTGATTGTGATGTTGGACCATCTGACTTTGGCGACATCAGGATACTTAAGCAGATCGATGCTGTGTGGGTCGACCTGTGAGTTGCCTCCAATCTCTCGCTTGGGCTCCCACGTCTTGTACAGCCACTTCTCGTACTTGTACTCGATCAGCTTCCAGTACTTGGTGCCCTTCATCAAGCAGTTGACAGCATTGAAGGCATCCTTGTGAATGATACTATGTGTGTTCCCGGAGCTCATCCAAAGGTCAATCTCGACGAGGCGGTTGCGCATGTTCCCGCACGAGATGCTTGGAGGAATGTAGAAGTCTTTGTACATTGGCTCTGGCAGCTCAGAAACGATGTAGGTGTCCTGGTCGCGGAATGTCCGGAGAAAGCTACGTAGGGTATCCCGACCCAGGCCTTTTTCTCCGACGGGAATACCGCTGTTTCTCTCATGCTTGCCTTCCAGTCTAACCTCAAGGTCTCCATACGTTTCACTCAGATATTCCTCAGTCCACAGGGTAAAGCCAGGACTACGAGCGGCAGCTCCTCGAAAGATGGCGGCTTTTTCCAAAGAGACATACTCGTCCCAGAAGGTCTGCGGGTCTGGGAGGCGTAGAGCTCATCGATGATCACGTCTGGTGGTCGATGATGACCAAAGGGTTTTAGGTGACCTTCGGGAATGTCCTCTCCTCCAAGGGTTACTGCTATCAGCTGAAGAAGGTGGAGTGCAACAAGGATCATTTTGACCCGTCAAGTTCTGTGTCCAACTCTTTCTGTGAGACAATAAGACAATATCATAATCTATTCTATATTAGTAAAAATATCTAACCATGTTAACAGCCACAAGGTTGAAAATAGTTGAATTTCTATTTTAAAAAATATGTAAAAATGTAGATCAGGTTACATTCCTTTGTTTGTCCAATTTATCAATCATGAAGACATAGAGGTCTATAGACAAATTACAATGATAAAATAGCAATAAATTGAATAGTAGGTAAATGAAAAGGAGAAACTATTAAACATTAAAGTTAAAACAGAGAAACAGATATAGAAAAAAAAAATTATAATTAGAAATAGAAGTCTAGATTACGAGTAACTTATAACTAGTAAGAATATATGACAAAAAGAGCAAGACAGATAGATTGCAATACTTTATATGTAGAAGTTTAGAAGACTAGATCAACATATCAAACACAAAGATTTACATAAATAAAGAAGGAAAAAAACTAAACATTGAAATCTCCATTCAAACTAAACACGGCACGGAACCTGTTTAATCAAACACCTATGCGGTACCTACTAAGGCTATACAGTTATATACCTGTGCAATAAAAAAGATGGGATAGACGCGACGAGATCATTGACTTTACCGACTTTTACATTTACATTAGTTTTAGACCTAGTCGAAGAAAGTTAGTCCGACCGTTATGTAGTTTGTAAACAACTGATAAAAGACCAATAATTGTAGTCTCACAATAATCATGTAATAGCAGTGAACGTGAAACAGCAATTTTGTTTAAGAAGAGCGCCTCAACAGGTGTACGTTCGTGGAGCGGCCGGAGTGTTGTTGTTGTATTTTTGCGTCTGGTTCTTTCTAAATCAGTCGAGGTAGCTATAGTACAGTCGAGCTGTATTATACGGCGGGGGTAGGGGGGTGTGGAGAGGGTTGCAGCGACAGGGGGTTTCCCGACTGCGGCTGCGCTGCCACACCGGTTCGAGGCAAGAAAGAAAGACCAAACAAAAAAAAAGAATGGTAGGAAAAAGTAAGAACGTACGAAAGAAAGAAGAAAAGTAAGAAAAGAAAGAGAGAAAGAAAATAAGAAAGACAAACAGGAAGAAAGATATTATTAGAAGAAAGAAAAAAAGGAATAAGAATTTTAAAAAGAAAGAAAATTAGAAGAAAAACGAAAATTAAGAAAAAGCTAGGAGAAGCGAACAAAAAGAATTAGAAAAGAAATGGAGAGAATTTTCCCCATACCAGATGGTTATTTGAGTGAATATGAAAGTTGTTGACAAAATTTGATTGTTTTTATCTTATAATTAAAGTGAATATAATTCCTAAATTTATTATTTTGGATCATAATTACATGTATTACCTATAATTATATCATAAAATATAGTCCAAAAGTTGACTTTAACCCAAGTTTAAAGTAGCTCTACGTTTAGTGAATCCTATAATTAAAGGAATTCCTCTATTGCAAATTGTTTAATAACATGGCATTTGTGAAAACTGAAGAACCCTTCGCATTTTTCCTTCTTCATATATAAGGCAAATGTGATAACCTGAAAAATCGGACATTGGAAGCTTTTGGTTGCTAGACTGATTTTGAAGGACATTATTATAAACTATCATTTCTTTTTCTCACCCTGCCTCTCTAGCTTTCTTCCACAATTTTGTCTTCCTCTCATCGTTCCTAACCTCCATCAACTCCCCCTCTGTCATGCACTCACATGCACCCCTCTCCCTCACTCTTTCTCTCTCACTCACTCTCTCTATCTCTTACTCTTTCTCTCTCTCTTTTTCTCGCACTCACCCCCTCTCTCTCTCTCTTTCTCCCTCCCTCTCCCTGACTGAATGGCATGAACAAAGAGTAAACAAGAATTGAAGAAAGGTCAAAGAATCCATCTGGATATAAAAAAGGATATAAAAAAGGATTAATCCTTCACTGTATAGGGACTCTGGCTATTCATTGTCACCTATCTTTGCTCCAGTGCCGGATCTCAAGGCAGCAGACAGCAAGAAACTGTGTGAATGATCACTTGGCTTGAAAGCTAAATTGCCTACAAAATATCAAGGTTGGTAATAATTACCCAGCCTATGAAACTTTTCTGTATCAGAGTAAACACACTCTGGGCTCTTAACAGAGGCTGGGTGAATTCATGCACCTCTTCAAATTGTGAAATGAAATGAAAAAAGAAAGAAAAAAGTCTGTATCTTTGAAGTCAAAGTAGATCATGTTTTGTTGTTACATGTATTTCCCACAACTTAAACATATTATAATGTATAACATATGATAGCTAGTACACATGAAAGATTTAAACAAAATTTCAAGAATTAATGAAAGACCACCATTTTTAATTATTTGCAAGAAATGATTGAGGATTTAGTTTTTCAATCTTACCCATTATTCTGAGTGAGTATTACAAGCATAATCTTAATAAATATCTATTCATTATTAAAGCAATAAAGTTTTAAAATCTTCCTAGAGAATTTCTAAATGAAAAAATTTAAAGGACAAATTGTTTCAACATGGTACATTGTGATGAGATGTGAATATGTTTTATGTAAATTTGTTTTATGCAAAAATACTCAGAATGAGACTAGTTGAGAATTCAACATTGGGAGATGTGAGTTGGTCTATAGTCACCCGGTCAGCTCTCTGTCTTCGCCTACAAATAGGCTCAGGCGACCCTGAGTCGAAACTGAGTCACGTCTTTTGGATGGTGACGTTAAAGGTCGGTCCCATGACGTTAATAATCATATCTGGTTGATACAGCTAGGACTGTAAGAACTCAATTACACGCACAAACACACACATGACGTTAACTTACAAAGATCAGTGATCATTAGAGTCGGTAATTTTGAAGTTCTATCATCACTAGAGTAAGATAGGGAATCTGGGAATTACGGGCCAGGACCATAAGAATTTCACCTACTATATAATATTCTATAATATAAAAAAAAATCACATAAACATATTTCTATTCACAATACTAGATTTATAGGACTCACATAATGTCAACCATTGAAAACCAGCATTATGTAGTACAGTCAAACCTGCTTTAGTGACCACCTGTCTACAAAGACCACCTGTCTACAAAGACCACATTTTTTGTTTCCCTTGAAAATTGTTTCTCATTGAAACATGTACTAAAGGAACCTGTCTACAAAGACAACCTGTCTACAAAGACCACTTTTTGTGTTTCCCTTGGGCGGTCACTATAGACAGGTTTGACTGTACTGTAATTTCCCATCACAACAACATAAACATATTTTTATTCCTAATACTAGGTTTGTAGGATTCACATTATGTTCAACCAATAAAAACCAACACTATGTAGTACTGTATTTCCCCATTCCAACATATACAAATATTTTTTGATATAATAACAAAATAAATATATACAATGTTCAGAGTTACATAAATATGACATAAAGAGCATATAAAAACATAATACTGGTACTGTCTTTCTGATATGGAATGAAAGATAAGGCAACAATATATCAACATCAATATATCATTAAGATCAAAGTTGTCAGGATATTCACATGTACCTACGTATCATCTCAAACATGTTTTTATGTATATCTTTTTAGTTGTTAATTTCAGTTAACCCATCAACCATCAATTAGTGTTAAACATCACAAAGCATATCAAAAAGCATTTAATTTCAAATAAACAATATTAGTTGTAAAGAAAATACTGCATTGTTATAAATTCTGTAATTCAAATGAACATTTGTAATGAACTTTTGATCCTTTAAAGCCCGTCTGCACTAGTTTGGCCAGGAGGGATTAGACCACCCTGATGGTCACTGACAGGTGGTTATCTCATCAACTCAGCTCTCAATTAACATAAGAAAAAGAGGATCATGGGGGACCAACGGGCACCGCTTAGGCATTGTTTTCTATATAGAGGGAGCAAGTAGCTACAACTGGTGCAGTGGGGCTTTAAGGAAGGTGATAATGAAGATGAAAGGAGGTGCGGTGGCTCAGTGGTAGAGCAGTGGTCTCGTAACTGGGAGGTCTCGGGTTCGAAACCAATTTGATGCACTATGCCCTTTGGTATGGCATTACTCCTCATCACGAAGTCCCTTGGTTGCTTACTTACAAGCATACACATGCTTTCTTAGCAGTCAGGTAAATACAAAAAATGTCTAACACACCCGAAATAAAAGATACTGTCATTCGATTCATATTCCATTTTAAATCAACTTTTCCATTTGTTCTAAGTATTTCTGTTCTGCTATGCGGACATCCATTAAAAACTGATTATAATGCTCCCTCAGAGTCTCGATGCTTTGAGAACGGTCAGCAAACAGTCCATACACATAATGATAATATTAATAACAAGGGAAACGCTCTCGGCGGTCTCGCCTGCATTACGCAATTCGAAATGATGACAAATTGAGGTTTGGACATTATTTATATAGGTAGGGTAGTCCATTAGCAGGCCCCAAAATATGAAATCCTCTGAATATAATCAGCATTTTGAAGTGAATATTGACTAAGAATCATTAGAAGAATTATTTACTATTATTTGTACCAAGATTGATAACTTTCATGAAATATGAACAAATAACAAAAATTGTTTTATTAATTCTCGTATTAAAGTTGTGAAAAACATAATTCAAGTCTACTGACCTAAAATGACCTTTGACCTTGACTTTGTGACCTGGAAATTTTGTCATATGATTTGAGAGACTTGATAACCCTTGGGTACAAGTTTCATGGAATAGGAATGTATACTTTTGAAATTATGCTAAAAATTCAAAATCTTGATGTCGATGCCACAACATAGTTTAATTTTGCAGACCGTAAATTACCTTTGACCTTGACTTAGTGACCTGAAATTCTTCTCACATAATTGGGGATACTTGATAACCCTTTAGTCCAAGTTTCATTGAATAAAAACTTATACTTTCAAAATAATGTATAAACTAGATGGAACTTCAACTGCGCGCAGTCGAAAATAATGCTTCCGCCATAGAGCGATTTCACAAACCAAAATGGAAGCAATTTTTAATATTCAAGATTGATAGTATCCATTAACGGGTTCTCAGAATATCGTGATTACAAGCTATTTTTCATATACATGGCTCTGCAAGATAAATTCCTGTCCTGAGTTTGATAGTAATCCATCTGTCGGTTCTAATTATAATGCATTCCCAAGTTATTTATATGCATACATAATGAGCCCCATGACCTTTGACCTTTGATTTCATGACCCTAAAATCTAATCAGTTCATTGGCTCTGAAAGATACATAAACATGTCTTGAGTTTGATGGTAATCTGTCTATCGGTTCTCAAGATAATGCGATCACAAGTTTTTTTTCAATACATAAAAAAGCCCCACGACTTTTGACCTTTGACCTCATGACCCTAAAATTTAATCAGTTCATTTGCTCTGCAAGATACATACATGTTTTGAGTTTGATGGTAATCCATCCACCTGTTCTAATGATAGTGTATCACAAGCTGTTTTTGCATACATAATGAGCCCTGTGACCTTTGACCTTTAACCTCGTGACCCCAAAATCTAATCAGTTCATTGGCTCTGCAAGATACATACATGACCCAAGTTTGGCGGGAATCCATCAATCGGTTCTTGAGATAATGCGATCACGAGCTATTTTTGCATACATAATAAGCCCTGTGACCTTTGACCTTTGACCTCGTGACCCCAAAATCTAATCAGTTCATTGGCTCTGCAAGATACATACATGACCCAAGTTTGGCGGTAATCCATCAATCGGTTCTTGAGATAACGCGATCACGAGCTATTTTTGCATACATAATGAGCCATGTGACCTTTGACCTTTGACCTCAAAATCTAATCAGTTCATTAGCTCTGCAAGATACATACATGACCCAAGTTTGGCGTTAATCCATCAACCGGTTCTTGAGATAACGCGATCACGAACGGGACGTACGTACGTATGTACGTACGGACGGACGGACAACCAGAAAACATAATGCCTCCGGCTACTTTGTAGCGGAGGCATAAAAATTCAAAAACTTAACCTCAGGTTAAGTTTTTGATGATGATGCCACAACATAGTCTAAGTTGTTGACCTGAAATGACCTTTGACCTTTACCTTGTGACCTGAAATTCTCCTCACATGATTGAGAATACTTGATAACCCTTTAGTCCAAGTTTCATTGAATAAGAAATTATACTTTCTAAATTATGTTAAAAATCAAAAACTTAACCTTGGTTAAGTTTTTGATGTTGATGCTGTCGCCGTCGCCACCAGAAAAGTGGCGCCTATGTCTCGCCTTTTGCCATGCAGGCGAGACAAAAATGAAAAATGATATGGTAATAACGTCCAACACACCCGAAATATAAGATCCTATCATTCTATTCATATTCCATTTTAAATCAACTTTTCCATTTGTTCTACGTATTTCTGTCTTGCTATGCTGGCATCCATTAAACACTGATTATAATGCTCCCTCAGAGTCTCGATGCTTTGAGAACGGTCGGCAAACAGTCCATACACATAGTCTCGCCTCCTTTTCAATTCCGGCAGCACTGACAGATAAATAGGGGAAAATACAAACACAAGCTTAATTTAAATGACCATTAATTTGTAGATAAGGTTCTATTCACGGCAGCACTGTTAAATAGAGAACTTTTCAAGTGCATAATCTTCTGTTAATTTTCCTGAGAGATACAGATGCATGACATATTCAAGCTGCAGAAAGATAAAAATAAAATACCGGTAGATGGATGTTCGACTGCACGCAGTCGAAAATGATGCCTCCGCCATAGAGCGGTTTTTACAAACCAAAACAGAAGCAATTTAAAAAATTCGAGTTTGATTGTAATCCATGAACAGGTTCTCAGAATATCGTGGTTAAAAGCTATTTTTCGTATACATGTATGACCCTTTGAACTTTGACCTCATGACCCTAAAATCTAATCAGTTCGTTGGCTCTGAAAGATGCATACATGTCCCGAGTTTGATAGTAATCCATCCATCAGTATTGACAATGTGTTCACAAGCTATTTTTGCATACATGAGCCCCATGACCTTTGACCTCATGACCCCCAAATCTAATCAGTTCATTGGCTCTGCAAGATACATACATGACCTAAGTTTGGCGGTAGTCCATCAATCGGTTCTTGAGATGACGCGATCACGAGAACGGGATGTACGGAAGGACGTACAGACAACCAGAAAACATAATGCCTTCGGCTAATTTGTAGGCTGTATTTTGATACCAACATACCTTCATATCAAATTTGATTAAAATCCGTCAAACATTATTGAAGTAATCGAACGGAAACCAGATTCGCATATTTAATGAGCTATGACCTTTGACCTACATACTCTGAAATCGAACTTAGCCTGTATTTTGATACCATGTACCTTCATATCAAGCTTCATTAAAATCCGTCAAACGTTACTGAAGTTATCGATCGGAAACCAAATTTGTTACGAACGAACGGACGCACGGAAGGAAGGACGGACAGCAGCGTTTCTATATCCCCTCCGACTTCGTCTGCGAGGGGATAACAACACGACATTTTTTGCAATTTGCTGTAATTATTCTTGCCAAGAAAATGGCCTATGTTAGCAATTCATGAAAAATCCTGAATGAAAAAAGTCCTTGTTTTACATGAAAGTAAAACATCCAACTTGGTAAATAATGGAAATATTTGAAATATCCGAGCATACTGAGGTTAGATTATATTAAGAAAGGATGTAGTTAATTTGAAAGCCAAACAATAGAAATCTTGACCCCCAATGGAAATTGTTAGCAGCTAGTTTGTTATATAATCTACTCACTTTCATCATCAAAAGATGATGGCTCATCATATTCCATCTGCTCTTCATCCTCCTCCTGATCATCATAATCATCACGGTCATCATCATCATCATCATCATCATCATGGTCACCCTGCATGGCATCCGGCCTGAAGCGTTTGTTTAATGCTTGATTCACTTCTCTCAATTCTTGGGCATTCTCAAGGAGCATTTTTTTGTAATTGACTTCATAATGCTTATCCTGTCAGATAAAAAAAAAAAACTGGTAATAGAATAACATAACATCAGAGTAAAACTAATTATTGTTTGTATGAACTTTTTTTTCTGAGCCGCCTAGACAAAAAAATCAGTAACAGCTAGTATATCTCATAGTTTGCAGAAAAGTACCTGGGCATCGTTTTACGAAACCATCGTAAGTACAAGTCCACCAACATCCCAGTAAAACATGTGTATTACAATTTACAAGTGTTTTAATGGGATGTTGGTGAACTTGTGCTGTGTACGGTTTCGTGAAACCATGCCCTGGAAGACCGTGAAACATTGGTAGTTTTTATATATAATGGTTTTCTTAGACAAGCACATACCCTAAATCTCCGTGTATAAGGCGAACCTGTGTATAAGGCGCACCTGTGTATAAGGCGCACCCCTATTTTTAAGACCCCAAAAAAATGGACTTAACAATGGCAGGCCGTTCATGCCATTGTTTGCTCTCACCATTTACTGGCATTGCTGGTCTCTCAAGGGACGTACAAATCATGGTCACAAAACTACAGAATTTACATTTTTTGATAATTCATTATTGAAGGAAAAAATATTATCCAAGATCATAATTGACAGACCAATGGTGAGAGCAACCAGTGGCATGAACTGCCTGCCATAGTTAAGTCCAACTTAAAGTCGATCTTAGTCTTTGTCAAACCCCCCCTGGTCTTTTATTGAAGTGATATGTTATTGTTTAAGTAGCCTTAACATGTAGAGTAATGTGTGCAGCGCTTTGTAAGTCCAGGAAAAAGTGCTATATCAAATACCTATTGGATTGGATTGGGTTTAATTTGGAGACAAGGGTATATCACACTGATAGCTGAGCATATTGCTTGTTCGATGTACTTCTATGTTCGATGTACTCCTATGTACTATGAAAGGAAAGCAATTTTGATAAAGTTGATCTTAGTCTTTGTGAAACACCCCCAGGTGAGTCAACATGATCCATTGTCCTCTAACAAAATAAATGGGAATTTGGAAGTTTTTTTAATTGGTCAACAAATGAACAGATGAAGTATCCCCCTCAATTCCATTCAAGTTCAAAAAAAAAAAAAATACAGTGAAGCCTGTACATAAAGACCACTCAAGGAAACATGATAAGTGGAAGTGGTCTTTACATGCAGGTGGTCGTTATGTACAGGTTCATTTAGTACAGGAATCAATGAGAAACCATATTCAAGGGAAACAAAATGTGGTCTTTACAGGCAGGTGGTCTTTGATGTGGTTTCAATGAGAAACCATGTTCAAGGCGGAAAAAATATGGTCTTTACAGACAGGTAGTCTTTCTATACAGGTGGTCGCTAAAGCAGGTTTGACTATACTTACATTATAGCTCTTGAAGTGTCCTAGGCATGATTGATGGAGACCTTCTTCGTGACCAAACTCAGTCTTCAGAGATTTGACCCGACCAACCCACTCATTGATCGACAGCTTGGCTACAAAAGTCAACCTAAAGCAAAATGGAATTCAAATTTCAAATAAACAAAAGTGTTTACTGTATAAGCCAATGTTTTCGCGCAGAGATATATTCCTGGGGTCAGCAACTCGAAACCGTCATTGGTCTAAGGTCGCGCATATCCCATAGAAACCTGTGTTAATTTTATAACACATGATTCTATGGGATGTCTAAGAAGTTAGACTTATGACGGTTTTGAGAACAGCTCCCTGGATGACAAGGACATAGATATATTTCAAAGTTGTTTTTTGCAATAATTCATACTTACAATACCGGTATATGCTCACATATGAAATGTCTGCCCATTTTTATGCACATTCTTGAATTTGTGACCTTAAAACAATCTGTGAAATTTGCAAAAAGATAACCCACACTGGCAGCTTGAACAGTATCCCACAAAACAGAAGAAAAAAAGCGGTATCATAATTAAATGAATTTGGATTTTTTTTTCTTCTTTTTCTTCATCTTGATTTAAAAAAAAAGCCTTTTCAAATGTTGGGAGAAAAGAAGAAATATGGTTTATTCCACAAAAGAGAAAAAAAAAAAAAATACAATTTGCTTCTGTTGGACACGTACCTCGAGTCTCTATAGGTGGGACTAGGAGGACGAGCTGAGTGAGGTATAATGCCTTCAAAGATTACAACCCTTCCAAATCTAGGCAAGACACCTACAAGTAAACAAACAAGAAGTCATTGAATAACACGAAACATGCTTGATTGACAATTTAAACTTGAAAAGAAAGACCAACTGTCTACAGAAGACCACAGGTGATCAAATGTTTGCTCCAGCAATGGCTGCTCCAGGCTTTATTTGGTAAAAGATAAGGGATTAGGGTATGGAATGAAATTGGGTTGTGATTTAGTTTTATGTCAGGTTTTGGACCTTCAGTTACAGGTGTAAGGTTGGGTATGGGGTTGAAGCTAGCGATTCACAAACTCTGTCTCCTCTATTATAAATCTCATGAGGTCATAGCATGTGATCTCTAAACTAGTGCTTTTGCTGCACAGATGGATTGCAATGTACAAAATGAACGGTTTACACTTACTGATGACCGGTTCAGAATCATGGCCCTTGAAGTGCAGGAAGGTTGTTTCTCCGTACTTGTCCTCGCTCCAGTCGTTGGTGAGGTACACCAGGAATGTCCACTCCTTCTCTCTGACCTCGCAGTCCTCATGTATCCTGGTGTGATCGTAGGTCCTTAGCAGGTTGCAAGACACATCATATGGATACCACTGGTCAGTACCTGATCAATGATAGTAAAAGAAAGAGTTTAGGTCTTGGAAACAAGATCTGTCCACTCCTTTTCTTTGACCTTACAGTCCTCATTTATCCTAAGGATACCAATGGTCAGTACCTGAATAGGATTTCAATAACGGTAAGCATAAAAGAGTAAGCTATGGTCTAGAAAGAAGATAAGTTCACGGAAAGTATAAGGTATATGAAAACAAAGAACACCCACTCAATTTCCTTGACTTCACAGTCCTTATGGAAGTTATGGTCTTATCATAGAAAGATTGCAGGAGGCACTATATGGGAAACATTGTTCTGTGTCTATAAGTGACCAATGAGTGTACAAGAAAAGGCTTAGGTCTAGGAGACAAGGAACTTCTGCCCCTTCCCCATGACCTCACAATTTATGACAATCTTCATGTTTCCTGGTGTATGGGCCATGGGCCTCAGCAGATTACAAGAGACAATGTATGGCTACCATGGGTCTAAGTTTTGATTTGAATAGCTCTGTGATCAAATTGGTAATAAATAGGAGTTCATCTCACCTGACACAAATTCAGCAACCTTCTGAGTGGCTGTCCACATCTTTCCTTGAACATAGCTATCAATAGGAAACCCTGCTATCCACTGTACGTTGTCACTGTCTAGGTCTAGACTGTCATCAAAGTAGAACCTTCCTGACATGGGAAAAAGTAGACATTGTACATGTGACTCTACATTTGGTCAACAAATGCCATGTTCTGTTTTTCATACAATTATCAACAAAACAAAGCAAAGCAAAACAAAACAAAACAAAGCAAAACAAAACAAAAAACTAAATTTAAACAGAAAATGCAAGTAGAGAATTATTCTGTCTGTAATGTTTGGACAAGGGATCATTATTACTGGTATACCCCTAATAGGTTAATGTAGTCTCTTAAGTCACGGTTCAACTGTTAGGACTCAATAGTGCTTTTCTTCCCTCAGTGTTTCACAGATCAACTATTCATTTTTGAATATGTATTGAAAATGCATGATCAGTCCCAACTCGGATGTGTGTGTTTAAACTGTTTATCATTTTCTTTGATCCCAGTTTTTCCCTAAATATGACCAGGGGGGTGTTTCACAAAGACTAAGATCGACTTTAAGTTGGACTTAAGTATAACAGGCCGTTCATGCCATTGGTTGCTACCACCATTGGTCTCTAAATTATAATCTTTAGATAATATTTTTTCCTTCAATAATGAACTATCAAAAAATGTAAACTCTGTAGATTTGAGACCACGATTTGTACGTCCCTTGAAAGACAAATGCCAGTAAATGGTAAGAGCAAACAGTGGCATGAACGGCTGTTATACTTAAGTCCAACTTAAAGTCGATCTTAGTCTTTGTGAAACACCCCCTGAATATGTTTACCATGCTTAGGTACAAATGCTCTCAGTTTCATCAGATCATCTGAATTGAAGAGTCCATCAAAGATGTATAGCCTTTTACCTTGGGAGGTCGTGTAATTCTGGGATTAAAAAGAAAAACAACACACAACAACAGTAACCAACGTTTACCAAACTCCACAGGAGGTACGGTCACAAGTAGATGATGTCCTGTATCCACTTCATATGATATATTTATAACCTATAACTATAATATAAAAATGAACAGATAATACATCATTTCACAAGCCAATAGCAGAAATAAGTCAACATGACATACTTATCAATAATAATAATAATGCAGACATTTATAACATGCATTCATATCCACCCAGATGCTGCTCAAGGCATTTAATATCATGCTAATATCATTAAAAAATATATTAACAGATAAGCACCAACAATTGTAGAGGTACAAAATAATTACAAAATGAATAATTCCTTAGGGTTACAAACTACAAAGTTAGGAACTTTACATGACCTAATATAAACAAAAATACAGCAATAGAAGAAAATATCTCAACCTGCTAGCAATGTGAAAAAACACCTGATGAATTAAGCCATTAAAAGATCTGCCCTAAGTAGGATAAAGATGGACCATGAAAAAGAAGGAAAACAAAAGTACCTAATTCATGCAGGAAAAAAAAGTAAACATAGAATAATAATATTAATAATAATGATATGTTTTGTTTACCCAGGGTAGCCTCATCAGTATTAATACTGTTCTTCCTGAGGGCCCTGCAATCATAGTATTACCCCGGCTTGACCCGAGCTACCCTGAAACTTCCTACATGTTGTACATTATCTCACCTTTGTTAGACAATTTGCCACATCTTCAACTGTTTTGACCTCCGACCCTTTCATTTCAGTGAAAAGCGTTTCCCTAGCTTTCATCTTCTCCTCAAAATGGAGTTCTCTTCGCTGCCTTGCTTCGCTCTCTTTTGTTGCATCGTTTGTAAATCTGATCTTGAGGCACATCATACCTTGCTTGAAATCCATGCTTGGAGGCTTCATAATGTAACCTAGATTAAAAGCAGCAACATCTTTGACTTTATAGGGGATGCTCGGCAATTCCAAGCAATGTGGAATTGAATATTCCCATATTCAAACCTGATACTGTCTTTAAGCTTTTGTGCAATATCCAAAGTTTTCCTTTTGTTAAACATGATCTTAGATCCCAGGTCAGGTTAAAATGAGTTAGTAGAATACAGACTTTTATGGCCAAGTAAATTGAACTCTAGTTTCTACTTTCAAACTTTGTTACAATCAACCCCATCTTTAAGTATACAAAATAAGCTTCTGAACTTGTGATATTCATGAAGGTTTTCAAACAGCTTCTAGCTCTTGCCTTTTAATTCTAACAACGATTCCATAAAAATAGAGTAGTTAGAATCGGCACAACAGTTCTTTGTCCATAACCCCAACACTAAATTAACCACATACAATTGTCATAACAAAGTGAAATTACATGAAATTAACATTCATCATGGTGCTTGCACAGATCGTCTCTTTAAACTTTACGTGAATGCAGTCAGCTTTGTACAGACATCAACCAATAACCTGTCCTAATTTTGATTTGTTATGACAATAAACATTCTTTTACTAACATACATTTTCCTCTTTATTAATTTGTCTACAAAGGAAAATTTGGGAAATAAACAAAAATCAAACTCTTACCAATTGAGCTGTCCCACACCACTGCTCTGTTGTACTTAGGACTGAGGGCCATGAAAGTATCGTTGTTATCATCATAGAACAAGAGTTCACCGTAATCATTCTTGCGCCAGTACTGATTGAAATAGAGTAGCAAAGAGTACTCCTTCTCTTCACCAGTATTGTCCCTTGTCAATGTAACATGGTCTCCTCTGTAAAGTAAAAGTGAATGCAAAGGTTAAATAAATTCACATGAATGCCAGATTGGGAGTTTAAAATTAATCTTGTAAATAAGAGTTTGCACGTCCACTCATGAAATGTACGGATTTGTCTGGTTCCACAAAAATTAAAGTAAACAGCAAAAAAAAAATAAGAAAGAAAAAGAAAAATTGGTCCTACTTAGTACTATAAAATCTTACCCATCCCTCTCAGATCATCAGAAGGACAATCAGAGATTGGGGGTGAAAACAGAAGTGAGAGCTTTTCTCTCTTTTTTTCTTCCCAAAGATTTTTCTGACTTGTGTAGTGTTCCTGCAAAAAAAAAAAAATCACTGCTACAAAACTTTTGCCCCTCCCCGTTCCCCAATCCTGAATTTGTCCCCCTATGTCCATCACCATTTATCTTCGAAAACCATGGAGATACTGAGAGCTAAAACTACTGTTAGAAACTACTTCACCCCCCCCTTTCCGATCAGACAGTCCTAAATCTGCCCCTGATGACAATTACTGTACCTTCGAAAAACATGCATGGAGATACTGAAAGGCTTGAGAGCCATTTCATCAACGTCCATTGCTGATGAGACTAATCCTCTCATGACAGAGAGGACGGCGGAGTTCTCAAATGGTCCTGGATCCAAAGACGTAGACCAGGGACTAGGACCATCCCCACTGTTGAACCTATATAAATATTCAATGAAAGACATAATTTATCAATAATGTAAATGAGACTCATGTACATGAAATTATCTTAGAGTTAGAGATTAAAAAAAAGGTAGAATGAAAATGAAACATAAAATTATGTGGTGTACTTTTTTCTTTTAGTTTTGCTTTTGAGGGGATAATATAAAGGATTTATCGTTTTTGACCTAGGTCTCGTAAATTTATAATTTGGTTATTGAACAATTACTGAATTAGTACACAAACATGCATGACAAATAATAGGGTCTACTGCTAAAATGTTTACTCACCTTGTCATTAAAAATAAATAATATCTTGTCAACTACCACGTTGCACTATATAAATACATTATTATTACTATTATTATTATTACTATTATTATTTTTATTATTAATAATACTATTCTTATTTATGTAATTTAGAATATAAATAGGTCTAAATCAATTTGACAGTCAGGTACTCACGTCAACAGTTATCAACCCAGTTGAGCTGAGAAACCATAGGCCTAGTCTAATCATATTTTCAATACTTTGTCAAACTTGTTTTTGCATGCCATTTAATATTTATGTTATTTTACACTTCAATATTTTATCAATTTTATCAATTATTTCATATACATGGCATCTATCACTCTAGTCTATGTCTACATGGTCTGTGTCATTTGATTTTTAATTTTATTATATATTTTAAAATAGTTTTTAAGCCTAGTTTTAATACTTGTAGTTGTATACGATTCGTTTTCACAGCCGCAGCCTAGATCTAGACCTAGCAAAGTACTAGTAGCATTCATCAGCATGAATCATGAAAATTAAAATTAAGTGTTATTGACAAACTCACTCCCATTGAGCGACCAGATGTGAATACTCCTGCAATGAGCTCATCAACCGAAAGTCCAAAACATCATCAACAATTTTGACGAGGCGGCCATCCATGGTTTGAGAAGATTTCAGAGTTATCCATTGTTGACAACTGGAAGTGAATTCCTTTCCATTTTTGGCCGAACACGACGACAAATGATCATCAACAACGACGGGGTCAAACGTAGGAAGAAATCTCTCGGTGTGCATGCTATCCTGTTTAGACAAGCTGCATAACATGCATATTATTGCCGTCAAAGTTTGCAAAAATTGTGTAAAATTTGCCATAATGCGAAAGTTATTCTTCCCTATAGACCTAGGCCTATAATCTATATAAATATTCTTTGAACTACCATGGCCATGGCATGCATGCTGAGCTGTGTGAATAATAATATGTAACTCGTATACGTATTAATACGTACGTAACAGGGCAGCGTTCACGAAACTGTCATAAGAACAAGTTCACCGGCATCCAATTGAAATGCGTGTATTAAGTTTAACACGCGTTTCAATGGGATGTCGGTGAACTTGTACTTACAACGGTCTCATGAAACGCTGCCCAGGCCAGGGAGGAGGTGAGTCTCACATCCAGCTCCTAGTCCAGCAGCGCGCGGGGATTTCCCTTGCTGAAGACGCTCCGTGCATATTTTTATATCAGCTGATTAGAAAACAACTCAGCATAAAAGCTTGGGGGGCTTTTGTGGGTCAGTTGTTAGAGCAACTTCCTGATACAAAAACAATAATAATAATAATAATAATAATAATAATAATATTAATAATAATAACAATAATGGTAATGATATTAATATAATAATACTAATATTAATTATATTAACTAATATTAATTACATTCATAATAATAATAATAATAATAATAATATCGATAACAATAATATTAGTAATAATAATAATAATAATAATAATAATAATAATAATGGTAATAACAAAATGATAATAACCGTTATTGTAGGCTATATATAGCACTTATCACTCCAAATGTGAAATGTGAATATACTTTCTATTGTAAGCCTATAGCGCTTAGAGACTTATAATTGCAATTTGCGCTATATAAAAACTGAGTATTATTATAATTATTATTATTATAAAACTAATTAGACAGGAGATTGCCCTCTTAATTTAATTTGTGATCCTCTAGCTGCTGGGAATTAACCTTTGATATGCTGGATTGCCCAATGGATTATTGTTTGTACCAAACTAGCTAGAAAGAAAACTAAATATGAAATAATCTCTCCAAAATATTTAGGGTGATGGGTCATGTCTCTCATTCGTAATTTTCGCGTATAGCGCCTTTTGAGACGTTTTTGTTCGTTTTTTCACCCAAATGGCAAATAACTTCCTAATAAAGTATGATAGCGCCTCCCGGTTTATATCATGATGTATAGGATATGCTTTCTATTAATTGTAAGCCTATAAAACTAATTAGACAGGAAATTGCCCTCTTAATTTTGTAATCCTATGCTGGGAGTTATTGTGTGTACCAAACCATGTAGCCATAGAAAGAAAACTAAATGTTAAATAATCTCGCCCAATTAAGCTGCCAATGTTTTCTCAAGTAATAATTGACGGACTAGAACAAAAGAATCAGGAAGCTGATAGAATCAGTCATTCAACACGCATCAACACACTACATGCATGTATAGTGAATTCACGATGTTGCCAATACCACTTGATCGCTATTTAAAGATACTATGTCCCTTTTGCAGCCAACATCAAATTCTGTAGGACTTTGCAGGAATTATGAATATGTCATGTATGTCCTATCTGTGAAATTTAAACGTTAGCAGTGTCCTAATATTCAAATTATGCAAGGAAACCCGTTTACTTGCTAGACTTCACTGTCAGACACTATTGAGTGACTGACTTTTTTTTTCATCTTTGGTAATAACATACATAAAATGAGCTGTAAAGGGTACATGAGCATTTGTCTACATCAATAACCCACTTCTTGTAATGGCCAAAATTAAACTGATTGAATCTTTGCGCAGCATAAAACGTACGACCATTCGGTACAATGGTCTGAAAAATCAGACTATTACTTACTGGCTCTATAGCTCCTAAGTCGATTCGACAACTAATAGTCGTTATTTTCCCACTTAAAGACATTTTCAAGCCCCCCCTTTTTTTTAGGGTAGTTCTAAATTAGTGTTGTCTTTCAAATGCCGTTGGAATTTAACCTTTTCATTTTTTTGGCCTGCAAATGGGACATAGTATACCTTTAAATGGCAATTTATTTATCCCGTTATTTATCAACCGGATTAAGTACTTGTTGTTTATGGTTTACAGGCCACACACATCACATTTTGTTAGCATCAAGAACTTCCTTTGTTCATCCAAGGAGTTACTCCTTCGTTCATCATACCTCGCCAACAAAGAGATCATAGGGCCTACATCCTGCGATCCTAAATTAACTTCCAGACACTTCTCAAAGTTTTCTCATTGAGTTAACACGATAATATGAGAACGCAGCTCTTCGTTTCTGAAATTGTCTCTAGCTAGCCTGCATATCAAATTTCTTACATCTTGATTACTTCGACCTTTTCTCCATCTCATTCCAGCTTCACCTGGAGAAACTACATCCATCTTATTTCTCGGCAATTCACTCACTCAGAGATTAATCTACAACATCTCGCTTGTACCTGCTACCAATTTGGTAGCAGGTACAAGCGAGATGTTTGAAAGTAGTTTTGTGATGATTTATCTTGAAAGGGGAACTTTTGATATTGGATGATTCATGCCTAAAGTCGGTAAGTGATGTTTGCAAGTATTATCATCACATAATCAACAACCATCCCGCTTTAGATATATGTTACTACACTAAATGGTACGTAATTGGCGCGTTGGCGACCCAACGGACATACTTCGTTTTGGTGGGGTATTCGAAAGTATAAAGCCTCACCCTCAGTTTCTTTTTTTGGGCACAACCGGCTCATGCCTATCAACCGATGTTGCATGCATTTAAGTTCATTTAAAGGAAAATTAATATGCGTCCATTTCGAAAAGTGCTCCAGAAAATATTACACAGATTTTTCGTTTTCTTTGTTATTATACGTACCAACCCAATCATGTATAAAATGTGCATGATATTAATTTTTGTTGGTAATGGTATAGATTTTATGTGTGTGCGTGGGTATGTGCGTGGGTATGTGTGTGAAAAGTTTTACCCTCAAAGTGTGAAAACTTCCTCTCTTAATTCTTAGGGGGTGGGGTTGCAATTAAAGGGATAGTTGAGTTCTTGTTTAAAACCGCAAATGCCTTCAAAGTGTATGAATTGGTTATATTGCTCTTATTCTTATTTATGACATTTCTAGTGCTCTTTTCGGACCTAAAATTGCTATGAAGGTAATTTTAGACCCAAAAATGTGTGAAATGTGGCCATTATCTTTTATCATATATACCAGTTCAGCTCCACTTTAAAACAAAAATACGGTTACCGTTAATTAATTAATTAATTAATTAATAATAAAAATACACGGGACGGCTGGCGCTGGTTGTGCGTATTATAACCATAGAGCTATATAATAAGGAGCTCTATGATTATAACCAACACGAAAAAGCCAACAAAAAGCCAACATCGGCATTTAATTGGCTGGGATAAAACGCATAATAGGCGCTCTATCTCAACGTTCAAATTATCGAATATGTACCACCACATATTAGAAGTCGATATATTTATGGATATTTCAGCCGTCTCTGAACCGATTTTGATCAACCAAAGATGATTTTGTCATTTATGATTTAAATTGTATGTTCTTTCAAATTTGACACTCGGTTTTTCATCACCTCCGCCCTCTGCAACAAAACTCAACTATCCCTTTTGATGATGTCATCCGGCCATACTCACAGAATAGATATGCAAGTCAAAATAAGATAATTATTAACACTTGTAGACAAATAACTATCAATTTTATTTGATGAAGTGAAAAGATTAAATGTATTTGATAAAACGTATGTCGACTATTACAACTAACTTGGCTTTACGCCTTTAGCGGTAGAGGGCAACCCAATTAGTGGATGGTATACTTCATTGCAGGGTATGGCAGTGGCGGATCCAGGGGGGGGGGGGCCCGGGCCCTCCCTAGAAAAAAAAACAGGTAAAAACACCCTTTTTTGAAAAAAAGAAGTTGGGCCCCCTCCCCTGGCGCCCAAGGGGTGGCAGTGAAAAAAATAACCCTTCCCGTATGG
Organism: Mesocentrotus franciscanus; assembly: GCA_037976565.1. Taxonomy (NCBI): domain Eukaryota; kingdom Metazoa; phylum Echinodermata; class Echinoidea; order Camarodonta; family Strongylocentrotidae; genus Mesocentrotus; species Mesocentrotus franciscanus. The sequence continues at coordinate 23,882,632 of CP137682.1, forward strand.
AAAAAATTTTTCGGGTGCCAAAAAAAAAAAATTGTGCTCACTACCCCTGGCGCCCAAGGGGGTGGTGGAGAAAAAATAACCCTTCCCGGAGGGAAAACAAATTTTCGGGTGCCAAAATTTTTTTTGCTCACTACCCCCACTGAGCGAAAAATCGACCGGCACGATTTTCAAATTTTCGCACGAAGTGGGCCCCTTTTTAGGCCCCCTCCCTTGCCGCCGGCTGGATCCGCCCCTGGGGTATGGAAGCAGAAATTGAATAAGAGAAACAGAATTGCGAAAGTTTGAAATAAATCAGACCAATAATAAAGGAGGAGTGACGAATGTTTGATATATGAGATCACTATCTATGCGAATCTCAGATGGGCAATCTGGTCAATGGATTGTGACGTAGTCATGGACATGGACAACTCACCCGTACTTTAATTTGTTGTGTACAAAAATATAATTAATTTCCCCCTTTTTCATAAGGGCCTTCTTGTTAATTGGGGCACTTCTAAAAATATATTATGGATGGGCTAGTATGATAGATCCTAGCTCTAAAAAGAATTGAAAGACCCTCCCGAATCATACATTTTGAAGAAAAAAAACTGACATTTTAATAATTTTGTGTGTTGAAACAAATATGAAAGTAGTCCGGCACTTCGTCACATGCAGTGACACTACCAATAATTGTTGTGCCTATATATACGTATAGTGATTAAAACTTTCAAAATGTCATAATATAACTCGCGATGTCTTATTTCATGTCCGAATTAATTCAAACGTTCACCAGTCTGCTTCTCTGATTTTCCGCTATCTTTTAGAGTAGTCTGTTGAGGTTGAGGTCATTTAAAAAGTCGTACCTTCCAGATATACGTCTCTAATTTATTAGGTGATTGCTTTAATAATTCTTCTAGCATTATGAGTGTAACTTCTTCTTCCTCCTCGACCCTCCTCCTCCTCTTCCTCTTCCTCTTCTTCTTCTTCTTCTTCTTCTTCTTCTTCTTCTTCTTCTTCTTATAATTCTCCTAGCGCTCCTCCGTCTTCTTCTCCCAGCGCCCTCCTCTTCCTCCTTCTTCTTTTTCCTTCTTCTTCTTCTTCTTCTTCTTCTTCTTCTTCTTCTTCTTCTTCTTCTTCTTCTTCTACTTCTTCTTCTTCTTCTTCTCCTTCTCCTTATATTCTTCCATCATTCGTTGCGCTTCCCAAGCGCGTAGCCAGGATTTAATTTTAGGGGGGGGCGGTAGTGAGCACGCGAAGCGTGCGAATCACTTACAGAGCGCGCGAATTAGCGCGCTCCCTTGGGGGGTGGGTGCAGGGAGAGGGGAGTTTCCCCCTCCCGCGCAAAGCGCGGAAGCTTTGATGTTCCATTAAATTATTAGAGAAAGAAGCAGATTCCTTGTACCGTTCTCGACCCTTAATCCTTGTCTGAATTCAGTCCACCCTCTCCGCGAAACGCGGAAGCTTTGACGTTTCATTAAATATTGTTAGAGAAAGAAGCCGATTCGTTGTACTGTTCTCGACCCTTAATCCTTGTCTGAATTCAGTCCCCCCCCCATCCGCGAAGCGCGGAAGCTTTGACGTTTCATTAAATTGTTAGAGAAAGAAGACGATTCGTTGTATAATGTTCTCGACTCTTAATCCTTATCCCGCGCGAAGCGCGGAAGCTTTGACGTTTCATTAAATTATTATTATTTATTATTAAGAAGATGACGATTCGTTGTACCGTGCTCCTTTTCTACCTACGTCCTCTTCCTTTTTTTCTCTTCTCTTTCTTTCTTTTTTTTTTGGCCGGCGGTTTTTTTGGGGGCGACCGCCCCATCGCCCCTGGCTACGTGCCTGGCGCTTCCCTGAAGGGGGTTCAAGGACAATTACCCGTTGGAAAATCACCTCCGGAAAACTACCCACCCTGAGGATAACCGACCCCCGATCGAGGGCAATTAGTGAATTACCCTCCAGAAAATTACAACCGAGGACAATTACCCCCTGTGGACAATTACCCCCTGTGGACAATTACCCCCTGGAAATTACCCACTTAGACATCCCTCGAGGCATTACCCCGAAAAAATATCTGTTTTTATTAAAACCAACTAATATTATCAGATTATCAGGATGGACTTCCCTTTAATGAACAGGGGGTAATTTTCGGGTGGGGGAGGGGTATATTGTCTTCGGGGTAATTTTTAAGGGTGGGGTAATTGTCCTCGGGGTAATTGTCCTCGGGGGTAATTGTCCTCGGGGGTAATTGTCCACGGGTAGTAAGTTTCCGGGGGATAATGGTCCTCGGGGGGTGGTAGTCCTCGGGGGGTTTTCCGGGGGATTATTCAGGGGGTATACAATATACTAGACACGCTGGAACGGTGCATAATATTTTTCCTTTTTTATTTGTCTGGTCAATATCTGCGTTTTGGGAGATAACGGTAGAGGATAGTGGTTGAACGAAATCCATCGACAAATTGCACAATTCTACATAGTCTGAGCCTTTGAGGTGAATATGGTTATTCTTTACATTTTTCATGAATTTTACTCCGAGTTCATTTCCCTAAAGTGAATAAAATTACCTTCTACATTAAGTTTCTACTGTCTTCATCTTTTGTGGCGTGTATCGGAGCGGAGGTCGAGGGGCGCGGCATGCGGCAGCGGCAGCGGCAGCGGGTTAGTCCTTGAGCCTGAGGTGCGTTGGGTTTGGCGGCCTCACAGTTTTGTCAGCTGACGGTTGAGACAAGACTCTTTCTTTGTTCTCATTGTTTGTAGTATCAGTGGTAGTGGTATGTAGTCTGATAAATCTATCTTACTGCCAGAAAGATTATACATGTTAAAGATAAAGACCAGTTCTGCCTGGTCAGCTGGCGATCGCATTATTAATAGTTACGTTGTGGAATCGATCAGAAAATGTTGATCATCTAGCATAAGTATTGGTGTGTACTGCCACTCCAGCAAAGCATAGAGAGTCAATACTGCATATGGACCTCTAGCGCTGTACCATGTGCTAATAGGCAGCAATTTCACACGTGAATAGTCGATACACTTTTAACACACAAATGCACGCAATCATGCCGATAAAACTTAGCAAGTTTGACAGTGGACTCAAGATTTTAATTTTTAAACTATTCTTTCTAACACCGGTGAGTTGAATTTTTTTTACTGCTATAGGTGTCATCAATTGTCACTAAAGTACCGATTTTTAGTGAAATCAGTTTAGTTTTGTACAGTGGTGTTTGAAATGTTGAGATCAATAAAACAGGTTTTAATACACAGCCAGGATAGCGATGCAGCTATGTGTGTGTACTGCAAGGTTCTGGAATCATCAAAATGATACAACATTTGGCCCAGTCTTGGTAAAGTTACAAGCACTGTACACAGAAAGATGTATATCGGACTACGCGACATGTGCGTGATATCTATTTGGTCCAAGTAGATATAATAATTTACCAAATATATCAATAAGGAGGCGGTTTCCAGGCAAAATTTGTATCATCACGTATTAGTCAAAACATATTCTTTCACATGATTGGTATTGAGAGCTTCCATTTCATTTTCTGAGAGGGGGGCGTTTCCAAAACTTGTCTTTACCTTTAAAGATATGTTTTAATGGAATTCTGTCGGTGTCTTTAATTAGACTTTACAATTGTATGCCACCTCACACAGAAAGTCGAATGAGTATTAAACCGTTTAAACGTTAGGCTTAGACCCTTTTTTAGTTGTATCAATTTAAGAATTTAAGATTGTGATATTCAGGGTCATGCTAGTCATTGCTAGACAATAATTCTACAAACTTTATTCAGATTGATTAATACCAAACGGATAACAACATTTTAGACTACAAGTGGTTGCAACTAGCAAATTTATTGAAAATGAATTGTGGAGAGATATCTGATAGTGACATCTCAGAATTCATTGTCGGATCATAACTTGCTGCAATTGACAAAAAGGTCATAAAACATAAGTCCAAACTGTGTGTATGAGAGTTTAAAGAAAAGGTAAGAATGATTTCATCAATTTCAAGGCAAAATCATATAATCAGATAGTATCACCTTTTACATACAATTTTTAAGGCATTTTTTTTCTTCTCTCAAAATAAATATTTTCCAGACCATTGGCCTTTGTTTTATCGGTAAATTCTCTTTAATTCTATGTAAAATACAGTAAAGTTTGCCGATCTTTTGTCAGTGTTTTCATAATTTACAACCCAATTTCAAAGAAACTTTCATATTTTGGTAATTTGAAGTAACTGCTCCTACAACGTACAATGATGATATAAATTCAGGGTTGGCATATTTCCCGCTTCCGAGGCTTATTTCCCGGACGCCGGGAAATAAGCGGTATTTACCGCTTTTTACCGGTATTTACCGCCTTTTACCGGGAAATACCGGGAAATATATTTTTCCACTCACTTGTTCATAGGGATTGTCCAATTTTGAACATAAGAACAATGGTGGTGGGTATGGTTGCTCTGTGTGTGTACTATTTGTGTGTGTGGGTGCGTATGTAAATCCTTCTTTGTGAGGACATTTCTCCGCTCCACAGCCACGCTGTGGGGATATCTCCACAATGAAAAACCGTCTAAAATCATAGAAAATGGCAAATAATTTATGTTAAAAGCGCCCTCTAGTGACCTATTGGGTACTTTTGTTTTTTGCCCATAATCAATGTGTAGGGTCATAACAAAGTGTATACGTGTGTATTAAATCCCCATTTTGGACCATATCCCCACACTGTGGGTCTGGAACGGACAAATGTCCCCACAAAGAAGGATGTACATGTACGCAAATTCCCTCATTGTGGGGACATTTGTCGTTACACATCCATATCCCCACTTTGGACCTTTTACCTGTATGAGTTTTTGGGTGTGTACATGTAAATGTATGCAGTGTGGATTTTATAAATCTGTTTGTGTGTTTCTACTATGAGTGTTGTGCTGCTAATTATTTCAGAACAATATTTTCAGTTGTTGAGGCTAAAAAAAAAGTAAAATTATGAATAAATAGAGAATTAAAATCATATTTCCCGTTTTTTACATATTTACCGGACGCCCATCTTATCTACCGGACGGTATTTACCGGTATTTACCGCCGGTAATTACCGCCACCGGTATTTACCGCCCAACCCTGTATAAATTTCTTATTTTTTTGAGATTTTGATCTCCACGTACATGTACATGTATGCATAAACTTGGGTCATGCACAAATATTTTCTCACTGTCATACAGACTGATTCTAAAATTTAATTAAATTCTGTTTTATTAACTGAAAAGGCTAAATATAGGAGTCCACTCATGATCAATCTTCATCCATATGAAGAGCTGTGTTTGGAATGAAAGAAATTTTTTTTACTTAAAGCCCCTCTGCACCAGTTTGGCCAGGAGGGATAAGAGGGATTAGCGTGGTCACTGACGGGTGGTTATCTCATCAACTCAGCTCTCAATTAACATTAAAAAAAGAGGATCATGGGGGACCAACGGGCACTGCTTAGGCATTGTTTTCTATATAGAGGGAGCAAGTAGCTACAAGTAGTACAGTGGGGCTTTAATATTCAACTAATTTGTGGCATGGAACTGTAAAGGCAAAGCTGTACCACTCACAAAATTGTATGTTTCATGTGAAGTAGTGGTTGTACATGTACATCTTTTTACCATTTCGTATTTTAAAAACATAGATACAGTGTTGTGGAGATGAATGCAATTATTGTCATTTCATTTGCAGACCTGCAATGGCGGCCTTTCAGTCGGCAGGGCAAGCCGAGATCATCAGGAGTAGTCAAAGGATGAAGCGTACCAAACTCAGCTTAGAGGCAGTATCCATGATGTCGTCCAGTCATTAATAGGTATGTCAACTTTTTTGAGGAGGCGCGATGGCTCAGTGGTAGAGCAGTGGTTTCGTGTCGGGAGGTCCGGGTTCGAAACCAAGTCTATGTGTTCGTGCCCTTTGGTAAGGCATTAATCCTCTATACCAAGTCCCTTGGATAGGACTTAAAGCCGTCGGTCCCCTGGTTGCTTCCTTAATACAAGCATATACATGCTTTCTTAACAGGCAGGTAAAACAATCATCATCCTTTCACTGTCATCAGCATGCAGAGATATTATTGTACATGTATATACTCTTGACTTCTGTTGTCTGTCTGAATGACCGCTTTATCAGTTTGATGCGAAAAGGGAGATACAACCAGGGGGTGTTTCACAAAGACTTAAGTTGGACTTGAACTATGGCAGGACGTTCATGCCACTGGTTGCTCTCACCATTCCTGGCATTGGTCTCTCAAGGGACGTACAAATTGTGGTCACAAATCTACAGAATTTATATTTTTTGATAGTTCATTATTGAAGGAAAAAATAGTATTTAGAGATCATAATTTCAAGGGTTTGTTCCCTCTAATTTTACATCTGGTTCAAGATTTTTGAAGGGCATAAATCGCATACCCTAGTATAAGTCCAAGTCATAATTTAAATAAAAATTTTAGTTTAAAATGTAAGTAACTTTTTTCTTCAACAATGAACTATCAAAAATGTAAAATTTGTAGATTTGTGACATCCCATGAGAGACCAATGGTGAGAGCAACTAGTGGCATGAATGGCCTGCCATAGTTCAAGTCCAACTTAAGTCGATCTTAGTCTTTGTGAAACACCCCCCTGCAGGTCTGATAGTTGACTGTACATAAAACCTTAATATCTCCTTGATACTTGATGATTAAACCAACTTCCGTAACAAGGTCCCTCCATGTATACACAATGTGCTTCAACGAGCAGTAGGCAGATTTTGAATGGGAGATCAATTATTAAAAGTACCAAGTATGGGTAAAATGTATTTTACGTCATTTTACTGTTTTTGAATTTCTTTTGTTGCTCTGAGATGCTGGAGTTGATCCTTTCAACAATGTAGAATCATGGCCTCTTTATAATAATCACGTTGCATGCCAAAGGGAAGGAAGTCTGGAACAAATGTGCAGGGCTTATCAACCGCCCCCCACCCCCCTCCCCATTTTTTAAAACCAGGCTTTAGATTATCAAGATTGTTACTACAGAGAAAACCAAGAGAGGAAACGATACATAAATTTTATCTATTGCCCATCTTCATACACTGTCTACAATTAGGTACAAGATTTTGGGTCAGATGGAGGAAGGAACTTGATGTAGTGTCAGATGTCTTGTACTTCGGTCTAACAACAATTGCAGGTATGTACTTATTCTTCATAGGGGATTATTAAAAAATGGAGAGAAAAAAAGAAGAAAATGTTCATCTTCATAAAATAGAAACGTAATGTAAATACATCTGTATAGTTTGAGCATATACCTTAGGCATGTATGCGCATGTAATTGGCTACCGGTATTTAAAGACTTGTATCAATCAGGAATTAGTATTTACATCTTGGACCGGTCTTAAATGTCACCATCTAAAAGACATGGCTCAGTTTTGATTTTTCGAAACTGGGTCCAATCAGAGCTGATTTGTATGCAAAGACAGAGAGTTGATCATACCATGGACATTACCACTAGACCAATGGAAACAATTGCGTGAAACATGTTTGAAAACGCTGATTATAGGCTAGAAAAGAGTTGATAAATGCACCCTATGTTGAGTAAGATAATCAGCTAATGTTTGTTGAATACAATTCTCCTTTAACTAACTCATATGAATTGGTGAATTTCCTCAGGTTTCCAGACTCTTGGTGAAGAGTATGTCAACATACTTCAAGTTGATGCCACAAAGAGAGCAGTTCCGTCATTGCAGGTATGGCATGAAAAACTAACTTTCTCTCTTTTCTTTTGAGTTTGCACTCTCTCTCTCTCTTTTGTCTCACACATGCCAACTCCACCATTTTGGCAGTAGATTGCAATTTTGCTTGGAATTTAACCATCTACTGAATCCTACTATTGACTTAGAAATCTTTTTCCTATGAAAAAACAATGAATTTATTCATTACAACAAATTTGACACCATTTAATTTGTTGTCTGCATTAATACCAATCCCCACCCAGGACTGTATTATTATTGTTTTCCTCTTTTTCTTCACATCTTCTTCTTTTTCTTGACTTCTTCTTTTTCTTCTTGTTCTTATTCATCCACTTCTTCTTCATCACCTTGTTTTTTTTCTTTTTCACTTCTTCTGTTTCTTCTCCTTCTCCTCCTTCTGTTTCTTCTCCTTCTACTCCTTCTCATCCTCCTTTTCTTTCTCCTTCTGTTCCTCCTTCTCCTATTCTTCTTCTTGTCATTATCATCATGACAATGATCTATTCCTGCAGAGACGCATTGCTTTAGTAGCGCTCCACATCGGTGCCCCCTATCTCCTGGACAAGACCCTTGCCCGTCTCTCGTATCACCTAGAGGCTGGTTACAGGTTGTCTAATCTCTCTGAGGAGGCTAACAACAGGCTCCGCCTCTGGCTGCCCACCGTGAGACGTGCGTTGACCTTTGTGAATCGCATCCATATGGCCGTTTTCTACCTGCGTGGCCTCTTCTATCATATCGCGAAGAGATTCTCTGGAGTCCATTATGTAAGTTTTCTTTGCTGTCCTATTAAAGCACACTGTAGGGAGCTGTGAAAAAATCTCTAAAATGGAAGAAAACAAATTGTTCTCTTCTAGAACCCTGTCATTGCCTTTTCAAGATTTTTCATTTCAAAGAGTTTTCAAAAGGAAAATAATTGAAGAGATTATTATCAATGGTCTATATTTATTGTTGCAGATTCCAACTTTGGAGCCTACTTATGTCCAAAGACACATTTTTTTTCCTGTTCTTATTTTTGTCTCTCTCAACCCATGTGTAGAAAAATTCAACAAAATTTCTCGAATGATTCTACTTCAGATTGACATGGACAAATTGTTCTAATCAGATGCAACTTTGCAAAAGCCTACTGCTGTTAAGATGCAAAATTTATTTTCATGTTCTATCCCCATTCCTTAGATCCAAGTCAGAAGGTCAGCGGTATCTCAGGCCCTGCAGAAAAGCTTTCACATTCTTGGCTGGTTATCTGGTATCCAGCTTAGTGTCAGTCTACTGTGGCATGCCCTACAACTCAGAAAAATGATGATTTACAAGTCTATGGAAGCAACTGAGGAGAAGGAGAGGTAAAACATATTTTTGAGAATTGCTAAAGGCTTGTTCATATTGCCCATGAAGTTGTCTCTCTTTACTTCACTGCATGATTATTTGGGCTATTTTTATGCCTCCGCTACAACGTAGCCGGAGGCATTATGTTTTCTGGTTGTCCGTCCGTCCGTCCGTCCGTACGTCTCGTGATCGCGTTATCTCAAGAACCAATTGATGGATTACCGCCAAACTCGGGTCATGTATGTATCTTGCAGAGCTAATGAAGTGATTAGATTTTGGGGTCACGAGGTCCAAGGTCAAAGGTCACAGGGCCCATTATGTATGCAAAAATAGCTCGTGATCGCGTTATCTCAAGAACCGATTGATGGATTACCGCCAAACTTGGGTCATGTATGTATCTTGCAGAGCTAATGAACTGATTAGATTTTGGGGTCACGAGGTCAAAGGTCACAGGGCTCATTATGTATGCATAAATAGCTCGTGATCGCGTTATCTCAAGAACCGATTGATGGATTACCGCCAAACTTGGGTCATGTATGTATCTTGCAGAGCTAATGAACTGATTAGATTTTGGGGTCACGAGGTCAAAGGTCAAAGGTCACAGGGCTCATTATGTATGCAAAAATAGCTCGTGATCACGTTATCTCAAGAACCGATTGATGGATTACCGCCAAACTTGGGTCATGTATGTATCTTGCAGAGCTAATGAACTGATTAGATTTTGGGGTCACGAGGTCAAAGGTCACAGGGCTCATTATGTATGCAAAAATAGCTCGTGATCACTTTATCTCAAGAACCGATTGATGGATTACCGCCAAACTTGGGCCATGTATGTATCTTGCAGAGTCAATGAACTGATTAGATTTTGGGGTCACGAGGTCAAAGGTCTAAGGTCACAGGGCTCATTATGTATGCAAAATAGCTTGTGATCACGTTATCTCAAGAACCGATTGATGGATTACCGCCAAACTTGGGTCATGTATGTATCTTGCAGAGTCAATGAACTGATTAGATTTGGGGTCACGAGGTCAAAGGTCACAGGGCTCATTATGTATCTCAAAATAGCTTGTGATCGCGTTATCATTAGAACCAACAGATGGATTACAATCAAACTTGAATTTTAAAAATTGCTTCCATTTTGGTTTGTAAAATTGCTCTATGGCGGAGGCATCATTTTCGACTGCGCGCAGTTGAAGTTCCATCTAGTTTTTATTGACTTTTAAACAAAACTTGCATTGAATGCTATTAGCAAGCGCCTTGAAGTGAGTAAGCTCCAGGGCATTTTTATATGGTTTCAAGTCCTGTCTGAAGGATCTAATGTTAAATTGATGATAACTTTCTAACTTGAGGGCACTAGCATGTTGACTTTTCTGAAGCCTTGAATTAATATATGTCCATGGCTTTTGCTGTATCTCAAGCTTACAACTAGGTATGATGATTCAGTTTCTTGGCCTGACCAATAACTTTGCTCTATCCAAATCCATCAAAAATGTCTTGCTTGCTATACTTACAGAAGTGCTGCCCTCGATACTCAAATTGTGGACCCCAGATGGCGCTGTTCACTTTGCCTGGAACGACGTCAGAACACGACTTGCCCTCCGTGTGGCCATCTGTACTGCTGGGGGTGTATCATGGAATGGTGCAGGACAAAGGTGAACAAGTCGTGATATTTCCTTGCCTGTTGTTGTTGTTTTAATAGTTTTAATGGCGTGTATCATTCAGTTGTGAATATTTACGCCCAAATCTATTCGCATTAACCAAGATATAAAAGGAAGGATAAGAACAAAAAAAATCTCTGTGCTGTCAGTACAATCCATTTGGGATTGTTTTAAGACTCTTCACAAACAAAGTTGCCTTCAAGATGGTAGGAAGAGGGGTTGGGAGCTTTCAGTAGTACCAGGAATGAATTCCTCCTTACCTGATAACTAATGGAGAAAAAAGTCCCCAAAACCTGCCAATTTCATACTTTTGATGTCAGATTTGACTTTTTGAGAGCAATATTTGAAATAATTGAATTTATTTATACATTGTTTTTTGTTTAAATTTAAATATGTTATTATTCATTGTTATTTTCATTTTATTTTATTTTATTATTCTTTGTTGAGGTAGGGGGGGGGGGCGTCCAGCTAAACAAGTGTCTAGTACAAACGGACCTGCCCTCTCCCCCCAAAAGAATCCAAATGTAAACAGGGCTGGTGAACTAGAACCCCCAATATTTCGATCTGGACCCCAGGAAAAAAAGTAAGTGCGGAACTCTGGCTAAAGCCTGGGTTGTTTTTTCCATAGCTCTTATAAAATGCATTTATATAATGTCTTCTGATCTATGAGTTTTATGTAACAATATTAATTTTTTTCAAAATTATTGCTGATTATGTTTTGCAGGAAGTTGATTATTGTTATTTACATTTTGTCTTTTCCAGCCGGAGTGTCCAATATGCAGAGACGGCTTCCAGGCTTCAAGGTTAGTCCGTTTGCAGAACTACGACAGGAGATGACAGGACACTGTCCAGAGGACACACGCCAATTGATATAGCCGTTCAGTATTCCATGCTAGGTGCCAAGTAATCAGGTCTAGTTTGTAAAGGAGGCAGACTATTTGGGCTAAACTATTTGGCTCATATGCCCCAAGTCGAAAGCACAAATGCTGCAGTATGAAGCTTTAAGATTTGAAACCAAAGTAACATATACAGTCAAACCTGCTTTAGTGACCACCTGTCCACAAAGACCACCTGTCTACAGAGACCAAATTTGTTGTTTCCCTTGAAAATGGTTTCTCATTGAAACATATACTAAAGGAACCTGTACATAAAGACCACCTGCTTATAAAGACTACTTTTCTTGTCTCCCTTGGATGGTCGCTATAGACAGGTTCGACTGTATATTGTATTGAGTTAGAAGAAGAATATTTTGGACAAACATGTCATTAGTTGAAAATTACTTGATTTTCATAAAATACACATTTCAAATGAGTTTGAAATCTAAGCTCAATCTGGTTTAGTCTTTATATCATCGATATTGATTGGTAGATACCGAGATCCTTCAGTAGCTGTACGATTATATTCAGTTCTTGTAATTTAACACTTACATATTTCTTGCCAACCTTAAACTAAGGACTTTGGTATTTTGTCAACTCCAAAGAAACATCTTTCCTTGTAAGACTCATTCCTGTTATTGCATAAAGATAAACCATATTCATAACAAGAAATATAGCCCCCTAGGCACACTCACTGATTGTCAGTATGCAGATCAGTGTACGGAGTATTCAGAGTAATTTTGCTAGAAATATTTTTGTCTTGTAGTCAAGTGGGAGCATCCTCTTAATTGAATTGTGCATTAATCTGTGTGAATCTTTATGTAATTGCTAGAAATTGGAGTATTTTGAAAAGAGAAAGCAAACTCATTTTCAACATTACCAGTGTAACAAACATGTTATATGGATGGATCTAAGCCAGCCTTAAAAAAAAAAAGGATATATAGTGTCCACAAGAAACGTTCTTTCAATTCCATTAACTTTTCCTGGGACATGCAATCTTTTCCTTGGCTCTGTCTTTTGATTCCATGCTCCCATAATCTCAGTGTCTGTTTCCAATTCCAAAGTTTCATATGATCCAAGTCCCGATCATTTTGTAATATGCTTTCCTTTGTTGATGATCATAGCCCTGTACCCCTGATCTCCCCCTGGCCAGCTTGGAAGGCCCGTTCCCGCTTCCTGACCTCTCGAGCATTCTCATCTCCAGTGTCCTTCCTGGTCACAATAATAACATTCTGAGGTCAATCCTTGCTGCCGTCCTCACCGGAGTCCACCAGTTTGGGTTTGGCTCCCTTATTAGCTTTCCTAATTCCTTGACCCGTTCGGGGTTTGCAGCTTCCTCCCCTCAGCTAGGGTTTTCGTTTGACGTCACTTCCTCCCGAGGAGCTCCTTCAGTCCATTCTCGGTTCTCCTCTCTGGCGGTACTAGGGCATTTTGGCTTAGGCGGTGCATCTTTGGTGTTGAGGCCAGGGATTGCCTCTGCTTCATGCATGTGCTCTGGGTGATGGGCTCTGTAGTGGCTGCTTAAGTTCCACCTCTTGGTGTAGGTGTTCGGACACCTTTTGCAGTGGAACTCTAGGCCGGAATCGTGCCTTTCTTTTTAGGAGGTTGGTTTGAGCTCCCTGCATCTAGGGCTCCCTCTTCCATCTTTTGCTTTCTCATGTCTTCCTCCTGAGGAGCTCCTTGAGTCCGTTCTCGGTTCTCCTCTCTGGCAGTACTGTGGCATTTTGGCTTAGGTGGTGCATCTTTGGTGACGAGGCCAGGAATTGCCTCTGCTTCGCGCATGTGCTCCGGGTGATGGGCTCTGTAGTGGCTGCTCAGGTTCTACCTCTTGGTGTAGGTATTAGGACACCTTTTGCAGTCACTATATACTAATACATATAATAACATAACAACTTTAATACAACTTATTAATTCATGGGCATCACAGTGCCCGCTACATTAAGATCCTAAGCCTGAAAAGTGATACATACTAAGAGAACTGGAGTAAGCACAGGCATCCAATGTTGTGGACTACGTGACCCTTGAACCAAAACAGTATATAACTGTAATTAATATACGTATGTAAGCTATACGCCCCTTTTATATTTGAGTAACGTTTCCCTAATTATACCCCTACGTTTCTATGGGGTGTATACAGCTGAGCAAACACAGAGGCCAAGGAGGGATGACAGGTACGAGACACAGGGAACTGATAGTGCGAGATTTACTCTGCAGTCAGATACCCCGCAGTAGTTTCTCTCCCTGTACATCGCCTACCGAAGCAAGGTGTAGCTTCACTGTATGTATTGACTAGATTGAGCCGCTGCCTCCGGATCCACCGTCTCCCCCCTCACCCCTGAGATGGGTCGAGTAGCTTGTACCTAGTTGTGATGCCTGGCTTCTCAGTCTCCGTGATAATTTTTGGTGTGGCTCGGTTCTCCTCCTCTCTGCATCTCCTCTCTTAGCTAAAATTCTACCCTATTTATACCTTTCAAGCAAGTCCCTTTTTCCCACGAAGCATGGAAATACCTTGGACTTGCAAAAGAATGACTTCCGTCTATTACACATAATTAAAAGATAAGGATAACTTTCCCCATAGGGAGCTGTATTAAGCGAATTCAACTTATCTCACTTGTGTAAAACAACAGGGCTAAAAATGGCCCTGTGAGCAAAATTAGGTTAGACCTCATTACAGCCTCCTTTGTCTTAAAGTCTCTTCAACTATAATCATATGTTTTAACCCATCCTTTGCTTATACTACAATTAAATGACATTAGGCTGGGAGCACGGCTGTGTGGCATGGAAAGGGTTACTAAAATATGCACAGGCTTTCATTGTCTGGAATTTGTCAGTGAAGTTAAAAGAGGTTGTTTAACCCTACCTTCCCCTCTGGTTCATGTCCATTAGGGACATGAGTATGTAGAGTGGAGGTTTGAGGGTAAAGGGTAAAATCAAAATAGAATTATAGTTGTCCTTCTACCCTCGAAAGAGGGCTTGCTTAAAGTGCCATTTCGTCACACAGCCCCCTTCCCAGCTCGATACTCCTGGATCGAAGTAGCTACACCTTATTACTATCACAAAACACTATACATAAAAATCTGACTTCAATATAATGCGGCTACATGAAAAGGGTGCACAATTATTCTAACATCTTAATATAGCTTAACTTGATTTTGCCTACAACAAGAAAACTTACCAAATACTGTACGTGACATAGACTAAGTACGACCATTTAAATTGTACTTATACCGACAATTATCCAAGCTTCTATTCCTATTCAATGTTGACCCCGACCTAATCTTTGAGGACTATACTGAAAATCTTCAAAATCCTACTTCACTTCCATCAATAACTAAAGAACATGTACTATTACAAAATTCGCAAAACATTTCTATTACCTTCTAATTTCTATAAACAATTAACCATCAAATGTAACTAACAGTTCACCACAGCAGGCTAGCTAACTCCACATCTCGTACTCACTAGTCCCCCCGCTTTCTTTCAACGTGGACTGGATCGGGCCCTTTCGGACCCGCCACCCTCTTCCGAGCTTCAGGGCTACTCTCTTTGGTGCTGTTACTAGTGTTAGTACTGTTGTAGGGGGCCTCGTCTCGTATTGGGGTTCTGCCTTTAGGCTCCGCCGCCTGCCGACCTGCTGAATTATTCTTTCTGGGAGTTTGAGTCGAGCTCCCAGGTCCTTCCCCTTTTCGTTTCTTTGTGTTGGTGTCCTCCTCTCTGGGAGCTCTTTTCACGCGTTCCTGATGGTTTCCTCCTCCGGCGGTACTGGTGCGAGTCGGTTTAGGAACTGTTTCCTTGGCGATGAGGCCAGGGATAGCTTCCGCCTCGTTCACATGTTCTGGGTGACTCTGTCGGTAATGGCTTCTCCTGTTCCACCTCTTGGGGTAGGTGTTGGAACATCTTTTACAATGAAACTCCAGGCCAGGATCGTGTCTTTCCCTCTGATGTCGCTGGAACGACTTTGCTGATGGGTACATCTTCAAACATTTCGGGCACTGTATGGACTCAGAAGACATAGAGGAAGCCATATTGTTGTAAGAGGTTGAGAGGTATGACTGCTTAGTTCGAGGTGCAAGGTGTTGAATGCAGATCACCAGGTCTGTAAAGGTAAACACACAGGGTTTCATATAAGTATTCACATTGTCTGTAGGGGTAATCAATTGGAGACACTGAGCATCATCAATGGGTACAGAGCTAATAAACCAAGCTGGGGGACTAGTTGGGACGATGACCACGGGAGGGGTGATTGTTGTAAGAGATTGAGAGGTATGATTCATTGAGGTCTTTTCCTTGTCTTAACTATCTTTAGCTCCAATACTGTTGGTGCATGGGTAATGAGAGGCGCCTCTTTGGAACACATTGTCACAATGATTGTGTTTTTCAATACGTCCAGAAATTCAGTCCATTTCCGTGATTGAAGGAGTTAATCAACTGATGTACAGTGTCATTCTGTCCCCTCTTAGTATAAAACTCTTGATACATGCACAATTTTAGTCCATATCCATGGGCCCCGAAAGGGGTCGAGTAGGTGGTACCTAGTTGTAGCACCGACGTTTTTGGGGTGGGGTGAGAATCATTAAATATCAAAACAGTTATTCATATGCAGTGGAATTCTAATCAATAATTGCATATAATGTGAACTTTTCTTTCATTAGCACCCAAGCAAATGGTTCACCCTTTTTCTGTCGGTTTCACAAGATAAGCATTCACACAAACATTAAACACACCAAGTACATCACGTATACAAACAATTCAATCGTACCACGAACACCAAGAACATATCACAGGATATACAGTTACACAATCAAAGTAATCACGCTCATTCCATCACTACACACAAGAGTCTGAAAATCTAGACTATTACTCATTGTATATGTGGGTATATACATATAGAGATTTCTTTTCCCTTTATTACTTAAAACTTATTTACACAATATTAACAACTGCATGGGAGTTAAAACTCCACGACACTATTGAGCTTGACATTGTTGTATATGTCATAAAGTGTCATAGACACATGTAAGCTATAAACGCTTATTCATTCCGATTTGACAAAGCTAACTTGCCTTTAAAAGAAAGTACAAAACAGTAACATTTAACTGAACTAACAACTACAATCAAGGCTAACCCTACAAGGTCATAACTTATCAATAACTTCTACATTTAAATCCTATATTATAATATTTGGACATGAGGGTTCCCAAGTGGTTGGTGCTGAGGCGACGGCCTTCATTATAATTGAAGTAACAACGTTGTCTCCTGAACAGAAGAAATATGAAGTATTGTCAGCAACAATTAATTTGATGTTGTCTCAATGGAGGGTAGACTGATGATGATGAGAAGATGGCTGACTTTGAGATGGGTTATGCCATCTCCCAACTAAGAGGTAAAAAGCTTAAGTGATTTCATTAATACATGTTCAGGATAAGCATTTAACAATTAAATCACACAGCATTGATACAGATGAAACATTATATAATCATATCAATAACTTTCCCAACTGGAGAAAGATAAACAATCATAATTAATACAGTATGTACATTAATTCATAGGCCATAACACCCCCAGGCTAAGACAATGGAATGACCCAACCATCGTCATTTTCCCTTTGTCTATAGCTTGACCAAACATGCCTCGTGTTTTGGGGGACGGCAATTTTCTCCCCTGATTTAAGGGAAGTAACCAACAAAGTAAGCAAACTTGGAAGTTGGTATACCCCATACAAGGCACACGTTTGTACTGACTAGTATTGTGTGCATAGAATATGGGCAAATATACGTACCGTGTATCACTGCACTGTATAGAGCATGTGGAATGTTCACTAAGGTGAAAAGGATAAAGTTATACAATTCATGGACTCACATGTAATATTCCAAACGTGTGATAATATGCGTATAATCATTTATATATATATAATATTAATGTTGCACCAAACAAGGGGCTACATATTCGTGATGCCTGGCTTAATTCTCAGTCTCTGATTGCTTTTGGTGTGGCTCGGTTCTCCTCTGGAGCTTTCCCTCCTCTTCACTGCCTATATTCTTATCTATATTCTTACCCTAAAATCCACCCCCTTCATATTCTCTCCTAGCGATCGAGCCCTTCTATACTACGAAGCGTGAACATATCTCAGAGTTGTAAAAGAATTACTTCTGCTTATTAAACACTATACACAGATTAGGATACAATAGGGCTGGAACTAGCCCTCGCTAGAGTAATTGAAACTGAGCATCGTCAACAGCCTCCTTTGTCTTTAAGTTTCCTTGGCTATAATAATCTGTTTAACCAGTCCCTTTAAATACTTACGCTACAATATATATTCAATGAGATCATGCTGGGAGCAGGGCTGTGTGGCAAGGTCTGGGTTCATTACTGACAGTATGCACAGGCTGTCATTGTCTGAGAATTAGCAATCAAATATAAAGAGGTTGTTTAAGCCTATCTTTCCCTTGGGCTCATGTCAATTAGGGACATGGGTTTACTATGTACAGTAGAGGTTTAAGAGGAAATAGGTTAAACCAAAGAGAATTATAGCTGTCCTTCCACTCTCGAAAGAGGGCTTCCTCCTTAAAGTGGCATTCTGTCACAACATTGATGTATGATGTATTCAAACAAGTGCAACTGATTTTGTAAGCCCTGTAAGAATGGCATTGTCTCGAATATAATCTTCTTCTTCTTCTTCTGATTAAGTCTGCCTCCTTCAATTGATTGAAGATTCTTGCAAACTATGTGTGTGAACCGCAATTTACGTCCATTCGAGTGCTATTTACATTATAATACAGTTTATTTACAAAATATTTACAAGCTCATGTATAAGATGGAGGGAGACTAGCCACTGACACCAACCGTCTGCAGTCGACCACGGAAGGCTCCAACAGATGGCGCTGCAACGATTTCTGAGGGCAGGGAATTCCAACTCCTTACTGTTCTCGGAAAGAATGAATGCCGATGCGATTCAGTTCTTGAGTATGGCATCTGATATGAATGTGGTTGGGTGGCTCTCGTCGACTGGATGACTTGTGTGATATAGTCCTGAGCCGGAAGATGAGCGAGATTGTTGTGTATATTAATCTCGTAATATATCCATAAGACATGGAAGATAATGGACCAGTGCTGTGTATGAGTTGCAGAACAAAGAAAATATTTTTTTTGTGATGGTAGATGATAGAGTGTTTGTGACACATGAGGATTGTGATTTGTTAGATGATGTTGAAAATTGATGCTTCTTGTTCACTTTTACCTTAAATATAATAATAATAATAATATTGGTTTCTTATATAGCGCACATATCGACCTTGCAAGGTCCTCAAGGCACTCCAACATTACCCGGCTATGCTAGGCTGCCGATTTCGGCGCTCACAGCATTCAAGGAATTCCTTCCTACCGGTACCCATTTAACACCTGGGTGGAGAGTGGCAAGTGTAGATTAATGTCTTGCCGAAGGACATTAGTGCCACGGCGGGACTCGAACCGCGGACCCTGTGATCCGACCACTTATCCACTACGCCACAACACCTCATATACATATCTCATATACCGGTACATCTTGTATCTAGCATTTTCCTGTAGATTAATGCACAGTTCAATCAAATGTGAAATTAAAGAAATATAATATTATTGATGTTTTATGACAGTTGTACTGAAATCCTTTATAGCTTCTTTCCCAACTTGAACTGAGCACATCATTGTAGTTAATTTCTTGAAATTACTCCACTGAATTTCTCAGGTAAGGTGTCATGCATTTCATGATTATGTACATTTAATCTGTAACTGTATTCACACAATATAATAATAATAATAATAATAATAATAATCTTTTAAAGTCCACTCCAAATTTTATTAAGTTAAACCGAAAATGGAAATTCTTTTTGCCCAATTGATCGTGAGCCCGGCAGCCACTGAGCAGCGCCAGATCGACATTGCTCTATCCCTTATTGTTGAACACCAAACAAGGTAGCAGCAACTCCCATCTTTTTAAGTCTTTTGGTATGACGCGGCCGGGGTTCGAACCCACGGTCTCCCGGTTGTGAGGCGGACGCTCTACTGACTGAGCCAACACTCCGGTGACATAAGTTCTCTAAAATATAGTCTAAATATAAGAAAAAGGTCATAATTTTTCTGAGTAAATATTACTGAATGCTCTTTGTGAAATTTAAGTGGATCCTACCTACTGCAGTAAACTATGAGTGTAATATTTCACTGGAAAGTTTGAAATCCTGTTCTAGATAATACGCAAAACGAAACAATAACAAAGTCCATGCAGTGACTAATTGGTGGTTTTGAGTCAGTGGGTCACATATTGTTAAAGAATCACTAACCCTATTACCCCTCTTTCCCCAAATATATACTTTTAGGACAATAAGTGTAAGGTTTGTTCAAGAATACCTGCATTTCGTAGGAATATATGTATTTGGAGCTCTTCATCAAAACTGATTACTATTTTTCTTATTAAAGTAGCAACTCAATTTTGTTTGATTGTATTCTTAGCAATTGTTTTGTTGTTGTTAGGCAGAAATATAAACTGTATATGAAATAATTTGTGTCAGTTCTGTCTCTAGACATTTTCATATCATATTCTGCCAAAATCGACATGTTAATTACGAGTCGTTCATTGAAGATTATATTATATTTTATAATAATATGATTATTTATAAGAAGATAAATGTATATGAATAAATTCAACAAATCTATGAAATGGAATAGTCTCCATCCAAGTCTTCTGTTTTTCTGAGTGTTGAATTACATTGAATATCTTTAGAATAATACATGTCAATGTTAACCCTATAAACTGATTTTTTAATATTTTGACTAGAGCGCTAGAGCGTTAATAATACACCCGGCAATGCAACATGTTCTCTTTGTCATATTAATGACCATATTCTGTTTAAACAGAAACTTTTTGAAATTGTAAACTCTGACCACTTTGCATCAAGAAACTCTTAAACAGCAAGATTCAGACTCGTGATTCAATTATTTTGCAGGATGGAACATTTTGAAATTGTCAACTAAGGCTGCTTTGCATCAAGTAGCTTCTAAATGGCAAAAAATAGTGGTGATTCAGTTATTTCAGTTATGTCTTTGTGAAGTGACTCTATATGAACTACTTCCTTCACCTGTTACGAATACTTGTATTTGAATAGTCAGAATGCAAGTTGTATATATTAGTTTTTGTTAGGTGAGACAAACATGGCTCGCTCTACCTCACCAAACCTAAGATATGCAATTTGTATTCTGACAAACGAAATACAATTATTCGTAACAGGTAAAATAATTTGTAAGGAGGCCCTTCACAAAGGTGTATGCATTAAATTTGATGACATTACGAAACCGCCAATTATACATACCTTTCCTCAATGCTCATCTTTCTTTCTCTGACTCTCTCCTTCAAAACATCACTTTATCCGTGCTCTCCTTTAAACAATTTTTTCACTCACTTTAAAAGTCTTGTTTGAACATATCTGAGATATCCATCACTCTGATATTTAAAGAGTAGTTTATTGAAAATAATCATTCAGAGTTTCTTGATATACATATAGTTTTTAAAACAAAATAATTTGAATTTTTTACAAAGATTTGTTCAATTACATGTAGACCACTAGATTAAATATGTACAAGTTTATTATAAACATGTAACTTCAACTTTTGTGCATATACATGTAGGCCTAGTGGGTGTCGAAAATATTTGATACAAATTTTGTTATCACTTAATGTGGTCATCTAAAACTACCTGTTATAGGCTTGTACTACATGAAATGGTTGATTCCAAACTGTGACACTATCCCCCATATGACATGTTGATATTCCCACCCGTTTCATCCAAATAGTGTAAATATTGTATAGCACATAGGCTATTACACATAGGCATAATTGCATGTCTCTATGCACTCTACAGAACAGAATACGGAAGGAGTGGAGATGGTGCACTGGGTTCATAATTGTGAGATATTACAAAGTGCTAAACAATCCAAAAGTGACTAGTGGTTTTTGCAACATTTCATCGTTGAATATCATATGAAAAAATAATCTTACCAGTCATCTACTTACAACAACAACAAAACACTTTTAAAAACAATTCAACTAAAGCACACTATTCACACTTAATAAAGTAATTGTTCAGATTTAAAATGAATGTGAATCATATTATATTATTAAAGCACCTACATGGAAAAAGAAATAAATGTATGATTACAAAAGTTGGACGGATGAGTGCCTATATAAATCACACTTAAAATACATATTTAACAATATAATACAGAATTTGACTGAGAACCAAAGATTAAAAACACATACCTTTCTACAACTCTCTAAAAATATATCCTAATTCAGAACCATACATAAGTGATACGGTAATACATGCTCTCCTTACTGCTGGGGTCACTATAATGCAAATCTAGGCCAGAGGGGTCAGGTAGGACCAAGACGAAAAACAAAGAAACAAAAAATCATGGTGTCTTTATTTATAGAATATTGAAGTATGACGTCAAACTGGCCAAGTTGTCAAGGTTGCTGGTTCCAAACAATTTTGTGCTAATCAATGACGTTGTGATCACACCAGCGCCAAACACTAGTCTAGTGTTTGAATTCATGAAGAGAGTTTAAATTTACACTTTGGTCTAAACCTTGGTTTAAAGGTCCTCTGTGGACTCCACAGCGACTCCATGCAATATGTTCTGTAGGACATACATGTACATGTATGACGCTTATCCATATATCTCATCCATGAATAATAAATCTCTTGTTATGACTATGACTAATGGTAGTGATACTAGAAAGCACCAATATTCCATAGACATATCAAAAGACTCTCCATTTTTGAATGAAGTATGTGGAAAAAATGAGACATATATCATACTGGGCACATGGCACAGAATCACCCAAAATCATGTATTGCCCTTGACTGAATATGGGACATGAGCTTAAGGCATCTGTGAATGTTTAGATCACAGATTAAGATAAACCTTCTTGAGCTTAGGCCCAAGAGATTGCCCGTTTACAGTTCATCTGGATCTCATAAGGAAGCCGCTACCAGTAGAAGAGAGACACTCTGCAGAATCTAAGGGTAAAAGCAAGATCCAGCAATCTCATATTGGGTGGGGGCTCTGTATCATCCCTGGATCTGCCAAAGAGTGTAGAAGTCCAGAAGAATGCCTCTGTAACTTTGACCTGCATCTCATGATGATGCAGCTACCAGTTGAGAGAGCCTTTTCAGAATCTGAAGGTAACCGAGAGACATACTATATACGTGGGGAGAGGGGAGGGCTCTATATCACCCCGGATCCAATTGGGAGTATAGGACTTCCAGAGTCCCAGAGAGTATCAATTTACCATTACTCTGGATCACATTACAATGCAGTTACCGTTCGAGGAGAGACCCTCTCCATAATCCGTGGGCAACCGAGAGACGCCATCAAGCACTCTCAAGTTTGGTAGAGCCTGAAATATCCTGGATGAAAGAAAAAAACGGGAAGAAAATTGTTGAAAGTTCGAGAAACTACGAGCTACATCGAATATGGGAGCAGATATTTTAAATGGGCTGGGGGGACAATTTGGAAAGCATATGAGAAGTCCGGGGTTCGATCCTTGCTCGGTGCTTACATCCATGGATAAGGTGTTCTAACCATGTCTATGCCTCTCAACCCAGGTGTATTAAGTGGATACCTAGCTATGCTGGGGTAATAATAGTTGCAGGGTGCTCAGAGAGAACAGCATCAATGGTCATGAGGGCAATTAGCTACCTGCTTTACCAACTACTTCATGGACAATCTAACCTTTGCAATAAGTTTATTTGTATGAAGGCAGACAAAATAAGAGAAACAAAATGGCGAAAGTTTGAAACAAACCAGACAAATAACAAGAAGGTTATGAATGTTTGAAACATGAAACCACTAAATCTATGCGAGTCTCAAATGGAAAATTCGGTCATTGGATCATGACATAGTTATGGACACCTCTCCTGTTTCTTGTGTACAAAAATATTATCAATTTCTATAATATTGAAAAATTGACATTTAAGTCATTTTTGTGAGTGGGAACAAATGGGAAATCATCCGGCACTACATCACAGTGACATAATTGACTCAGCCACTTTGAAATTCCCATACATAGGCCTCTAGTGATTACAACTTTCAAAAATTCATAACTTTCTTTTTTTCTTGTTGGATTTCATTTAAACTTTCACCAAGTCTATTTCTCAGATTTGTCTGCTCATTACAGAGGTTGGAGTGTATATATACCTCTGTCTGTAGTTCTCCATGAAGCAGATAGGATTCCGTCTCAGGTCCAAAGTGTCCAGCCTTGTCTTCGTCAAGACACTGATGCTATCGAATGAGTTGATTGAGTTGTCGCTGAGGTTAAGTACTTCTAAAACAGGACATCTTGGTAATTTCTAGAATAAAAGCAGGAGAAAATATAGAGAAGAGTTAAATTTCAGCTTTCGTTTCACATCATAGAACATCATGTTCACTTTGATCTACATCACACACAGCTCTTTCCTTTCTCATTCCCAAATCCTGAAAAATGCTGACTTCCAATCCTTTAAATCCATTGCCCCACACCTATAGAACAAACTCCCTGCATTTCTAAGAAATAATACTTCATTTGACTTAAAAAAAAACATCTGAAAAATATACATCTACAATTCTACTTAATTTGTTTATAGCGTAAGGGACAGAGCCTTGTATCCTCTGGGAAAGCGTAAATAAATCAAATTATTATGATCAATATGAAAACCAGTTTACACATTTGATATCTCTTAAATTCAAATTCAATATATTTAATGAAAACATAAATTCAACAAAGAAATTTCCGGTAATACTGTCTACAAAGGAACATATGCTCTGATGCAGGCTTTATATCTTGCAATGCAATCATTTTTGCACAATCTGTGAAGGAAAAAAAAACAAATCCAAATTGGTGGTATTCAGGTAAAAGACAGATGTTCTTTCTCCAATGAACTATTGAGTCAAACCAGTGGGTGTTTCAATCTTTCTATTTCCAAGGCCCTCCACTAGACACTGAAAGAAAAAGGCACTTGAGCTTGCCATTAGCCAGTGGTGTAGCTACAGGGGGGCATCTACCCCCCCCCCCATCAAATGATGAAAATAATGGGAAGTAAAGAGAGGAGGGGGATAGGTCTAGAAAAAAAGAAGATAAAAGGACCTCATCCTGCACCTCCCCTCAATCAGAGGCCTTGTAAAGTTTCATTTCATTTTCTGAATACTACTGGTGCCCGCACCACTACCCCACTCTATGATGTCAGTGACCCCTCAATGACAGGACTCACACCATGCCACGGTTTTCTCACCTTAAACGATGTGATAAAGTTCTTGCTTGCATTCAGTTCTCTACAGCTATTTAGAATAAGAGCAAAGAGAATAATCTTTTTTTTTTACAACAATCCTTGAAATACATACATACCTAAAATACATACAACCAGTGTTTAAGTTGAAATAGAGCAAAAGTAAGCTAAAATGGCTCATATTATAATAATACTAATAATAGCTAATTCTTATATAGCGCTTTTCAGGACCGAAGGCCCTCTCAAAGCGCTTTACAGATATATATATTATAACCCCGGTCATCGGATTCAGGCTTACCGGCACACAATGTATGCACATTCTCCACTCCCTGGGAGCATTCCAGCCAGGCGTCATTTTTACACTTAAGATATTTAAACAACAATCTTTCAAAACTCTCTAGAAATGCATATGTATGCTATATCATAATAATATGATATGAAGTGCTACAAGAACAGATTATGAGCATTATTATGTTCTTACCAGTTGAATGAGATGTCTGAAAGGTTGATGATATTATTGTCTCTGATCTGTACGGTCTCTGCTCTGATCAACCTCTTCATGATGCGATGATGGTTCTCCTTCTGGTAGTCATGGTGGAGATCTTGAAACGACAGGTTCGCATGCTGTATAGACAGTAATGGAAATATTTTATTGATCAATTGGTATCAGTCGTTGCAGCTGGACACAGATGGAAGGGGGTTGAGGGGGCATCACTTGGGGGAGGTTACCAGGTCTTACTCGGCAAATAAAATGTAATTTAACCAGGCTATTGATTAGGGAAATGTACAGGAGGCATTTTCAACCTCTCTCTTTTATTTTCAATTTTTCTCCACTATATTTTGAAGTAGCAAATTGCTTGGTTTTGCACTTCTCCCCGTGTCTCCCCATTTGATTTGGGGTGCATGTGCCCCCTCCCCATTGTGAAATAGTTCACATTTATTCTTAAGAACATTTTCTTAAAATGATGCATCCACTGCAATTACTATTTTAAGATGTCTTTAATTACCTTTGTATTTTCCCAGTCCTCAGCCTGTTTCTGATGCGCCTTTCTCTCCTGTCCCATCTTGCCATGATGAATCTTCCTACCCTGATCATCCTGAACCTTCTTAAAGATCTTCTCCTTGACCTCTGGTGCTTTACGCACCCTGGGGCAGTGCAGGTCACTCCCCTTCAGGTCGTTGGTGCTCAGCTCGTGCCACAGGGTGTACCGGAATCGCTCTGATGGGAGCTGGATAGTCGGAAAATAAGGGGATAGTCGGAAAATAAGGGGATAATGATGATGATTTATGTGTCATTTTCATATCAGCTTATTTTACTTTAAGAAAAGACACCCCCACTGAGAAAAAGTAAAATCTTGTGATATACACCTAGGCACAATTACAAGGATTTGTGTTTACAAGGTAAATAAATAATAGTTTTAAGGTGATACAACATGATATACAACAACAGAACTTGTTTGCAAGTGGAAGGACAGAAAATAGAAGATGTCTTCACACTTCACAGGCCTTGCTATTCGATCAAAAGGTGAATATAAAAGTCAGAGAAAGAGAGAACAAGAAGTGACCGTAAATAAAGGAAACAAGAGAGAGAGAGAGAGAGAGAGAGAGAGAAGGCACAGAATACTGGGAAGAGAGAGAGAGAGAGAGAGAGAGAGAGAAGAGATATGGGATGATGCACATATTGTATGAAAAACTCTCAATGAATTAAATAAAACAAAAAAGTACATGACTCGTCACCACTTTAAAGCAGCATATGTCATACATTCCTTACCTTGGGTAGTTTGACGAGTTTATCCCCAGATTGTTCGGCATCTTTAGGTGAGCTGACCGTGATGATAGGGACCGTGTTCCAGTTGCTATCGGTCTGCTTGCCGTTGTTGCCTGGGTAGGCTGGAGGTCTGTAAGACAGAATGCAAGAAGGGTTAGAAAGATTTCCAGTGCATTCAAACACTTTAGTCAATACATTCCAGATGACCAGATCTAATATTGGTTTGGTTGATGTTTTTGCCCTGGTGAAAAATGCAATAGAGATTTTTGTTTAAATGCATTCATTTTCACATTTGGCACTCTCCACCCAGGGGTTGAATTTTGAAAAACATGTTATCTTTCAGGTATGTTAATGTGACAATGACTACCGGGTAACATTGCATGTAAAGTATATAAATATATATATATATATATATATTTTTTTCCATGCAAATCTAAGTAGTGTGATATGGTTATCACGATTTCATTATAATTTATTCTCTAATACATGATTATGTAAGGAGTAACCTACCAATAAGTAAAGAATGTCAAAATGCCCCCCATACATTTTTACATAATTATCCCCTCCCCCCTCCCTATAGACATAAGTAACCGTCTTGCATGGAGAATTCTTAATAAAGCTGACATTTGCCAATTAACCTCCCCCACACACAGATAGTAATCCTTGTCGCACGCACAAGGGGGATTAACAAGCCGGAATCTAGCGAAAAGTTTGCCCTCAGTTCTTCTTTATCTAGACTTAACAGTTTGATTGAGAAAAAAAAAATTATAATTGGAAAGAATATAGATCTAAATTCATATACTCTAAAAATAACAGACAATGAAATCTGCATCATGGATTGGCGTTTCAAACTTTCATTTTTTTCTTCTAATTTTGAATATCACAATCATCGTCATGAAAGAGACATTATTCCAAAAAATACCTAATATATTTATATCTGTCAGGACAAAAATATGAAGTGGTCGGAAAAGGTATATCCATTTTTCCCTCTCACACAAGTGTGATTATTTAGAGAAAACCTTTTCCGTAGATTCTGTTACAACATATAGACTACCCTTTTTTAGTTTCTTTCCATTGTAGTTTGTAATTGTACACATTTTGAGTGAACACCTCTCAAACTTTCAAAGACTCAATAATAATACCTTTTTTTTTTAAATCTACTTTTATACCCTTAAATTCTTTAATCTTTAATTGGCTACTGAACATAAATAATCGTCTGGCACTTATGATGATGAATTCTTTAAATGTAATTAAAAAAACATATATTTGTCAATTGTCATTGTAGTTGTACAGAAAAATGTCATTAAATTTAATTGTATATTTGATCGCCATGCCATGCCATATATGCACACCAGACATGCTGTTAGGCGTTAGGCGTTATTATGACTTGTGCATTATATACATATAGTAATTATACGTTAAAGTCAGCTCAGCTTACTGTATTGTCATGTTGGTCATATTCCACGGCAGGATCAACAGCAGTAAATTTGTCACATTTTCAATATTCAGTCGATTTCTGTTGAGCAAAATTGCGTAACTGATACTGATAGTATACTACTGATACATGTACGTGCTACAATACACCTGTTCACCGTACAGAAAATTATATTCGTATCGCAGTCGCGCACTTCTCTATAGCTGTGTACTTTAGCGTACCTCTGACGTCATAATTGCTATGGATCCGGCTTAGTCTCGCTTCGGGTTGTTGTTACAATTTGTGACATCAATTAGTGTGTTCAATCATTTCCATGGTTCAACAGAGCTACCAGAACTAGAAAATGGTCCTTTATGATAATCAAATCGAATTATTTATTGTGTGATTCATGATTCTCTCATGATTAAGTGGATTTTCTAAATTATTAATTTTGCTTTCTAGAATTCAAAATTGTAATCAAAATATGAGACCAGACTATAGCCATATATCCCTGAGTTGAACTTGATTATTGATGTGCAAATTATATACCTCAAGTCTCATCAACATAATTTCAATGTACCCTATCCTTGAACACTATGTACTGTGAATTAGACACACACACACACACACACAAATAGTTATAACGATCATTTAGCATTTCAAATCGTCAATAGTTCATATCTAATTGCTAATAATTGTTAATATTTTCTTTCTTTCGGTCTGTACCGGCCACCTGCCCCCCCCCTCTCTCTCTCTCTCTCTCTCTCACACACACACACACACACACACACACACACACACAGGGGTGGCAATGTGGGCCTTAGGGAGGGTACGTGGGGGCGAATTGAGAGGCATCAACCCCCCAACAAAATATAAATAAATAAATAAATAAATACAATTAAATAAAAATAAAACACGATTGATTGCAGACAGCTTGAAGTAGCAGTGTCAGAAATCCAGTTGTCCAAAATAAGTAGATGGCTGCTACGCTTGGTTCATAAAGATGCAAAGATAGGAAATGATTTTGGAAATTGATAATTGATTGTTAAAATACGCAACCTTTCACATTTCGTATACTCTTTTTATATATGGACCCATGATCAAAATGGAAAGATCAGCATGACTGGGCAGGCAACAGGTGCAATTTTCCCCTCTCTGGACCTGCTCGAAACTTTACAGGGATTAGGATGGTACTTAGGATGGTAGTAGGAGGTAGGGTGGTGGTAGAGGTAGGATCAGGGGCGGATTCAGGGTGGCCAAAAAAGATCGGTAACGTTAATTTTACCTTTAAAAAAGAAAGAAAGAAGACGCCCTCTGGCAACCTACTACCATCCTACCTATTTTACCACCTTACCCTTTCTACCATCTTATCTCTACTACCACACTACCTCCTATACTACCATCTTACCTCTACTGGGGTGGGTGTTGAGTAAAAAAAATAAATAGTGCTCACACCCCCCCCCCCGTTGAGCAACCAAAACAAATATATTAGTAATCCTTACCCCCTCCCCGTTGAGAAAAACAAAAATAAAATATAGTGCTCCTTACCCCCGCTTATCAAAATATTTTCTCACGAATTTGCCCCCCGCCGCCGGTTGGATCCGACCCTGGGTAGGATGGTAGAAAGAGACAGTGTGGTAGGTTGTTAGTAGAGGTAGGATGGTGTTAGAGGTGGATTATAGTAGAGGTAGGATATGGTAGAGGTAGGATTATATAGTAGAAGTAGGATGGTGGTAGAGGTAAGATGGTGGTAGAAGTAGGATGTTAGTAGAGGTAGGATTATAGTAGAGGCAGGATGACGGTAGAAGTAGGATGGCGTTAGAGGCAGGATGGTGGTAGAGGTAGCTAGGAAATGTAGGATGGTAGTAGAGGTAGGATGGCGTTAGAGGCAGGATGGTGGTAGAGGTAGGATTGTAGTAGAGGTAGGATGGTGGTAGAGGCAGGATGGTGGTAGAGGTAGCAAGGATGATAGTAGAGGTAGGATGGCGTTAGAGGCAGGATGGTGGTAGAGGTATAGGATTGTATAGTAGAGGTAGGATGGTGGTAGAGGCAGGATGGTGGTAGAGGTAGCAATGATGGTAGTAGAGGTAGGATGGCGTTAGAGGCAGGATGGTGGTAGAGGTAGGATTGTAGTAGAGGTAGGATGGTGGTAGAGGCAGGATGTGGTAGAGGTAGCTAGGATGGTAGTAGAGGTAGAATGGCGTTAGAGGCAGGATGGTGGTAGAGGTAGGATTGTAGTAGAGGTAGGATGGTGGTAGAGGCAGGATGGTGGTAGAGGTAGCAAGGATGGTAGTAGAGGTAGGTCGGTCGTAGAGGTAGGATGGTAGTAGAGGTAGAGTACGAGTAGTAGTAGAGGTAGAATAGTAGTAGAGGTATAGGATGGTGGTAGAAGTAGGATGGTAGTAGAGGTAGAATGGAAGTAGAGGTAGTATGGTGGTAGGAGCAAGATGGTAGTAGAAGTAGGCTAGTAGTACTAGTACTAACAACGAGATCTTGTATTATCAACCGACTTTGATGGGATGAGGATTTTTAACTATTGATGAAATTATCATATGATTCTTTGCCCCTCCCATATTAGTCGAAGGTGGTATATTTAGGATGAGGTACTATATTGCCCCTACCCTATATTATCCAATGGGAGGAGCCCATCAATGTAGGAGCACAGCTTATGTATGCCACTAGCTAGGCTCATCCCTGTCACTTTAGTCATGGATGAGTATGAAGGGGAGGGGCCCATTTGAAGACGAGTGTTAAAATCATTCTACTCTATTCATCTCAAGTATTGCTTTTCGGCTAAGCCTGACTAAGCCTGACTACTCCCATGTATACCATTTTTTTTCCTCCCGTCTCCTCCCTTATTTCTCCCATTCTTTTCATCACTCATTACTTTTCTGTCGCTATCCGTATGTGAGTAGTCCTGTATTATGATGTGTCTTATTTAGCATGTTTATTATGATTATTTCATGATCATTTAGCATTTCAAATCGTCAATAGTTCATATCTAATTGCTAATAATTGTTAATATTTTCTTTCTTTCGGTCTGTACCGGCCACCTGCCCCCCCCTCTCTCTCTCTCTCTCTCTCACACACACACACACACACACACACACACACACACACAGGGGTGGCAATGTGGGCCTTAGGGAGGGTACGTGGGGGGCGAATTGAGAGGCATCAACCCCCCAACAAAATATAAATAAATAAATAAATAAATACAATTAAATAAAAATAAAACACGATTGATTGCAGACAGCTTGAAGTAGCAGTGTCAGAAATCCAGTTGTCCAAAATAAGTAGATGGCTGCTACGCTTGGTTCATAAAGATGCAAAGATAGGAAATGATTTTGGAAATTGATAATTGATTGTTAAAATACGCAACCTTTCACATTTCGTATACTCTTTTTATATATGGACCCATGATCAAAATGGAAAGATCAGCATGACTGGGCAGGCAACAGGTGCAATTTTCCCCTCTCTGGACCTGCTCGAAACTTTACAGGGATTAGGATGGTACTTAGGATGGTAGTAGGAGGTAGGGTGGTGGTAGAGGTAGGATCAGGGGCGGATTCAGGGTGGCCAAAAAAGATCGGTAACGTTAATTTTACCTTTAAAAAAGAAAGAAAGAAGACGCCCTCTGGCAACCTACTACCATCCTACCTATTTTACCACCTTACCCTTTCTACCATCTTATCTCTACTACCACACTACCTCCTATACTACCATCTTACCTCTACTGGGGTGGGTGTTGAGTAAAAAATAAATAGTGCTCACACCCCCGTTGAGCAACCAAAACAAATATATTAGTAATCCTTACCCCCTCCCCGTTGAGAAAAACAAAAATAAAATATAGTGCTCCTTACCCCCGCTTATCAAAATATTTTCTCACGAATTTGCCCCCGCCGCCGGTTGGATCCGACCCTGGGTAGGATGGTAGAAAGAGACAGTGTGGTAGGTTGTTAGTAGAGGTAGGATGGTGTTAGAGGTGGATTATAGTAGAGGTAGGATATGGTAGAGGTAGGATTATATAGTAGAAGTAGGATGGTGGTAGAGGTAAGATGGTGGTAGAAGTAGGATGTTAGTAGAGGTAGGATTATAGTAGAGGCAGGATGACGGTAGAAGTAGGATGGCGTTAGAGGCAGGATGGTGGTAGAGGTAGCTAGGAAATGTAGGATGGTAGTAGAGGTAGGATGGCGTTAGAGGCAGGATGGTGGTAGAGGTAGGATTGTAGTAGAGGTAGGATGGTGGTAGAGGCAGGATGGTGGTAGAGGTAGCAAGGATGATAGTAGAGGTAGGATGGCGTTAGAGGCAGGATGGTGGTAGAGGTATAGGATTGTATAGTAGAGGTAGGATGGTGGTAGAGGCAGGATGGTGGTAGAGGTAGCAATGATGGTAGTAGAGGTAGGATGGCGTTAGAGGCAGGATGGTGGTAGAGGTAGGATTGTAGTAGAGGTAGGATGGTGGTAGAGGCAGGATGTGGTAGAGGTAGCTAGGATGGTAGTAGAGGTAGAATGGCGTTAGAGGCAGGATGGTGGTAGAGGTAGGATTGTAGTAGAGGTAGGATGGTGGTAGAGGCAGGATGGTGGTAGAGGTAGCAAGGATGGTAGTAGAGGTAGGTCGGTCGTAGAGGTAGGATGGTAGTAGAGGTAGAGTACGAGTAGTAGTAGAGGTAGAATAGTAGTAGAGGTATAGGATGGTGGTAGAAGTAGGATGGTAGTAGAGGTAGAATGGAAGTAGAGGTAGTATGGTGGTAGGAGCAAGATGGTAGTAGAAGTAGGCTAGTAGTACTAGTACTAACAACGAGATCTTGTATTATCAACCGACTTTGATGGGATGAGGATTTTTAACTATTGATGAAATTATCATATGATTCTTTGCCCCTCCCATATTAGTCGAAGGTGGTATATTTAGGATGAGGTACTATATTGCCCCTACCCTATATTATCCAATGGGAGGAGCCCATCAATGTAGGAGCACAGCTTATGTATGCCACTAGCTAGGCTCATCCCTGTCACTTTAGTCATGGATGAGTATGAAGGGGAGGGGCCCATTTGAAGACGAGTGTTAAAATCATTCTACTCTATTCATCTCAAGTATTGCTTTTCGGCTAAGCCTGACTAAGCCTGACTACTCCCATGTATACCATTTTTTTTCCTCCCGTCTCCTCCCTTATTTCTCCCATTCTTTTCATCACTCATTACTTTTCTGTCGCTATCCGTATGTGAGTAGTCCTGTATTATGATGTGTCTTATTTAGCATGTTTATTATGATTATTTCATTTCATTTATCAGTACTATGAATATACATTGTTTTCTTTCACCTTTCTCTATTCATCTCCTTCTCTTTGCTTGTCTGTATCTCTGTATCTCTCTTTCTCACTCTCTCTCCTTCCCTCCCTGTCTCCCCTCTCTTTCTCTCTCTCTCTCTTTCTGTCTCTCTCACCCCCTTGCCATCTCTTCTTCTCCTTTTTCCATTTCCCCTTGACCTCGTATATATGATGTATATATTTATATTGTTTTGATGTTACCTACAATATATTATGCAAGGGAACGTCACATTTCTAAGTTAATATTTTAAAAGATACGGATCAATTAGATAAACAAATACTATAGGACATCATTCGTTTTTTTCTTGTACAGATTTCTTGGGATCGAGCAAAGCGGGTGTTCAGCATGTTCAGACAGGCCAGGTGCGTGCAGAAAGCATACTAGAGATCCTCTTCCAAAGAATATACCAAATCATCAGAAATGAATATTTAAGACTACAGTTATAATCGATCCCAATAACCGCAAGAAATTTAATACCTTTCACAACGGATGCTAGAGATATTGATCTTGGCGTTATTCTGTGATGAACATTATGTCAGGAAATAAAGCTAAAAGTACATTTCGCAATCCTTATGTTTTTCCACCACATTAACTTTCACTAAAGTACAATTAATGACTATTCGAAATTAGAAATCCGAGGTTATCATCACCATTCGATACAATTCTATTATATGCTCATTTACATGAAAAAACTTGGATGAATAATATGAAGGTAGTCTTTGTCATAGCAGTTGCAGGTTTCGGCAAACGCTGCTGCTGCTGGTGGTGTGTGTGTGTGCGGGGGGGGGGGGCTGCTTTATGTTACCTTTATGCTACCTATAAATTAAAGTTGTATTAATGAAGCCATTTCCCAAAATCTGGGGCACCCATCATTACTCAAACGATTTTATACATTTCCAGTGCATTTCAATGGGAGATAGCACGTACAAGTAGAAACCATATTAATGGCAGATTTTGCAGTCTTCACCTAAAATCGGAATATTGACCACGATCCCGTCTTCTGATCAAAAAAGTGAATCTACTACATTTGTAGAGTAAAGTCTCAGCTACATCATCATAAAATATGGGAGACGTCAGAAGAGGGATAGACGAGATATATTCAAATCAATAGCGGTTAATATTACCTAATGGAATCAAATTAAATTGTTTTCCTTTAAGTGGCACTATGTTAAAGTCAAAACATTCTAACAGCAAACGTGTTACATGAAATTTCTTTTGTCTTGTTCTCTCTCTCTCTCTGACCCTCTTTCTATTCCCCCTCTCTCACTCTCACTCTCTCTATCTTTCTCTTTCTCCCCTCCTCCCCCTTCTCTCCCCTTTTCTTTCTCTCTCCCCACCTCCATTTCTCAATCTCTCTCTCTCCATTATATATATATATATATATATATATATAATATAGTTAATAGTTCTCTCGGACTTTTTTTTAGATTGTGTTGATCCCTAGATCATCTGAGGTGACTTCCGCTCCCGGATGAGGAAAGAAAGATCATGAGAGTTCAAAATAACAGGAAATAACACCACCTCGTATTCGGCCTAGACCTACTTTGTGAAAATATGATCCGACAGAATTTCAGAAATTTGCACTTAAAGAATTTATGGTAACGTATCTTGTATGCTATCGAAAACTGTAAAAACATGATCATCTCTGACTATTCCCCCCCCCCAAAAAAGAGTTTTGTTGAAAATTACTCATTCATTGTTTCGTACTCTGTAAGTATCGGAGTTTGCGAATCTACAGGAATTTTTATAGATTTCTCATTGTCATTATTTTGTGCTGCCTGAATTGAACACTTTAGCGGAGAATGGCCCGTATTTTATGTACAGCTATAGAGTGATGCTTCAATAGGTTATTTTTGTAACGTAATCAAATTAAATGCACAAATCTGTGTTAAGTGCCTTGTTACAAATTATTTCATTCACCTGTTACGAATAAGTATATGTTAATAGTCACAATGCAAATTGCGTACATAACATGTTGCTAGGTAGGACAAGCCATGATATTTGTCCTACCTAGCAACAATTAATCTATACAATTCGCAATTCTGACTATTGGCATACAATTATTCGTAACAGTTGAATGACATAATTTGTAACGGGACACTTAGCAGAAATTTTGTGAATGAAATTTGTGTACCATATTTCGAAAATCGTCTTTCATATTGAGTTCATATAAATCAAAACAAAACAAGATCAGCAGCAGGAGGGAAAGACGATAATAATAATAATAATAATAATAATAATAATAATAATAATAATAATACTAATAATAATAATATTCGGTTCTTGTATAGCGCATATCATCATGTTATATATATAACGTCCCTATGCGCTTCCAAAGAGCTTTGGAAATGATTACCCTAGCTTTAAACTCCGGCAGCCGTTATCAGCGCACAGTGCATTTCAAGGTATAATCCTACCAGGTACCTATTTACCTCACCTGGGTCGAGTGTGGCAAATGTAGATTACTGTCTTGCCAAGGGACATTAGTGCCACGGCAGGACTCGAACCGCGGGCCTTGTGATCCACAGTCCGGTGACATGTCCACTCGACCACGACACCTCTGTTTATTGCCTTTCACGACACACGGGTTGAGAAGCGCTGTTCAAAAGGAATGAAAGTGTCCTGATGAAAAACCAATTATTGTTGATTTGGGTAACCCTTTCCAAAATGAATAAATAAATAAACAACAAATAACAATAAATAGATACAAGACTTTGAAATACTTTTCCTAATTTCAGCTGTTAGATATGTCATGTTATAATCCTCAAGTTGAATGCGTGCAATGTTGTTTTTAGATAAAATTCTATGCCGGATAGTCTATGTACTCCTCTCTCTCTCTCTCTCTCTGCGTGTCTGTCTGTCTCTCTCTGTCTCTTTCTCTTTCTCTGTCTGTCTCTCTCTGTCTTTCTCTGTCTCTCTGTCTCTCTCTGTATCTCTGTCTCTCTGCCTCTCTCTGTATCTCTGTCTATCTCTCTCAATCCCCTCTTCCTCCCTCACCCTCTCTGTCTCTCTCTGTCTCACTCCCTCTAGCTCGATCTCTTCCTCCCTCTCCCTCCCCTTCCTCCCCCTTCTCCACCTCTCTCTCTCCGTCTCTCTTTATGTATGTCTCTGTCTCTCTCCTTCGTTCTCTTTAAGCCGTTTGATATATTTCTTTCCTGTCGTTTCTCATCTGTCTCAATAATTCTACTCTATTCATCTCACGTATGGCTTTTCGGGTAAGCCTGACTACTTCCACTACTACGTCACTCCCCCTCCCCTTATTTCTCCCATTTTCTCCATCACTCCTTACTTTTTTCTGTCGCTATCCGTATATGAGTAGTTCTGTTTTATGATGTATCTTATCAGTACTATGAATATACATTGTTTTCTTTCACCTTCTCTGTATTCACCTGCTTCTCTCTGCTTGTCTGTCTGTCTCTATCTCTCTCACTCTTTCTTTCTTTTCCGGTCCCTCCTCCTCTCATTTTTTTTTTTACCTCTCTCTCTCTCTTTCTCTCTCCTGTCATCTCTTCTTCTCCTCCTTCTGTTTTCCCTTGACCTCGTATTTCTTATGTATATATTTATAATGTTTCGATGTAACCTACAATGCATTATGCAAGTGAACGTCACGTTTTTATATTAATTTGTTTAAAGATATGGATCAGTTAAATAAAAATACGTTAGGACATTATGCGTGATATTCCTGTACATATTTCATGGGATCGAGCAAAGCGGATGAACAGCATGTTCCGACAGGCTAGATGCGTGCTAAAAGCATACAAGATCCTCTTTCAAAGGATATACCAAATCTACAGGAATGAGTAATTAAGACTACAGTAATAATCTATCCCAATAACCGCAAGAAATTTAATACCTTTCACATCGGATGATAGAGATATTGATCTTGGCGTTATTCTGTGAAGAATATCGTATCAGGAAATGATGCTGAAAGTGTATTTCGCAATCCTTGTGTTTTTCTACCACATTAACCTTCACTAAAGTACACTTAATGACTATTCGAAACTAGAAATCAACGGTTATCATCACCATTCGATACAATTATATTATCTGCTCATTTACATGAGAAAACTTGGATGAATAACATGAAGGTAGTCTTCGTCCTGGCAGATCCAGAAATCGACAAACGCTGGTAGTGGTGGTAGTGGTGATGGTGGGGGAGGAGGTAGGGGCGGCGCGAAATTTACCTTGGGCGTGCATGAGTATTATGCTACCTTTAATTTAAAGTTTTAATAATGAAGCCATTTCCTAAAATACTTAAACGAATCTATACATTTCCAGTACATTTTAATGGGAGATAGCACGTACAAGTAGACACCGTAATGGCAGATTTTGCAGTCTCCACCTTAAATCGAAATTTTGACTACAATCCCGTCTTCTGATCAATAATTGAGTCAAGTAAATTAAGTAGAGTAAAGTCTCAGCTACAACATAGCAAAATATGGGAGACATCAGGTTAGGGATAAGTGAGATATATTCAACACAACAACGGTAAATTTTACCTCATGGAATCTAATTAAATTGTTTTCCTTCAAGTAGCACTGTGTTGAAGTCAAATCATTCTAACAGCAAACATGATAAATGAAATCGCATCTCCATTGCAAACCCTATCAGAACATGAAAGACAAATTTGGGGGTGTCCAGCCATTCTGAAGAGTTATAGCGGATTCAAAAAAGGTACTTTTTGACTTTTGGGCAATATTTGTATATGCGCGTGTGCTTCCATTTTGAGGTTTAACGAATTTCTATGAGCTAAATTTAGGTCAATAATGGCTAAAAGTGATTTCAAATTGTTAAGAATAGTATCAGCAACACAATACAAGTGAACAAATGGAATTAATACATTCAGTAATGGACGGCACACGTAAAAACGTGCGCGCGCAGACGCATCTTTTAAACGTTTAGATTTTTTTAAATTTTCAAAAAGTTTAGAAACGTGTAGTGTACTGGTTCAATAAGCATTTTGACCAACTTTAAAGTTTGACGCACGCGTATGCGTATGCGTCTGTCATGACGCGCGCACAGACATGGATGTGACCAAAAGTTTACCCATGACGTCAAGTTTCTGCATATCAAATATCATTCAGAAATCGTTCGTGTCTCCTTAGATTAAGATTAATTTAAAGCTCCTAAATTAAGTTCTTCCATCGCCTGATTTCTGCGATGGCCGTCTCATTTACAAGGGCAATGACAATGACAATGTATAACGGAAATATGGTCAATAATATAAATGAACAAAATACTCTTAACAAACAAGAAAATAACGTGTTTACATTTGTAACCAAAGATTTTGAATTATCTAGATTCGCTAGTATAACAGATTTCAATTACTGAATTGTGGGAAAAGTCCTCAAAGGCGATGGCAGTTGATACATATTGGAGCCCCACAAAAAAAAAGTTTCTGCCTGGGGAGAGACTAAGGTTTCCACTTTCTGGGCGGAATACGTGCCTTCACGGTTGTTTTATCGCAAAGCATGCCGGGACAGATTTCTAGTACGGCAGTAGATTTTCACCTTCGCCGCGATCAGCTGTTCCATTGCCAACAACGGGATTTTTATCCTGTCGAATCAACATGACATCATAATCTTGTACAGGATGCGTTATTCCGCAGTGATTTTCTTTCATTCCAGTATCATTTGTACGGTAAGAAACCAAAGTCTGTGATTATGTATTTTTATGACGATCCTTCAACCTAAAACACGAATGTTTAGCAGCTTAAAAAGGCAAACCACCGACGCAAACTGCACACACACTTATTTGAGCATATGGGACTACATATTCATACAAAGGGACCCACTCTCATTAGCCCACTTTACTTCGTATTATCAGCTTTATTTTTTGAAGGATCGTCATAAAAATACATAATCACAAACTTTGGTTTCTTACTATACAAATTGTACTGGAATGAAAGAAAATCACTGCAGAATAATGCATCCTGTACAATATTATGATGATTCGACAGGATAAAAATCCCGTTATTGGCAATGGAACAGCTGATCGCGGCGAAGGTGAAACATCTACTGCCGTACTAGAAATCTGTCCCGGCATGCTTTGCGATGAAACAACCGTGAAGGCACGTATGCCCAGACCGCTATATGACGTGATTTGATTTGCGCCGCAATGCAAATCAGGGCCGACTCGCTGAGCGAGAGATATGAATTACTTTGTTTGGTCAGCTCGACTGATGTGCACTAGGTACCTGACTGTGAAATACGGACTCACGCAGTCTATGCTTTTCATTTGAAACGGGTTATCAGTCATATCTACATGAAAATCTGACGGAACGAAGCAAATTAATTTTGAGCAAAGGGAATTTGCATAAGACTGATTTCTAGATCATTTCCCCCGACACAATGCACGTTTTGGCATCTGTAGAGTCGGACCTCTCATGTGACTTGTTGCCAGTTACTTTTATTGTAACTGTGTAAGATTATGTGTGAATCATTTTAGCTCGATAAACACTTCTGAGGAGAGGAATCGACGCCTCATTCCACTATTCATTCGCATATAGCTGCAGGATCTAGGCAAACAGTGAGTATAATATATCATTTTTGACTCGTTACCTCTAAAATGCGTTGATCCAAGCAATAGCCACTTTATATGCCCATCAGAAGAAAGTTACATACAATCTATGTATATATTGCAGTAACACTAATCCTTATTAAATATCATAAACAATTTGACTAAATGTCATTAGTATTGTGAGAATGATGAGAAGGTGGAATATACCCACATTAGCATGTCTTAAGTTTCTTAAGTCGACACCTGTGCAAATGACAAGGCATTTTGACTGTGGTAACGTTTGAAACATCATCTTTTTCAAAGCGATTGCCCCCAAATCCCCGGTAGGATAGTGGACTTTGCATTTAATGAACCTAACAAAGGTCTTTCCATTGAAGATTTGTTGTTGTTCTTGTTGTTGATGATCATGGTGATGATTCGTGATCTCATGTCGTTAGAGAGCAATTTCAACCTTCGGGCAATGTTGGGCAATTTGCATAATTTGCATAATTTGCATAAACTTTTGAGCCCAATGTTTCATGATGATACATGATAGGTGTATTCCCGGCTTCTGAAGGGAGTAGCATTCACGTATGATGTTTATTTTGTAATTTAATGTCATGTAAAGGTACTAAATGTCAAGTAAAGATCGGAATAGTTATGGAATATCGACAATGGATACTGTTACATCTAGAAAAATATATCTTCATGTGTTCATTCGTTTATTTATTATGTGTTCTATATACAGGGTGGTCTCTTCAGTGCATAAAAACTGCTTTGCAAGAAAGCCCTGTATTACATAATGTAATTTCAATGTAAAACAAGATACAAATTCAACAAAAGCCAAATATTAGAATTCGTAACAAAACAAAGCAAGAACAAAATATAGATTAAAATTAAAAACTTGTTGACTTTTGATCACATCTAAAATATACAATTCGGTTAGGAATGTACATTTATTAAAAGAAATAAAATACCATATAAAATATATTTTATGTCTATCTTGCCTTGTTATGTGTGCAGTCACCACATCTATGCACTCACACCTGCTCATAATTAATGCATGAGATGTTCAATAATAAAGAGATTTGCAAGAATGAATAGAGCGACTTGCAAGTCTTGTAATGTACATGAAACACACAGAGCATCTGGAATAAACCACCACACAGAACACACCTTATTTCTGCAAGCTTCGTTTTGTTCCGTCTTGTACTTCATTTTACTCTCTTACTAATTATAATTTCCAGCCCACAATACAACGTACTACAAATTAAGAAATAAATATAAATATATATAGTGGCTGTGAAAAAAATAATACAAAGTAGGTCTAGGCTTACTTTACGCCCCGATATTTTGATTTTTGTTCTGCTTTATTCGAATTTCATGAATTTTCATCGAAGGTTGTGGGGTAATATCGTTTACATGTAGTTCATAATTGTCACTATAAATATCCTTGTATTTAGATAATTGTAGATGTTGTTGCTGCTATTCTTGTGGTTATTGTTGTTTTAGTTGCATCCCAAGAGGATATTCCTTGCAAGCTTGCAGCCCAAGAGTCTGGCCAACTTTTCACACAACCATATAAACATTTCATACGAAAAACATCGTTATTTTTCAGGCGAATCTCTCGTATATCCCAGATGCTATGGAGGTTGTTTTATTTGTATTTTTATAAATCACCCGATATGTAGTTGACCTAAAACTTGTACGATGGCCATCTGTTAACTTACCAGTTTCTAGTGATACATTATTTGACATATTTGTGATTTTCTTTGAATGTCCACTTTAAGCAATGTATATGGGTCAAAAGCCCTTACGCATTGTTATTTCAGTCCGAAAACAATTGTTTACATATTTACATTGATTTTGTGCCTAAGAATAGAAAAGGTATAATAAGGCAACTCAGAGGTCAAGCACAGGCCCATTAACGAGCGAAATTAATAATATTCTCTTTGCTTTAACGACACAATCTTGGCTTCTTTCGCAACGCTCGTTTAAGGTAAAATGGACAAAGATTACTTGCATGGATGCTATCTACTTATCTTCTTCAAGAAAGTCTACTGTCAATATATTTGGAAATTTGTATGACTTTCTTTCTTGTATTTAGTGATTATGTGAGGTTAGTAATCCTTCCAAGTTTTGTATGTACGGTTCGAGACAAATACATAATGCACCTTTCTCATCTTAAGCGTGCTCATTCATCCGAGGCAGACAAATTAGGAAAAAAATTACCGTTTACCATAGAATAGATTCATAGGTCACATTAATTATGACTTTTTAATTATGAGCCACGAAAGTGGGGTATACTTTTTTTGATACGCACTGTATAATACTGCTGAGCTTCTTGTAGCAAAGGCATTCAAATCTTCAATTAAAAAAATAAATAAATTAAAAAAAAAAAAAAAAAAAAAATCGAAAATTTCGAAAGAAATAAATGTTAAAAATACCTTGATTGAAAAGATTTGTTATGTTGGTCACGCACACCAGTTTTACACAAAAGAAATCTGGAGAGCGCAGGTAATAGGCGCTTAAAAGCATGTTTAGCGGAACAGATTTTAAAAAGTTACAATGGAAACTGAGGGAGTTAAAAATACATGCATGTCTAGATTTGGGCATATTTCTCCGTTTTGCTTCGATGCAAACATGGCTGGATAAAAGAACAATATACAAGAAATATCCGACAAACCTAATATAACTGAAAAGTGATTCCAATAACTAGTCTTCAGTTAATGACACTGTTAATTAAAAAAACATGACATTCACGCTCTCATGTTGTATGTTGTACCTGCGGTCAAAAGTGTTATGGAGAATGTGGTTTTGAGCATGCTGCCCCTGAACTATGGAATAGTGCCACACATAATTTGAGGCAAGAATATTAGATCTGCTCAGAAAACGTATTCACTTAATTTATTGACAATTGTACTTATTATTCAAATATATTTTCCTGCAGCTTTTTTGTTTAATGTTTCACTTTTTCCCAATCAAAGTGTGTTGAGACATTTTTTCAAAAGTATAATGCGCTTTATAAGAACTGTAGGCCTATTGCAATTATTATTTTGTGATTATATGATCATACAAGGATTCCCTAATTATACCTCATGAGCAAAGGATCAATAGTTTTAAGATATTTTTTTTTTGCCAATTTATATCAGATTAAACAATTAAATTGTGTAGATAAAGTTGTGCGTTGTATGTTCAGAGTGACAATAATGCGGTCATAGATGGGGTTTGTCTAGAGGATATAAAGATATAAGCATACACCAAAGTACTGGGAAAGTAGAATTGGAATAAAATAAAGGAATGAGACTATGCAAATACTCACAACAGTTTGAACACTTTTTTTGAATATGTATAACATTTCATGTTTTTTATAAGTTCAAGAAGAATGGTAAAAGTTATAGCATTTTGTATTAATAAGCTATTGCA
Organism: Mesocentrotus franciscanus; assembly: GCA_037976565.1. Lineage (NCBI taxonomy): Eukaryota > Metazoa > Echinodermata > Echinoidea > Camarodonta > Strongylocentrotidae > Mesocentrotus > Mesocentrotus franciscanus. The sequence goes on from CP137682.1 coordinate 23,925,909, forward strand.
AGTGTAACAGACTGAACACTGGGCAAGTGGTGTCACCTGTGCTGCCCAAGCAGACGACATCCCATAAAGAATGAACATAATTGCAATGCTATTATTTCTCAAATTATAATAAATGTGATGGTATTTCACACCATTCAAAAGGGGATATGAAACCGATTCTGATAACTAAAATCGTTTGTGTGTAAATACACAGGATAGGGGTTAATTAACAGTCGAAGAAACCAGAATTTCAAATTGAAAAAACCCCGGAATGATAGCATGGACGGCATTTGTTCCCTCTTGAAACGCCGAACATACCTCGGTGTATACAGCTGAAAATACAATGGCGTCTTATGTTGTTTACAAGCGACAGATTCCTTTATTTTTCATCGCTGCATTTTTTCATCAAAATAATACCATGCGCGGGGTTTAGAGTGAGGCAATATATTTTACATTTAGGTAGTGAAGTAAGAGAAAGAACTGAAGAGACCATGACAAAATAGGCACTAAAAATGTGTGAGATGTCATTGGACATCGTCTGCTTGTGCAAATCATGTCCAACCTGTGATGCCACACATCTCAGCAACTTTCGGAGAGCTCTTCAGGTGCTATGCCGGGGCTGTATTTAAGCGTTTTGTAATTGATAATAGTAATTACTTCGAATGTTTCCAAGCATTGAATTTTGATAACATTGTCCAATCAAAGTTTCACCTTTGCAATACTGAAAATAAAGTTAGTTTTTAAAATCGGTACAAGAGGCTTTTTACAACGCTTTTTGAATAGTCTGCTACTCAGTCATCCTTAGCAGCAGATTTATGAATGAGGTATCATTAGACAGAATATCAATTACTCTTTAAAATGAAATATAATCGAGAGTTACACAGGTTATAACTTTTGAATAGGAAGCTGCCAAAGTTGGATATACTTTTTGTATACGTACTGAATATTGTTTTATTCATCTAGGTAGACGTGCGTGTGTTCGAGTATGTGCGCGCGCGCGTGTGTGTGTGTTTGTGTGTGATTGCGTGTTTTTTTTAAATAGACGTTTATCAATGAGATATGATGATTGACATCTAGGACAGACTCAAGCTTCAATCCTGGGTCCGATAAGAGTCAGTTTGTAGGCTAACGCGTAAGACGAACATGACCGCTAGACCAACTAGCAATTTCCTAAAAAGTGGTAGGTTCATATTGGTTTGTCTTTCAAGGGAAGATTCATTTTCCCTTTCCCATTGAAATGTGTTCAAATCAATTTGAGATTGTTATGATATATTTTCAAAGGAAAATCCTCTCAGTTCAAGTCAGTGTGTTTGATTGAGAAGGGGGTTCCGTTGTCATTCGAAGAAGGAAACTTGTGGTAATAAAATAAATCGGAGAACATGTTTTAACAGAATTTAGAATAAAAGTTATGAGATCCATGTAATGTCAATATTCCCGATGTTGTGTATTTCACATCATGTACACTGTAGTGTAATACACAATATAATTTATGACAAGAACAGGCTTAAGTGTCATTGAAAGAGATTTTTAACATCAAATACAACTTGCGATATTCGCCGGCAGGTTTTTTTTGCGTTAATATCAACATGTACTCAGGTTGAGTACATGTAACTTAAAAGCATAGTTTATGAACAAAAGGACAACCTAAAGTAGAGGAGTATCATAGCGTCCATATATATTTTTCTTGAATTGATTCAATCACTACTCCCTGAATGCCCCGGGTACGCAGAATTGAACCAAGTCTTTATTTTTTTATTTTTTTGTTGGGGGGGGGGGGTTGTGCAATTATCGAAAATATTTGTAATATAAAGCAATATCTAGTAATTAAGTTATAATTTGATGTTTTAATATAAACAAATTTTCTTGTTCTCTACACCAACCTAATTCGCAACATCATCGGCTTAGCAGTATTATGTTTTTCTGTTAATACACTTCGATAGAGAGTTTGATATCCATGGAAATCCAGAGCATTTTTTATGATTCAATGATTATGTTGGCGAATTGGAATAATAGAATTATAGTAATGCAGTATTATTTCCAAAAAAAAAATCATCAAATTAATATTTAACATCATCCTTGTCATATATATTTCTGATTAGTCGACCGAGTAGAGTGCATATAAGGTATTTCATTTCTATGCAAATAGATGAAATTGCACATCCAGCTCTAATACATGCGCTTTAATATCCTTGGTAAAATGTGTCATCCCAGTATATAGACTGACAGTGCACAAGAGCAATGAAACATATAAAGACATATGGAATTACAGAAAAAAGGCCGGGCTAGCGAACCCTCAAAAAAGTTTTTCACATGGCACACAAAACCGACATGGTCGATCCTGTAGAATGTAGCCTTAAAAATATGGAACCTTGAAAGAGGTTGTTAAAATGCATTTATTATTTTTTTCGTTTTGAAGTTCGTTCAACTTTTACGGTGCCAAGGGCTTTCGCTTGTTTCAAGATTTTTCCCGAACACAAGCAATGTTGTGTGCACATGTTATATGAATGTTATTACGTTTTCTAATAATACCAAGAATCAGTTTTATACGAATAAAAATTATTTGTAAAATATAGATGAGCTACCTCTTAATCCTTTACTTTTCTGTTCATTATATGTAGTACGTACATGCAGGTATATAATTATGTTACATATATATATATATATATTCGTTTGTGAGTGTTCGAAGTCAGTGATAAATGATCACTTAAATCATGAAACCCCTATCGCCATAATTATGGAGGCCTATCCGATTGGAACCCGAGACCTCTCATACCCCAAACAAGAATCATTCCTCATTCGTTAACCGTTGTCCTAGATCTTGTACATAATTTTGCAACTTTCTCAAAAAAATCTAGAATACTTGACTCATGCTCTAAACAGTGATACAAATTGACCACCATATACGTTTTTATTGGTGAACCAATGTGTGTTTGAAAGGACCTCAACCGGCGCAGTGAGAGTTAATAAGTCTCTGAAAAATGAAATTTGTCAGGAATAGACCGGTTTATTAACATACTCAAATTTGTAAACAAAGGTTGTTCTTGACAACCTTAAAGCTTGCCCGAGGCTGGCCCGACAAAGCAACACATAATTTAAGCAGACTAGATTCTAAGTACTGTAGTTTATTCATTAATACCAGGTTAATGGAATAACTCATCACTAGTTCCCCAGGAAAGAAACATCTAAGACATTTAATTTTTGTTAGTGAACCGGTCAATTTTTAGGACTTATGCCCCAGCCAAACCTTGAACCGCCATATGGTGGACCCCATGTTTGTGATTATTTATCATATATGTATCTCTATTTATATGTTAACATTTCTCCTCAGCCTGGATACCTTCACGATGGGAAAGAAACTTTCTAAAAAAGCTGAAGAGATGACTGAACCCCCCAGTGATGACACACCAAGTACAAGGTACAGATATGTTAAGCATAAGTCCACCGTGATACATACACATTTGTTAAAATTGCGCTGGTAAAAGAATGCTAATGACTGAGCGAGACCATTTATCACTTTTTATGACAATGTTTCGATTGCAATATATTTTATTTATATTTTGTTTTGCACAAATGTAAATGTATAGAAAATGTACATAACAGCTGAGGTGGTGAATAATTAATATTCCAATTTTTTCCATAGAAAATGTACAAGACGCTCAAAATGTACATAACAGCTGAGGTGGCGAAGAGTATAGAGTAGGGTGGTGAAGAATTAATATTCAAGTTTATCCATAGGAAAATGTTCATGACGCCGCTGGGGTGGTGAAAAGTTAGCGTAGGATGGTGAAGAATTAATATTTTAGTTTATCCATAGAAAATGTACATGACGTTGAGGTGGTAAAACGATGCCGTTAGACTGAAAATTTATATCCGTAGAAAATATACACCGGTGACTTAGACCCCGTTTACAGTGAGAAAAGGGCCAGGGCCGGGCCAGGCCGCGGCCGAGCCAGGCCTACTCGGCCCCGCAATTTTGTGCGTTTACAGTGGCAGGCTCGGCCGCGGCCTAAATTGTAACCTTTCAATATTTTGTCGTAGTGGCGCTCTGCATGTAAACAAACGATTATTTTTTTGGGGCGCCGGGGTCACAGTGCAGATCCGGTCGCGCACACGCGGGATATTTGCAATGAATCTTTTCCCCGATTTTCTATACACGGCGAACTTTCAATATCACAGCGTGGGTTCGATTGTTACATGCATCCATGCAGCGCAGTACGGCGTGATTATCCTATGACGTAATGATCCTTTCACTTCCGGGGTAACAGTTGGCCCCGCAATTGGCCGCGCATTTGGCCCTGCGTGCGTTTACAGTGAGAAAAGCCTGGGCCGAGCCGCGGCCTGGCCGCGGCCGAGACTACCTCCAGAGCAGGACCAAATGCGCGGCCACTTTTTGCCTCGCATTTGGCCTTTTGCGCGTTTACAGTGGTAGGCCGGCCGCGGCTGGGCACGGCCCGGCCCGGCCTTTTTGCTCACTGTAAACGGGGTTTTAGTGAATATTTTCTTTGATTTGGTGAAGAGTTAATATTATATGCCACTTTTCCCATAGTCATAGAAAATGTATATGCCTTGCTTATGGTGAAGGGATTGCAATTCAAAAGAAGATTATAAGATTCATTATTTTTGTATTTATTACATAGGTCATAGAATAATTATACTCCTTAGTTCTGTGTTCCCTTTCCTCCTCCCCCTCTTATATCCATCATGCCCATTTTAATTGGTAGCGATCGCTGCGCTGATGCCTGGCGGATACACAACACACAAAGCATATAGTGCATGTGAATAGTATAGCGGATGTGTGTGAGTGTACAATGCGATCTTTATACTCGTCAAATTGGCAATTCCACACATTGGTGGACTTTCAATGGGCTACCTTCATCTCCGAATGGGTGCGTGAAAAACAGCTAAACTCAACTTGTATCTTCAGGCGCGTGTTCGGTTACCGCTCAAGCAAGGAAAAATGAATTCACGACAAAATTCGCGAATTTTCACAACAAAGTTCATGATTCGAGATGTCCCTTCTGGGCCACCATAATGTTTGTACTGCTTTGAGATTGAGAGCTCATGGGCATCTCACAGGAAAACATGTCTTGAGTTCATGTGTTTAAGTTCTAAGAAATATATGAAGTTATTGAAAATTTACAACTAAGAGACATGTTCAGTCTTATTGAAAGATGGAATTCAGTTGGATGAGAGATATAGCCATCAGTGCCATGATCGCTAATAACCCATTTTACAATATCATTGGTACGCATATGTGTGTTTCCTAGTATTTCCAGGCATTGCCCCTTATTTCCCAGTATTTCCCGGAAAATTGCCAACCCTGCATGCATTCCCGACATAATGACATAGAAACTTTTTCTAGAGGCACTTTTTATATTTGGTTGGTCTACTACAATGATGTCTTGATCAGGTACCCAACATTTATGTACATGTATTTTAAAGAAACGTATGTTAGAAATGATGTATATATATATATATATATATATATAAATATATAAGCAAGCCCCTAAAAGGGGAACGTATTCTTTATTCTAAGAAAACGACATTGCAGTTGAACAAGTAGAATCCTTCTCATTGTAAATGTATAGAAATGGTTTAGTTCAAATATTTCATATTTCTTTCCAATTGAACTAAACGCTAACATGACTAAGTATTATTGAAGTCTTGAAATAAAAACACTACTATGAGTAGGAGTGTCGTGGTCGAGTGGTTTAAGGCGCTTGACTGGAGAGGCGAAGGTCGAGGGTTCGAATCCCGACACGGCACTAATATCCTTTGGCAAGATATTTACCTGCACTTGCTACTCTCCACCCAGGTGTTAAATGGGTACCCGGTAGGATGCGAAAGTTCATGCGGTTGGATATTAAGCAAGTGTGCGCTTGTAAAATGGCGACTGGCTGGAATGCTCCCCAGGGAGTGGAAAATGTGCATACATTGTGTGCGGGAATCCGATGACCGGGGTAATAATATATCTGTAAAGCGCTTAGGCACATCGTTGGATCGATGTATTGGGCGCTATATAAAAGAGGAATATTATTATTATTATTACTAGCTCACATATTGGTGTATTAAGGAAATGAACAAAATGTTAACTCTGTTAAATAATGAATCCTCATACCGGTGACATGAAATATCAAGCAGGAAGAAATCGAAAATTTACCAGGACGTTTCGTTACATTATTCACTTAGTGATTTGTAATTCATGATATCAAATGAATAGAAGGCTTGATTAGCTGTGTGGTATAACTTTGAATATAAATTTGCACTAATTATATGCTTCTTATATTCTAGTGGTCAAACATCGAGTCAATCAAATGGATTTGATGACGTCATCATCAAAGTAGCAGACGCCATATCAGATGATGGTCATATAAGGAGACTTGGTCTTGAGCTGGGAGTCCAGACTGCTGCTATTAACCGGGCATTGGAGACGAATTGGGCTGGAGGTAGAAAGACCAGTAATGGTAACGTGATGATGCTTCAGAACTGGGCAGAGACGGTCAAACCATCCAAGCAACTTCCAACTCTCAGAGCAGCTCTTAAAAGGTGCGCTTACTAGAGGTGGAAGAAACATGTTTCCCAAGCAGCTGCAGCGGTAAGCTTCCCTATATAAATTATTTTGTATATGAAAGAATTTATAAAGCAACTTGATTACTTATCATATGTGAAAACCATGTCTTTAGTTTAAATAAAATTTTCCTCTACAAACTACATTGTATATTCACACCCCGAAACAGTTTCCATTCTATATTAGTTCAACGAGTGTTACATTGGTGTCCTCTGATAGGTTGAAAAGACAATTTTACGCACAAACAATTACGAGAACGTGAAATAAATTGTTACGCATAATAAACATTAGAGCTAAAGTCCTTTCACGTGCAGTTAAGTTCATTTTTGTGCTATAATATTAGTTTCCATCTAAATGTTGCGTTGTGGCAGCATTGTACATAACACGTGATAACTACATAGTGACTTCATGCCTGAAAGACTTTTTTTTTCAATAGCTTCATGTGATTTACAGGTTCAATTTACTTGGCAGTCGGAGAAATTGCGCTTTTAAAAGTTAAATCTCACGATCATTAACTTTAACTTTCACTTATTTGATAGCGTTTCATTGGTTTGTACGCATACAAATCTTAGCCAGTGGCATATCCAGCTAGAATTGATAAAGCAAGGGAGGAATCCCAATCGACTGAAAAACAGCAAGAACGTTGGCTGCCGAAGACAGCCCGGCCAACCCACTGCAAATGTTATGTCATTAATTCTAGGGGGAGGGGGTTCAAATGCGTGGATCTGCGTCCGACGTATGCCGGGTTTATCCTAGTTTGCAGGCACAAACCCTGGTCAGTCGTAAAAGAGAGTCTGCACTATAAGACTACCATAGGCCATGTACTATAGCTGCTCCTGACACACACAACCAGTAGGTAGCTGGGCTAGGCTTCTCTCAAGGCACAATGATTTTTTTTGATAAAGTGTCAAATTAGGGTCTGTGCTTGCAGACTAGGTTTATCCTTTGTAGTCGAGATTCTGTTCGTTTTTTATATATTTTATATTCTTCAATCACACGCATCCACACACAGCGCAGTGTCTCCACTCATCGCGCGATCCCCCATACAAAACATACGTCGCAAAGAATGAGAGGCAAGGTCTACTGTCAACGTTGAGGGTGTGTTATTTTCTCAGCTGATTGGGCGCGCGATTTTGAACCAAGTTTGTATCTAATTTTCTTAGTAACATTATTATTTTGCAATAATGCTTTACTCTTTTTCCTCAGGTGACGATGAGGCGATGAACAGTGACTTCATGAAGTTGAGAGAACAACTGAAACGTAGATATCGCAAGAAATTTGGTCAGATCAAAACATCGCCTGTGAACCCTGAGTCACGGACATGGCTTCAGCACATATATGTCAGTCTCGTCCTGATGTTGGGATGGGAAGGGGAAAAGGAGGAGCCAATAGATTATGACAGGTTGTTTAAATTCATCAAAACTGACACACCGAAAGGTTTTGTAACACGTTTAGCTTTCATTGGGGAAGCTGGTGTAGGAAAATCGACGCTGTTTGCTAAGATAGCTCTTGATTGGGCTGAGGGTAAAATTCTTCAAGAAATCAATCTGCTTTTTCTTGAATCATTTCGAGAGATTAAAGAGAGCGAATTCTTTGGGGATACTGTCATGGGCCATTTCCCAGATGATTCAGAAGTAAAGGGGGAATGGATTGATGAATATATTAGGAAAAATCAGAGAAAAGTCCTTATCTTATTGGACGGACTGGACGAGGCACAAATCGACATCAAAAAGCCAAATCGCAATGACGCTGTTGTATCGATCGTAAGAGGAGAACGATTCATTGATACCCCAGTCATCATCACAACCCGTCCTTTTGGAGCTGATCAGATCAAGAGCATCATGACGATTAATGACCATTACACGTTTGGTAAGGTTAAGGGCTTCACAAAGGAAAACGTTTCAACATATATCGAAAACTATTTCAAAGATGATTCTGATTCTGCTTCGACCCTAATTAACTTCATAGATAAAGACCAAGTGGTTTCTGAGTACATGGCACCCTTCCCGATATTCTGCAGTATGCTATGTAGCCTGTGGAAAACGCCAAGTGGACGGGAAAATATTCAGACAATGGAAACATTCTCGCAACTCTTGAAGCGTCTTGTCTTTTCACTTCAAGAGCAATACTTTTCCAAACCAAATGAATTAGAAGAGGGCTATGCAAGCCGCATGGAGAAAGCTAGTGAAAGTATGAAAGATATTGGTTGTATCGCATTTCAAGGTCTGTTGGTTAAACAGTTCATCTTCGATGAAAAGGCGCTCGACTCATGCAAAGAGGCTGCAATGACTGCATGCGAGGTCGGGATTCTTAGCAAGGAAATAAGGTCAGCACCCTTGCAAATCAGAGAAAGTCAGCGAAAGCAATTTATCCAAGAATTCTCTTTCCCTCATAAGTTACTGCAGGAGTACATAGCGAGTTTCTACCTTGCATCGCTGTTCAACGAAGATCGTCAAGAATTCAACAGAATCCTGGCAGACACTCTTTTAGAAGACTACAAGGAATTCAGATATATCTTGTACTTCACTGCAGCTCATGGAGGTGAAGTAGGAAAGTCGATCATTGAAGCCCTATGCAAGAAGGTTGATGACATGGAGTTCATCATTCAGTGTGCTTTTGAATGTCATGATTCAGAAGCCATTGATCCCGTCAGGAACCTGTTGAAGACGGAGACAACTTTAAAGTTAACTTCTAGTCTTTCAAACGCCGCATTTCTCTTCTCACTGGAACCAATAGGGAAGGAAGTAGTAAGTTTCGTGAATAGAGACGTATCTCATTTTCATTCATCTAATTGTAAATTGTATTATATTGAGGGAATACTGTCACCTTTTGAGCTTTCAGTAATTGCATATGCAAATTTGGCTACAAACAAAAGGACAACTACACATTATACCGCCGAAAATTATATCGAAAATATAGGTCATTCTATATTCAATATGCCCTCCATAACTACCTCAATCGCTATCTACTTTTCAGGTTTGCTTCTTACAGATAACTAAAATAAACGATAAGTCTAAACCTGATTTGTCCTGTTCATATCACCTTCTATAAATCGTGATGATAAGAATGTGTGTTTGTATCCGTGCTATTTTTACATGCTGTCAGAATATGGCCTAATGGTGAAGACATCAAGAAAAATAACGTGGTGTTTTTTAAATTCCTTTTACAAACGAATACATGATATAAGAATTGTTTGCACAAATTAAACCATTAGCATGGTATGTTTGATTATAATTATTGAAATAATTATTTATAGATTGAATGCTAAAATTCATTTGTTGTACAGGTAAGAAGAAGTTCCTCGATTCGTGAAACATTGGGTGTTAGCGAGTCCTTCGAAGCTAACGCATCATCGTCTGATGTAGCAGCAGCAGTAGGTCTCTTCACATTGCAGAACTTACGAGAGTTGACCATTCGAACCGAACTGGATAACAAATTCTACACAGGAATGTCTGCTGCAGCTCCACAGTCCATGGTTTCTGATTATTATATTAACTTTGATTAATTCTAAATCATAATTATCATTATTCCTTAATCGATGCATGCTATTTGTTGCTTATTAAAGTAAAGAAATCTTTTTACATTCATGAACAAAATTTGGTTATTTACACTCATAATTTCGGTAACTTCTTTCACAAAGGCTAGAAGTCCAAACATCATAAAGGCTTGTAAAAAGGGTTTTGATCGCCTCTTCCTCTTTCTTCAGCTCTACTCACTTTCATCCGGGTTACTTCCTGTGGATATATCCCGTAGTCTACCCGGAATTGCCGCATCTTTTTGCAGTAATATTCACACATTTTCCCTCAGCTTGGAAAGAGAAATCATGATAGTTGATAAGCCTATAGTAAAGGTGGCTTGGTGGGGTATGAGAGGAGTTCCCCTTTTCTTTTAAGGACATTTTGATAATTGAAAGCAAAGACTTGCGGTCAGAAGACAAAGGGTAGGACAGTTACTAAGAAAATTCAGCCATTTACATGTTTTAGGAAACACTTTCTAGATCCCCTGTATGACAGTATATTACACAATAGGACTTACAAAGTAGCTGGATAATGGTTTGACGGTATATATAATACCGGCATAGTAATAAGCGTATCATTATCAAAGAATGTTGCTGGGGTTAAACCAATAAAGCGTAGAAATGATATTCATTTGGGGAATTCGATGTGACCTGCCCACTGAACCTAAAAGAGTTGTCCCTTTTTCAACATAATTTTGATACATTATCGTTACGGGGCGAGACCAACATCCCGCGAGACCTTGGGCTCACTACCGAATTACCACAGGGAGAGAGAGAGAGAGAGAGAGGGGAGGAGGGGGGTAATACCATCCGGCCCCTCGCTCAAATGAGAAGACTTTGCACGTTACTGTGTAATCATACCGACCCCCCTTTAATGAGATAATCTGACCTCAATATTCACACCTTCTCTCCTCTCTCATGGCGATAGTCAGCGTAAATTTACCAAGTAGATAATTATTCAGATGTCGGGGGAATGCACCTCTCTGCCTAAACATGCTATACATGTATACATGTACTGGGGGCAGCAGCGTCGAGCTCTACCCCCACCAGTACGTCAGTGTCTACAAGAAACCCATCATCCGAGTAGAATTGCATATTAAGTAGCCTCTTCGCACTAGCGTATATGTAAAGAGGGCAAGGGGGCAGCCCCACCCTTCCACCGACAATTTCTAACCGATGAAAATGAATTGCTTTTTCTGTTTATTTAGGAATTATTAAAAGCAGTCAAAATATTGAATTTTGAATATTTTCTCACGAATTTTCTGGTGATGTTAAAGCAAAACTGAAACAATAAAGAGAAGTGGCAAGTGGATTTACATCACTTGAAATATATATAAAGCCCTATAAATAAAGCTGCACGCCGTTCTTATGTTAGACTGGAAAGTCGGTCCTTAATTAGGATCATGATTGAGAATAATTAACCATCATTGATAGCTGTACTAGTCTTATTACAATATTGAACACGTTGAACAAGTGATATAATATTGAAATCCGAAATTATATAAATGTTACTGTCGAATTAAGAAGGGAGTGAAGGTAAAACAGTATCGCCCGCCGTCCTACCACACACCCGTCGACGTAAATTAGGTCCAAAAAGTGAATTTGTCGGTGAAATACATGGATCAATGTTGTGGACTTTTTGTGGTTGCTCAACATACCATTAATCACATTAAGTAATTAGGGTGAGGGTGTGCTAATAACAGACTACATCATAAATGTTATCGGGAGTGGTGTAATGTGCCTTGTTATTCTTTACATGATCTTATATTAATTTTTGATCAGCCAAACCTCGGAAAACATAATTGATCTGCCATCAATCCCAAATCCCGACTGTCCGTGGCGGGTCCGCCACTGCGCTTGTTATGTGACTAATAGTAAACGAGAAACAGTACTGCTGTGCAACTTTCTTCTACATTATGGACGAATGAGAGATTAACTTGAAAAGGAATTAATTTACTTTACTGACACTGTACCAGGTCATGCATATTGAGAAGGTTAAGAATTATGAATAATACCTATGTAGCTTAGTATCTAATTAATACATAAATATTCACATGAAAATAGCCTTATAAGATAAGAAAATGACAAAGAATGTTTCTGCTTTGCATAATTTCCTAAAGAGTAAACTGAAATGTCATTAATTTTTCTTCCTTAGGGGAAATTTCCTTTCTGAATATTTTACTTCAGCATTTTGTATGAAGTATAATATTTGTTTTTGTTATTTGGAGATTTCTTTTTGAATCTGAAATTTTATGTTATTTCATAATATGTGAGTAGTGTATTAAGTATTGCTTAAACAGACCCTGTCCCCTCTCTATTGTCATTTTTTCTGTATGTATTTATCGTATATGACATAATGTAAATATCACATTCTCACCCCATCTTTCTTTCTTAGCCCTAACCACACCCCCTCTCTCTCTCCTTTTCTCTCTCTTTCTCTCTATCTCCTTTTTCCTCTCTCCCCATATTGCTTTATTTTCGTCACTTCTCTAACTTTTCCTTGTGTCCCTGCTTTATGAAAGGAAATGCTAAGTAGGAACTATAAATGATCATATATACCTTGAATATACCTTGAAGGCCACACCTCGCCATCGTGGTGATGAAGATACAGTAGATACGTGGCAGGGTTAAGGGGGTCCCATGGGACCCATTTCAAAACTCAGGTTGGATAATTGTCGTTTCAAGCCAAGGCTGAGGAGTGTGGGAGCATCAATGGCAGTTTGTGGCAGCTTGTTCCACTTATTAACAACTCTCTGGCTATCCGGATGTCAAGGCGGTTTCTCGTTTTGGCTAGCTTCATGGAATGGCCTCTTGTTCTATCATACATATAGCAAACTGAAAATAATTCTCGGGTTTGGATTTGTCGATTTGTGTCATTATCCTCTAGGTTTGCAGTATGTCTCCTCTCTCTCTCTCTTCTTTTCTCCAAAGTAGTTAGTTTGAGTTTTGCTAATCTCTCTTCATATGGTAGATGTTGAATACTTGGGATGAGTTTTGTGGCTCTTGCTTGAACTTTTTCCAACATCTTTTTGTCTTTTTCCAGGTAGGGACACCAGGTCTGCATGGCGTAATCTAGGTGGGGTCTATACAGTCTTAAAATCACTTCCTTACTCCTGAATGTAAAGTTGCGTTTTATCATTCATAGTGTCCTGTTTCCTCTATTTGCTGCTGCAGCACAATGGGAGGCAACTTTCAGGGACTTGTGTACTAGAACCCCTAGATCTTTTTCTTCTGTACTTTCTTTCAGCTGGGAGTTGCCCATCGTGTGTGGGTTGTGGGTTCCAAAATGCATGACTCCACATTTGTCTGCATTGTATCTCATCTGCCATGTATTTGCCCATCTGTGAACGTGGTTGATGGAGGTTTGCATGTCTGTTCTATCATTATCTATATTAATTTTGCACTGGATGGATTAGCTTGGTGTCATCAGCAAATTTGCTAATTGTTGATATGTCGGTTAGTCCAATTTCGAGGTCATTCATGTATATCAGGAAGCCCAGTGGTCCCAGGACTGATCCTGGTACTACAAAGCTGGTAACAGATCTCCAGCTAGATTTGGCTCCCTGGGTAACAACTTTCTGCTTGCGACTGTTGAGCCAGGCTGTTATCCATTGCAATATGTTACCATCTTTTCCATGGACCTTGATATTTGTTACTAGTCTCTTGTGCGGGGACGGTATCGAAGGCCTTTGCTAGGTCAAGGTATACTACATCTACTGGTGTACCATATTGTCTACTGATTTGGTGATGATTTCTAGGTATTCTAGCAAGCTGTTATCCTAGATTTAATTGATATCTGTTTATATCATTGAGTTGTTATACTTAAATGGAAGAACACACTTTTTTATCTTTCTATTTGAAAAACGTTAAAGAAAAATTCAAATGGCATGCAATAAGTAACCTTTGAAATTAATTAGATTATATGATCCATTTTTACTCTCTTTTCCCTGTACACCATGTCATTCTTCTACAAAATATACGGTTTACTCACTTTGTGTGTTTCTTTCAATCTAGCTAACAGAAAGCCCATGATAGTCTAAGTATATATATCGATGACATACCATCATGATGTTACAGTACTGAACATAAGTATTCCTTCAATTGAAGATGTTGATATTACTACTCAACCTGTCCTGTCACATCACCATACTGAGGAGCTAACGCACTACCTCTCGGATCTAAAAGCGTGTTTAAAAGCACTTATCCTATGAATAGTATTTCGCATGTTTTTAGATATCATTTATTGTCATGAGTCAAAAACACGCTCATATCAATATGATGGGCTGACCATGCTAACAACAAGAAGCATGAATCATATAAATAGACTGGACTTAAGTTTGATAAAGATATATATATTAATACAAAAATGTGTTTTCAAACATTGCATCCGATAAATTACATTTTGTCAATAGTCTCAAGAAATTAATTAATATGTTTATTGTAAATGCACAGATACAACATTTTTGTTCTGCTTGAACAGACACGATCTCTCTTTTCTAACTATATATAATTAATCACATGTGTTTGTCTTTCTTCATCTCCTCTTTCTTTGCTCTTACCGCACCCTTTTCCCTCGGGTTTTTTCTCTCTATCTATCTCTGTCTCTCATTATGTCTCTTTCTCTGTCCCGGTCACTCTCTCTCTCTCCCTTCTCTTTCTCTTGCATTAAGAGTCTAAGTAGAGGTTAATGGTGTTACATTGATGATAATGAAAAATATTCAAAGTACACATGCCATCTATACTTGATAATACAATTCACTCTATTCAACCTGTTCTGTCACATCACCAGATCGAGGAGCTAAGCCACTGGCACGCGGATCTCGGTTCTGCTGCATCGTCTCATTATGCGAGAGGTCTCTGCTTCATGCCAAATCTTCGATCACTGTATATGTACAGTGCTATGAAGCTCAGTGATAACTTCTACTCAACGATGGCCACTGAGGCATCAAGATCAAATGTATACCCAAACACGATTTGTATTAGAATCAATTTTCTCCCCCAATAATTTTGCATTCTTCAAACTGAACATGTGGATAAATGTTTTCACATCAAAAACGAAATAGAAATTTATTTATTTTCATTAGTCACGAGTACTCTCATATCAATATAATAAATAGTTTGGCCGAGCTGAGAAGGAATTAAATCATGTAAATAGAATGAACTTTGGTGACATAGTGAAATAGATTCATATAAATAGTTTTCGCATGTTTAAAAAGAAATTATTTATATTTTGTAAATTATCTCAATGAGATATCACATGTACATTGTAGATAAAAAAATAACATATTTGTATTCTGCTTGAACAGACACGGTCTCTCCCTTACAACTATTTATAACTAATCACATTTGTCTTACTCCATCTCGTATTTCTGTACTCTTACCTCACCCATTTCCCTTGTGATTTTAGCCCGTCTCTCTATCTCACTCTCTCTTTCCTCTCTCTCTCTCTTGCATTAAAAGTCTAAGTATAGGTTGATGATGTTAAATTAATGACGATGAAAAATATTTAAAGTACACCTGCCATCTATACTTGATAATATTATTCACTATATTCAACCTGTTCTGTCACATCACTAGATTGAGAAGCTAAGCCACTGGCACGCGGATCTGGGTTCTGCTGCATCCTCTCATTACGCGAGAGGTCTCTGCGTCATGCCAAAACTTCGATCACTGACGCTGGGCAGTTTGAAGCTGGGTGATGAGTTCTACTCAACGATGGTCACTGACGCATCAAAATCAAAGGTATACCAAACACGATTTGTATTGGAAACAATTTCCTCCCTAATAGTTTTGCATTCTTCAAACTCAAAACTTTTGGGGTAACTGTTTTCCATACTTAAAAAAAAATAGAAATCATTTATTTTCATTAGTCACGAGTACTCTCATATCAATATAATAAATAGTTTGGCCAAGCTGACAAGGAAATAAATCATATGAGTAGAATTAACCGTAGTGACATTATTAAACAGATTTATACAAAGTGTGTTTTAAAAACAGGTATACTATAAATAGTTTTTCGTATCTTTAAAAAGAAATTATCTATATTTTGTAAATAGTCTCAATGATATATCACATGTACACTTTAGATGAAATGATAACAGATTTATATTCTCGTTGGACAGACGCGGTCTCTTCTTTACAATTATTCATAATTCATCACATTTGCCTTCCTCCATTTCGTCTTTCAGTGCTCTTACCATATCCATTTCCCTTGTACTTTTAGCCCGTCTCTCTATCTCCCCCTCTCTCTGTCCTCGTCATTCTATCTCTCTCTCTCTCTCTCTCTTTCTCTCTCATTCCTCAATTTGTTCCCCTCTATTTCCCATTCTCTTGCTTTATAGGTCTTGGTATAGGTTAATGATGTTACATTAATGCCAAGGAAAAATATGTAAAGTACACATGTCGTCTATACTTGATATTATTATTCACTCTATTCAACATGTCCTGTCATCACCAGATTGAGGAGCTAAACCACTGGTCCGCAACTCTGAGTTCTGCTGCATCCACTCATTACGCGAGAGGTCTCTTCTCCATGCCAAATCTTCGATCACTGGGTCTGTACATCATGGAGCTGAGTGATAACTTCTACTCGACGATGGCCACTGAGGCATCAAAATCAAAGGTATAGTCAAACACGATTTGTATTGGAAACAAATTTTCCCCAATAGTTTTGCATTCTTCAAAATGAACATGTGGGAAATTCTTTTTCACATTAAAAAAAAAATAGAAATCATTTATTTTCATTAGTCACGAGTACTCTCATATCAATATAATAAAAAGTTTGGCCCAGCTGACAAGGAAATAAATCATATGAATAGAATGAACTTTGGTGACAAGTCATAATGAAATAGATTTATATAAAGTGTGTTTTAAAAACTATACTATAAATAGTTTTTCGCATTTTTTAAAGGAAATTATTTATATTTTGTGAATAGTCTCTATAAGATATCACGTGTACACTGTAGAGAAAAGGATAACATATTTATATTCTGCTTGAACAGACACGCTTTCTCCTTTACAACTATTTATAGCTAATCACATTTGTCTTACTCCATCTCGTCATTCTGTGCTCTTACCCCTACCTTTTCCCTTGTGCTTTTAGCCCGTCTCTCTATCTCTATCTCTCTGTCTCTATCACTCTCTCTTTCTTTCCTCCTTATCTTTTTATCTTGCTTTAGAAGTCTAAGTATAGGTTAATGATGTTACGTTAATGAGAATAAAACATATTGAAATCTGACAGGTCGTCTATACTTTATAATACTATTAACTCTTTTCGATCATTCCGGTCCCGTTACCAGATTGTGAAGGTAAATCACTGGCACGCAGATCTGGGTTCTGCTGCATCCTCTCATTACGCGAGAGGTCTCTTCTCCATGCCAAATCTTCGTTCGCTGGATCTGAGCACTGTGAAGCTGAAAGATGAGTTTTACTCGACGATGGCCACTGAGGCATCAAAATTAAAGGTATACACAAACACGATTGGTATTGGAAACGACTTTTCTTTTCCAACTTGCTTTGCATTTTTCAAGCTCAAAATATGGGGTTATGCCCCCTTCACATACACGGACTTTTCTTACGAGTCCTGACGGATCGCCAACTCGTAGTCAATCGCAAGCATCCGTAAATATCTCGCTGGTATCCGTAAATAACCCGTCACAACTTGCAACAACTCGCAGACACTCTTAAGGAGCCGTGAAAGGAGAGGCGAATTTTTCGACAAGTCAAAAATCTTCTTATGATTGTCCACGGATTGATTTTTCCGTAAATAACTCGTAAATAGCTCGTAACAATCCGTAAGTATCGTAAACCGCTCGCAACAAAACGTATCCATCAGTAAACTGCTCGCAAGAATCCGTAAATGACTTGTAACCATTTTTTAAAATGATTTGTTACGGTTAGTTTACGATTTGTTTAGGGATTATTTACGGATTATTACGAGTTCTTATGTGTTGTTTACGATTTTATTTGGGTCGTGTTACGATGGCTTTACGGATTGTAACGATTTGTTTAGGGATTATTTACGGATTATTACAAGTGCTTACGTGTTGTTTACGATTTTATTCGGGTTGTGTTACGATGGCTTTACGGATTGTGACAAATTATAACGAGTACTTTACGTGTAGTTACGAGTACTTTACGAATAGATACGTATACTTTACGTATTCTTACGTATTGTTTACGATTTGGGGAAAGGTATAAAAGCTGCAAAATCGTACGAACTCGTAAATACTTGTAACTATTCATAACAACACGTAGTCAGGTCGTAACAAACACGTAAAAGCTTACATGAATAGTAACATTCGGTAATATACTCGTAACAATCAGTAAAAAGCTCGTAAAATGCCCGTAGGTTGCTCGTATTTATCTGTGACAACTCGTAACAAATCATGGAATTTTGCCGAAATACATCGTAATAACTCGTAATAATCGTAATAAACCGTAAATAGCTCGTAATAACTCGTAACAACTCTTAAATCGGTCGTAAAAGTGGCCAAATTGTAAGGATCTGTGAATTTGTGCGATCCGTAACGACTCGTAAGAAAAATCTGTGAACGTGAAGGGGGCATAACTGTATTTTCACATTTTTTGGAAAGAAATCATTTTTTTTTCATTAGTCACGACCACTCTCATATCAATGTAATCAATAGTTTAGCCATGCTGACGAGGAAATAAATCATGTAAATCTAATAGACTTTGGTGGCGTAATGAAATAGATTTATATATATATATATATATATATAAGCGTATTGTTAAAAAGCAGGTATCCTACAAATATTATTGCGCATTTTTAACAAAATGTTATTTATATTTTGTAAAAAGTCTCAATGAGATATCACATGTACACTGTAAATAGAAAATATCACATTTTATCCTACTTGAGCCGAAACGGTCTCTATTTTCAAACTATCTATGATTAATCACATTTGTTTGTCTTTCTATACTCTTACCACACCCATTTCCTTTGGGTTTTTTAAAACTCTCTCTTTATCTTTATCTCTCTGTCTCTTTTTGTATATCAGTTTCACTCTGTCTCTCCCTGTCTTTCTCTCACTCTCTCTCTCTCTTTCTCTCTCCCCTCCCTTTTCCTTTCACTTGCATTAAAAGTCTAAAGAGAGGTCTATGATGTCAAATTAATGACAATAACAAATATTATTGAAATTAGACATGTCGTCTATACTTGATAATACTATTCACTCTATTCAACCTGTTCTGTCACAACATCAGATTGAGGAGCTAGAGCACTCGCAAGCGAATCTCGGTCCTGATGCATGCTCTCATTACGCGAGAGGTCTCTGCTTCATGCCGAATCTTCGTTCACTGAAACTGTTCGATGTGAAGCTGGGTGATAAGTTCTACTCGACGATGGCCTCTGAGGCATCAAGCTCAAAGGTATACCAAACAGGATTTCTATTGAAAACGATTTCTTTTCAAACAGTTTTGCATTCTTCAAACTCAACTTTTGGGGTAACTGTTTATTTTTTTAAAAGAAATCATTTATTTTCATTAGTTACGAGCACTCTCAAATCAATGTTATAAATAGTTTGGCTATGCTGACAACAAGGCAAATTAATAATGTGAATAGAATTAGTGTCATAATGATATAGATGCATCTAAACGCATGTTTTGAAAAGTACATCCTGTAGATAGGGCTAGTATTCCGCGTTTTTTAAATATTATTTATTATCAAAATAAGATATTACATGCACAATATAGATAGAAAGATATTGGGTGGTATTCCGATAGCGCGAACTAAGTTAAGCTCGGCTTAACTAGTTCACACTTTTATGGAGTGCCTGTTGCCAACTCATTTTCCCTGTATAGATTATTTTAATCCTGCAATGAAAAGTGTCCAAAAAAATAATTTTGCAATGAAATGGGAAGAAAAAGATAATATGAGTATGAACTGAATTTCAATAAAGTCTTTGGTAGATTATCTTTGTCATGAATATTGAAGGAGGAAGATGACACATAGCATTCCATAGAAGTGTGAACTAAAATTCTTGTTTAGTCTGGACTTATAGTCCCGGCTTAACTTAAGAGAATACCACCCATTACATTTATATTTGTTTGACAAGACATGTTCTCCTTTAAAACTATTTAAGAAATTTGTTTTGTCTTTTTTCATCTCGTCTTTATTTTGCTCGTACCACAGCAATGTCCTTTGGATTACTTTCTCTCTGTCTCTCTGTCTCTCTTTCTGTCTCTCTCC
Organism: Mesocentrotus franciscanus; assembly: GCA_037976565.1. NCBI lineage: Eukaryota > Metazoa > Echinodermata > Echinoidea > Camarodonta > Strongylocentrotidae > Mesocentrotus > Mesocentrotus franciscanus. The sequence continues at coordinate 23,946,183 of CP137682.1, forward strand.
TTATCCCTTGTATTGGAAACGATTTCCTTCATATATATCTTGCATTCTACAAACTAAACATAATGCTATTTTGCACAAAAAATTCTCGAAATAATGTTTGGTCATTAGTCAAAATCCCACTCATTATAAAACACTAGCTAGTCTGACCATGCTGGCAATCAGGAAAATGAATCATTTGAATTGAATGGACTTCAGTGTCATGATTATATAAACTCAATCGATTCTTACTTTCAGTCATTTGATTACTCTATAATTTTTCTTTGGAACTACAGATTATTTTCTTGTGATGACAGCTCTATTCTTTAATTCACTTTAGATGACAATGGTCAAAGTGAAATCGGGTATAATGCAAAGACAAACACATTAAAAAATATATATAAATGTGAATATAGAAATACGTGTCTTTTAGACAGGGGCGGCGTCACCGGGGACAGGTTCCAATCCAATCCAATCCAATCGAGGAATTTATAAAGCGCCAATATCTAGTTGCATAATCAAAGGCGCTGATGAGACTGAAAACGACTAAAAATGTCTGTTTATGATTCTAACTGGAAAAGACAAATACGCAGTGGCTAATTGTAAGCAATCTGAAATAGGTATGTTCAGTTCTTTAGTTGAGTTCTGAAAGTGGATAACTGGTGACAAGAGCGAAGGATTTGAGGAAGACCATTCCACAATCTCGATGCACAAGCAGTAAATGATCGATCACCTAGAAGAGAGCGTGTCCGAGGACTCTCAAGCAGGTATTTACCTGCAGATCGCAAATTAGTACGAGGGTTATAAATAGTCAACAAGTCTGAAATGTACACAGGGGTATATCCATGCATTGCCTTCCATGTTAATAAAATAATTTTGTATTCAATTTGTTTTACAGGAAGCCAGTGTAGTGCAATAAGTGTAGGGGTAATGTGGTCAAAATTTCTACCTCTTAAAATAATACGTGCAGCAGAATTCTGAGCATATTGTAATTGCTTTAAATGCTGTTGAGTTATACCAAAGAGCAAATAATTTCCACATCTAACCCTAATGTTATTAAGGCGTGAACGATTACAGCAGCTGCCTTATCTGAAAAAACCTTCCTGATACTCCAGACATTTCTTATCTGGGAATACACACTTTGACAAATTCTTTTCACCTGAATATCCATTGTCATGCTATCGAAGATGACACCCAAATTTCGCACAAATAAAGAAGAGGAACTATTTGAATCAGCGACTTGTATTTGATCAACATGAACTTTTGATTGATTGCTTTTAGATGTAAAAGTGATTAGTTCGGTCTTTGCATCATTAAGCTTTAAATTATTAATGTTTAACCACAATTTCAGTTCAGAAAAACATGTTTCAATACGTGTTTTTGCAGATAACTGGTCATCCTGATTATTCACATCAAATGGAATGTATAACTGCAGATCGTCTTTAAACATATGATATTGAACACCATGATCATGTGCAATGCGACAAACTGGACAGCATATATTGTAAAAAGTTGGGGGCCGAGAACTGAGCCTTGGGGTATCCCAAAGTGAAGTGGAACAGGTTGAGAAAATTTACCTTTCACACCTACAGACTGAGTCCTACCCTAGGAATATGATCTCAGCCACTGTAAGGCCTTACTCTTCATACCTACAGATGAAAGTCGTGAGATCATGATATTGTGATCTGTTGTGTCAAATGCTGACGACAAATCCAATAATACCAATAAAATACCCTGTTGTTTATCCATAGCTTGCAGTATGTCATTTTGCACTTTCAGAAGAGCAGTTTCAGTTCCGTGATGTTGCTTGTATGCAGACTGCAGGGGCTCAAGAAGATTATTCTTACTAAAATAAGTCTGTAAACGGGATGCAACCACCTTTTCGAGTATCTTAGAAATAAATTTAAGGTTGGAGACAGGACGATTATTCTTAAAATCTTCAGGATCTAATGAGGATTTTTTTATCAGAGGTCTAACTATGGCATTCTTAAAAATGGTTGGAAAGGTACCAACTTCCAAAGACAAATTAATTATATTTGTTATAACTGGAGCCAAGAGATCAAGATTCTTCCTAATCAACCAAGTAGGTAACGATCTAACTCACAGGACTTTAATGGCGATGACAAAATCAATTTAGAAACTTCAGCGCATGATGCAGGCGAGAAATTTTCTGAAATCGACGAGTGCTCTGAGGATTCAGAGACTGTCGGGTTACAAGGTTGTCCTCTTGAAGATCTAAGTGCTTCACAGATAATACCTACTTTGGAAGTAAAATATTGACTAAATCTAGTGGCTAGCTCTATTTCACTGGCATATGATGGCAAACGGGTGGAGGCCTCTGGTGAAGTAGAGAGTTAATAATTTTGAAGAACCTTCTTGAGTTTTTACATTTTACAAGTTCTTCTTCATAATATGAAGATTTTGCTTCATCAATTAGTTTAACGTTTTGTAGACGTTGAGCTGTACATTTGTTTTTTGCATCTATTATGTCTTCTGCACTGACATTTCTACTTTTTGCTTTCCGCCATACCCGTTCTAATTTTCGTCGTTTAGCTTTGCCTATGTGTGAAGAAACCACTTCCTTAGAGGCCTAACAGTGACAGTTTTAGATTTTAGTGGAGCATGTTGGTCTAGTAGATCCTTCAATGAGGAATCATATTCTAAAAGGAGGTCATCTAAGTTTTCTAGTACGTTATTCACCAAACCAGAAACACTTAAGTCACGAGAAAAGTCATCATGTATCATTGATTTAAAGGTCCGAAAAGTAATTACTTTTTTTCTTGAATCACATTTATCAAACTTAAGTTGGCAATTAACAGCAAAATGGTCACTGACTAATGATGAAACCTCACACGACTTAATAATGTCAGCTGATGCATTGGCTATTATAAGGTCAAGTGTGTGACCACTTATATGTGTTGGGCCAGAGACCCACTGATTAAGATAGCAAGTTTCAAGCATGTCTTTTAGTTGTTTTGTGTCTGAATTGTCAGTATCATCCTAGTGGAAGTTAAAATCTCAATGAGAAGCTTAAAAGGGGATACTACAACTTTTGCAAGATATTCAGCAAATTCAACAAGGAATATTTTTGTTGTAAATCTGTTCTTTGCACTGTAAGGAGGCCTATAAACAACAACAAGGCGGAGAGAACACTTATCGTTAAAAGAGAAATCGCAACAAAAACTGTCAGAAGATTCCCCAACATGGGCGGAGGATGGGTTCTTCCTAATACTATCCCTAAAATCACAGCAAGCCCACCGCCAGGTCTACCTACGTGACGAGCATGAATGAATTTATACCCGGGAAGAGTCGGGTCCCAATTATTCTCTTATGCATATCTGCATTGGACAGCCAAGTTTCAGTAATAGTAATGATGTCAGGATTTTGTTCAATGAAATAATACAAACAGACTGAGCGTTTATGTTACAAACTTTAATTCCATTACAATCATATTTTCCCCTCTTCTGCTTCTGCAGTTGACGCTCTTCTTCATTGTGTAAGGTGTATAAAGTGTCTGAAGACATATGGTCAGATACATCTGCAAATGATGTCGATGCTTGAACTTCATGTATATCAACACCTTCAAAAGGAATGTGATGCAAAGATAAACTTGAGTTCTGGTAATGGTGAAAAAAACATTGAAACAGTTCCTCTTCAAATTCACACTGATTGTTAAGTAGTACAAATAAATGACTTTTGCTAAAGGAATTTGAACGAAATTGTGTAATTGCAGAGAAATGAGCAAAATAAACGTTGAATATTTCATCGGTCGGGTGAGTCCCAAACCGAATTCAAAATTACTGATATGTCTGTTTAGCTCCCTCTTTCGGCAAGAACCCGATATCCTCCTCTCGGTGGGCGATTCATTCAAGCCAAACCCACTACACAAGGAAGCGAAAACGCTCTACTGAAAACTTCAGCATTACCATCAGCTGGTTGGTTGTGTTTAGTTACATTTCTTCAGCTAGCGCATCGCAGGCCCACAAATACATTGTAATAGTTTCAAATTCTTCTAACGTTCCTGCGGAAACAAACTTACGCTGAAAACAATGTGGGAGAGAGAGAAAGAGAGGATTTTTTTGGGGGGGGTGCATGGTGGACGTGGTGATGATTGCAGTGCAGTGACCAGAGTGCTGTGCGGAAAAATAATGAATTATCTCCTTTGTTTGGAACTCTAGAACTCTGCTCTTCTTTCCATCTCAAAACTTTATTTGTGAATCGTATATCATACTTTTATTTTGAAGAGGAGTTCTCTCGTGTATCAATAAATCAACGCATGCACTCATTTCTTACATCAAAATACTCCACAAAATAATAAACAGCCACATACTAGTAGCTTTCTGTGGAATAAATTACATTGTACAACGATCTACGCTATACCACTACACGTGACGATACACAGTCCAGATTCCCACTCCCTACAAGTCCACTAATCGCGCGCTCCTCGGAAATACACACACGTTGAGAAAAATCACACTTGTGCTCGAGGGGTCAAAAGTTCGCATGAATAATATTCTGACGTAATACTCATGCCCTAATAAGTAAGATCGTTGTGTGTGTGTTGAAACTAGGGAGGTGAGCTGTAAAAGGGTCGAAGGGTCACTTACATGTTTATATAATTATGCGAAAGGACGGACAAATTCAGGGTTTGTCTTATACTCATTCTCATGTTTATTCTAAATCGCTGTGTCCGGGTTTCAAAGTTGCAGCTTCCTATTTATAAGAAAGTAATACTAATAGGGCTCGATATATCCCCCTTTCTTCTACTTCTGTTGGTAAGACAGGAACGGTATACACGGCATTATTTAGGCAAATTAGAAGTAACTTTTTATTTTTATAACGGAACATGAATTTGAATCGTCTGTTTGTCTAGTCTAAGAATATTTTCCAATAGCCATCGACAATTTTTGTTATTGTTATATTGTTCTATTTTTGCAACTATTAGACATACTATTTTTTTTTGGGGGGGGGGATGAGAATGGGCTATAGGAAAAGTGAATCATAAATGTTTTATTTCTTGTACAAATTATAATTTGGACTCTCGGTAGAACAGTTGCGCTGTAATGGCACTGGACCTGGACAGACCTTACCATCCGTATATAGGCCTACCATTTACCCACATTTTCATTTATGTTATTACATTTATTTATATGTTGTTGATTGCTTTTGAAAGAACCATATTATATTGAAATCATCATCATGAAGGACTTCGTTTTATTCGAGTGTCTAGTCTGAGAATACTGCCTAAAAGCCATCGGAAATGTATTGGTTATCACTTTATTATAATATTTATTTTATTATAATAGTCACTTTTTGCAAAAGTTAGACATATGCAATCATATATTCTAACTTTTGTTGGGGGTGGGTAGGATATGAAAAGTGAATGTATCATTTCTTGTAACGTTAGCTGTAAAATGAAAAAAATGTTCAAATTCAGTATTTCTGTTTACCTAATTTGTACCTTCCCTTATTTGCCTTATATCATCATATTTCGGTAGAACAGTTGCGCTGTAATGGCACAACCAGGAGATGATATCTCCTGGCACAACTAAACACACCTATTCATCTGTACCTTTTACCCACGTTTTTATTTATGTCATTATACTTTAATTTATATGTTGTTGTTTGTTTTTATAACGGAACATTATATTCAAATCATCATCATGAAGGATTTCGTTTTATTTGTGTGTCTAGGCTAAGAATACTGTCAAATAACCTTCTGAAAAACAAGTTCGTTATTATATACGGTCACTTACAAACAATATTAGACATATAACTTTTTAAAACTTTTTTCGGGACGGGGGTGGGGTGGGGTATGAAAAGTGAGTGTATCATTTCTTGTAATGTTAGCTGTGAAATGAAAATTGTTCAGTATTTTTGTTTGCCCAATTCGTACCTTTATTTTCCATATCATCATCAAATCATTAGGACCCCTCGGTAGAACAGTTGCGCTGTAATGGCTCAACTGAACAGACCTACTCATCCGTACCAGTTACCAACGTTTTTATTTATGTTATTATATTTATTTATATGTTGTTGATTGTTTTTATAACGGAACTTAATATGTTCAAATCATCATCATAAAGGACAGCGTTTCATTTTTATGCCTAGTCTAAGAATACTGTCCTATAGCGTTCGTAAAAACAAGTTTGTTATAATAGTTACTTACAGTAATTTTGTTACAAAACAAATTAGACGTATAAGTTTGACTTTTTTGGGGGGGGGCAGGGGCGGATCCAGCCGGCGGTAGGGGTAGGGGCTCAATTCGTGAGAAAACATTTAGCGTTGATAAGCGGGGGGGGGTATTGAGCACTAAAATATTTTTTGTTTTGCTCAACCCCCAAAGGTAAAACTGTGGTTACCATCTTTTGGGGGCTAGGGTGCCACCCTGGATCCGCCACTAGGGAGGGGGGGGTGGGATATTGAATTGAATTGAATTGAATTGAATTGAATCGAATGTATCATTTCTTCTAATGATAGCTGTAAAATGAAAATTGTTCAAATTTAGTATGTTTTTGTTTGCCCAAATTTTGCATTTAATTGCCATAACAGGCCTTTATCATATCATACAAATTATGATTTGGATCCTCGGAAGAACAGATGCGCTTGCACAATGGCACAACTGAACAGACCTATCCATCCGTATCATTTAACCACATTTTCATATATGTTATTACATAATTTATTTATATGTTGTTGACTGTTTTTATAACGGAACATAATATATTCAAATCATTATCATAAAGGACTTCGATTTTTTTGTTATAATGGTCACTTTTTGCAAAAACAAGACACATAGTTCTTCGGGGAGGGGATAGGGTGGAATATGAAAAGTGAATCTATCAATTTTGTAATGCTATATAGCTGTAAAATGAAATTGTTCGAATTCAATACGTTTTTTTTTTGCCCAAATGTTTTTTGTGTGGCCATATCATAATTTATATTATATCATAATTATCATTTAGACCCCTAGGTAGAACAGTTGCGCTGTAATGGCACAACTGAACATACCTATATCCATCCGTACCATTTAACCACGTTTCCATTTATGTTATAACATTGATTGATTGTTTGTATAACGGAACCAAATGATTATCATCATCATAAAGGACACTGTTTTATTTGTGTGTTTAGTCTTGTAGCATACTGTCCAAGAACATTCGGGAAAAAAACTTTGTTAAAATGGTCACTTAAAAAAAATATATATAAATTTGACTTCTTTTTTTCGGGGGTGGGGGATATGAAAAGTGAACATATCATTTCTTGTAATGATAGTTGTAAAATGAAAATTGTTCAAATTCAGTATTTTTGTTTGCCAATTTTACCTTTATTTGCCATATCATCATATTATATAATCATCATATCATTTGGACCCCTCGGTAGAACAGTTTTGATGTAGTGGCACAACTGAACGGGCCTATCCATCCGTCCTATTTACCCACGTTTTCATTAATATGCTTTATCGTTGATTTTTTTTTAAATAATGGAACATAAATTCAAATCATCGACATATCCAGGACACTGTTTTATTGGGATCCGCTCGCTATTGGTAAGGACCGCTATTCATGAGGACCGCTATGTATAATTTGAGAAAAAGGTAAATATTCATAAGGACTGCTATTCATAATATGCGAAGAGGGTCGCTATTCATGAAAAAAAATTGGGGTCGTCAGTCATAGGGGTCGCTATCATTATTGATCCATAATTAAAATATATTTTCTTCACAAAACTTATGGGCTTGTGTTCGAATTTTCTCTCCATTTTGCAAATCAATTTCCGATTGGTTATGTTGTCCATTGCTCAATTCTTGACACTCCCTGACCTGCTAGTAGGCCTAATGATAATAATACCGTACTTATTTACAACATCTATCTAGTAAAACTTTTCTGCGACAACAATATAAGTATTTTTAAAAATAAATACACCCTGTATAAAACATTACAAGAACCGTGGTATGTATGACGAGAACAGATAAATTAATTATCTAGAAGATTTTAAGTAGGTACTTTCGTTAAAGGAGTATACTAGGAAATCATATATTTCTGGCATAGTTTTATGGAAACACTGGAGAAAAATGTACAGTGTAGTTGTATATAACAAACAGGCGCGCCTTAGGGCCCTTGGTGGGGTCAAGGGGGCAGAGCCCCGTAAGGGTAGGGGTTTTAGGCATTTAATTACGGTCAGATGAGCATATTTTTATACCTCATTTGTGACACTGGCAGGTCACTCATTCTTTTCTTCTCTATTTCTTTCTTTCTCTCTTTAACATTCTTTTCCAAAAAGTGAGGGTTCGAGCCCCGAGCCCCGCCGTTCTGCAGGCTCGGACATGAAGGCTTCTAAATAAGCATATATTTTGCCTGTTAATTTGGAAATTAGTAATTTTCCAACAAACGCATAAACCAGTATAATTTACAAAAAAATTGAGAAAAATCCCGGAAATCATGTCACTTCAGCAACATTTGTACATCACTTGTATCGAATTAGAAATAAACCACGTTTGAATTTTATTTGGGGAAACTGCCCCCATCAATACGCCAGTGTTCAGGGGCTCATGTCTTCTCACCCCTATAATTAAAAAAAACATACGCTTTCCCATCCTCTCACAAATTTTTCACGATAATGCGTGTTTCGCTATTATAAAATCCTCCATTGATAAATATAGGGGCATGCGGAATGTTTAGGAAATTTAATCCCGGTTTACTCTCCTTTTCTTTGAATGGAATATATTTTTATGCGATTCAATTCAGTTTTTTATTTTTGGTTAAAAAATACAAACCATTTGTACTCCTTTACTGCAGGTTTTTTTCGGGAGGGGGCTTTTTTGGGGCGGCGGTGAAAATGCGTCCCCCACTTCCGGCGCTCCTGATAATAAACATAGGTGGCTATAGTTGCGCGCAAGAGAAATCATATTGCAATTTGATTTGTGTAGCGCTGGACCAAAAAACACGTTTCTAGAAATTCAGAAATGGGTCCCAATTTCATAAATAATCCTTTCACATGTCCCATCAAAAGATTTTTTGAGACAAAGGTATAGAATTTTTCAATACTTGCAATCCATCTGATGACAGACGCATAAAGCCCTAACATGACTCTACGGACTGGACTATGCACTATGAAGCTGCAACATGTCATACAACACAAGTCTTTGTAAATTCGTGATTTTGAATGAGAGGGGGGGGGCGTAACTTTGGAATCATTGTAATATTTCGTGGAGTAACGTGTCTTATCATCTTCATATTGCCCCAGCCCTTGTAGGGGCACTGATGTTTTGGTCTCATTATTGGATGAAATGGGACGCACGTCGCGATCCGGAACGTTTGCTGAAGAGAGGGCAATATTATCTTCACTTTCCTTTTCTCCATCTCCCTTTCATTCTCTCTCTCAGGCTCTCTTTCTATCTTCCTCCTTACTTTTATTATTTTTCTCCTTCTTTATTTTTGTTGTTGTTTACGTGTGGTGGGGGGGGGGGCAGGTCGGTCATGTGACCTACACAACTGGCTCATATCATGGACCTATACTATAAACGATATGAGGTCCATGATAACTATACACCCGACTCCAAGCAGATTCCACCTTTCCTCGTCCACTTCAAGGCGGTACTCAATTACATTCTTTATCTTTGCCCATTCACAATACTTAGTGTCGTTCGAATCTGCTCATCATGATTGTGTAAAATTAAAAAAATATATTTTGATGAGTAAAAGGTCGAGGACCACTTTCCTGTTTATGGATAATTTCCTATCGAAAGAACAGACAAAAAGCACCCGTGATGCCCGTAGCAGGGTGTGTACCTATACAGTCATGTCTTAGCTTCCCCTTTCTCATGCTGTGTCCGGGTTTCAAGATGTGGCTTCATAATTATGAGAATGTAATAGGGCCTGTAAATCTCCCGGCCAAGCTTCGTAATTTGAAAATCGTGCCGGTCGATTTTTCAGTTTGGCAAAAAAATTTGGCACCTCCGAAGGGTAATTTAAATGCCAGGGTAGTTTTTGGCACAATTTTTTTTCAATTAAATTTAAAAGGGTGTTTTATGCTAGGAGGGTGATCCGCCACTGGCCTGTAATCTCTCCCTATTACTTCAAATTTCTGTTCATAATGGTATATACACGGCATTATTGTGGCAAATACAATGTCATGTATATATTAAGATGTATGAGCCACCCTTTTTGTTTAAAAGAAGATGGGCCCCTCCTGGTACTCAAGGGGGTGGTGGATGTTAAAAAATAATAGCACTATATCCCCGTTGAGCAACAACAAAAACTGCTCCCCGGCCCACCCCGCTTGTTCACCGGCTGGCTGAGTCGCCGCTAAATATTTTCTCACGAATCGGGCAAAAAAAGTGCTCACTACCCCCTCCGCTTATTCACCGACTTGCTGAGTCGCCGTTAAATATTTTTTTCACGATTTGGGCCCCTCTCTGGCCCCTCCCTTGCCGCCGGCTGGATCCGCTCCGGGGTAGGGGCGGTTTAATGGTGGGATATGAAACTCTAATGTTTCATATTTTGTATTGCTAGCTGTAAAATTAAATTGTTGAAATTTAGTATGTTTGTTCGCTAATTTTGACCTTCATTTTGGTATATAATCATATTATTTATATCGTAATCATTGGAACCACTCGGTATAAAAGTTGCGTTGTAATGACACAACTAAACGGGCATAATCCATCCGTAACATTTACCAGGGGGCACTCATTTTTCCGAAGGTTCGTTTTTCCAAAGGTTCATATTTCCTAAGGTTCATAATTCCGAAACACAAATTTCCCAAGCCTAGGGGTTCATAATTACGAAGATGAAAAAGCGTTCATAATACCGAACATATGTCATATTTTGTTGCATTATTCAGAAGTTTCGTCATTCCGAAGGTTCATAATTCCGAAAATGAATTAGGGTTCATATTTCCGAAGGTTCAGAATTCCGAAAATGACAAAGGGTTCATAAATCAGAAAAGTGAAATAGGATTCATAATTCCGAAGGTTCGTATATTTCCGAAAACTGACAAAGGGTTCATAATTCAGCAAATGAAAAAGCGTTCATAATTCCGAAAATGAAATAGGGTTCATAATTCCGAAAATGAAATAGGGTTCATAATTCCGAAGGTTCGTATTTCCGAAAATGACAAAGCGTTCGTAATTCAGAAAATGAAAAAGCGTTCATAATTCAGAAAATGAAATAGGGTTCATAATTCCGAAAATGAAATAGGATTCATAATTCCGAAGCTATAGGTTCGTATTTCCGAAAATGAAAGAGGGTTCATAATTCCGAAAATGAAATAAGGTACCTAAAAAGGTCGAGGGAAGAGGAACAAAACGACTGAGCAGCCCACGCCCCTCTCCATATCAAGGGTAATAAAAAAAAAAGGAGAGAGATAAAAGGGAAAAGCCAACTATTACTGCATGAATAAGAACCAGTGAATCATGCGGCCGTCGGATAATTCTATCTTTCCTTATGTTATTGTATATTTTTATTCTTCTATAATTTCCTCTTTCTATCTACAGCATAACAACATTATATGGCGGCCGCCACAGAATTGATCTGGCGGCCGGCAAATAATTATTTTTAATAAAAACAGAAAATGCGAGAAACATTGGACATTGGACATTTGAGAAAAAGGTTTAGAGGATTATGCAAAATAATGTGCAACTAACCGTAGCTCCAATTTATAATACATGTACAAGTACGACTATTTACAGCCACCCGTAACGAGACATATAAAGCAAACCCCCTACATGGTCAGGACGTCAGCCGGTATAACAAAGAAAGACAGGGCAGAGAGAGTAGTAGAGATTGTCCGGTGAGAAGATGCCGTAATTGTTGCATAGCCAGACATGTATACAGCTCCGCGGCCAGTGCAGCGCAGCCCTAGCGCTAGCCGACCGATCGTGCGTTATCGTGCATGCAGCTTGCTACCAAATGCATAGACGGCAGTCCAGCTCAGCTCAGCGAGATAGCTCGCTAGCAGACGACAGTCCTCCCACTGGGCGAGAAGAGTGCGTGTTGCGGCGATGAAACCGCCATATGTTTTCGTTCAACCGAGAGAGGGTGTTAGACCGTTAGGAGATTCAAACAAGTCATTCAACGGTTTCCTCGCGAAAAGGGTATACGACGAGGGTTGTTTTAACACCCGAATTCTTCTAAATGCGTCATGATAATAGAGAAATATTGATTACATTTACTATTTTAGTGTTCATCGAACATTTTATGACCATAAATTACCAGTTTTGTTGTCAATACGCTTTTACTACCAGTACTCTAGTTTAGCTTTAATTTTATGCCTTCCTGCTCGAACACCTCTATATGTTTGATCTTTTGCATTTATACCTAAGTATTTGAGAATGTTCCGAGTCTCTTGAGAGACAGGTACTTTAGAACACTGGGCCCAAAATTCAATAAGTTCTGTACGAGAATATTTTTGAGAAACATGGTACTTATTTTCATCTTGAGGACAAGGCCCTGGATTCTCTGCAATATTTCCAGATGGTAGTAACTGGAGTTGAAAAGTGGAAAAAGAATTTGAGTATAGTAAGCTATCCTCCACCCAAGATATTTATTGTGATACATCAGATGTATCACATATCTAAAGCAATATGAATTCATGCGAGTGTCCTTTTGTATCTAGTGAATTTAGAAGAATTGATAAAATGCTTACTAATTAATCCACGTTGAAGGAAACGGATGAAATAAGCCTACTGCAAACACAGAGGAAAAAGTATAACATACTCTCTTGAAGATATCATTTTAATGTAATGTGATCCCACTGATACAATACCTTAAGTCGAAATACATCATGCCATGCACATTGAAAGGATTTCTTGTTTATGATAATATGTTGATTCATTTGAACTATAGCAGAAATAGAGACGAAATAATCAGACTTAGTGAATGATACAGTTACTGAGATGCAGATTCGTCTGATATTAGCTTAGATTTAAAAAGGTGTTTATGTTAGTAAAAAACAATAATTGGATCGCATCGTGGATTTCACTTTGGTGTGAACTGATAAATTGTCTTTGCATAGATCCAGACGCTGAGTATGGGGAGAGTTTCCATAACTCCATGTCGACTACACTCCATTCTCTCGCTACCAAGCCTCCAGTCACTCAGCTTGACGGATATCGAACGAGTTGACTTTGACGATGTAGAGACACTGGTATGCATTTCTTTTCCAAGATCGAAGTCAAATTTTTGTTGTTGATCCAAGCTCAAAAGAAAGGTATTCAGAAAAACTTAACAGGCTCAATATGAATGATAAAGGAATTGCCGAAAGGATAAAGTATTTTGTCTTGAAATCAAGTTAAAACAAGATAGGGCTATTTAGTAAATCTACAGATAGTTTTATATATCAAATATCTTTACATTCGCGGTTATAATTGTTTCAATTTGGGATGAAGTTTAACCATGCATATTTTCTTAAAGCTCGTTTAATATCGATTGATGAATGATTGCCGTTTGCTATTTTCTATAGAGATTTTTGTTGCTTATGTTTTCATCATCAAATGTGTAACTTTCAATAATGTGAAATCATTTGAATGATTTATTTTAGTCTGGCTGAACGAACATCACAATAAAAAAGATGATAATGAGTACTAAAATGCCGTCATCTTCCACTGAAAAAGGAGGATTAACCCTCGTTAGTTAGTTGGCTTTGGTCATGTTGGTGGTAACGGACACAATTAAGAAACATTTTAAGAAGGTTTCAGAAAAAGCTGAGAAAGAATACACACGTTACGAAATGTTGAACGTCGATAATGCTAATGATGTGAGAAAACTTATATTGGCAATGCAGTCATGATGTGCTATGTCATAAAGGGGGTAATCCTCTAATTGTTTTGTATCCAAAATACCGCAAACACCTTTACTAGAGTATTATGATAGACAAACCTTTTGTAAAGGGAGGGCAGTATACGTTTAGGCCTAGTGGAACATAATCTGCTGGATCACTAAAATGGAAAACAGAGAGGTATTGTTATTATTTTGGAAAAATAAATCGGTTATAGTTCATCCGGAACGGCATCTAACATGACTGTAATGTCAATGGAACATTCTCTAAATCATTTATAATCTCGGCATCCAAACGTTTAAAAATGTTGTATTCTTTGTCCCATTTTCCACAAAACTACGCGTTTGTTTATTTCTTCTTACTTTAAACTGATGAAAACCCTTTAAGTTGTATTATTGTATATTTGTGGAATATTTACCAAGCATGATATGAACAATAACAGTACTATATTAAAACAATAATGAGTCAGTTTATCTAATATAATTTCTTACATTAGCGTTGGTTTCCATTCAAATTATATGTAGTGAGCCTTTATGTATCGCTGTTTCATGTAGACTCGTCAAATAACCTCAGTAGATGAGCTATCCGTGGATGGTAAGCATGTGACCAGTCTGTGGAATCTTGGACTTCATACATCATGTCCCCGAGTGAAAACTCTGAAACTTTTCTGGTCAAGACGGAGAAATGTCTCATCACATATCGTAACATCAGATATCGTCACCAAGGCCTGCTGTCCATTCCATAATCTAACTCACCTTCACATCCAGGCACTCCTGCCTTATAAATCATATACTATACTGGATGATCCCGTATCGTTTTGCAAGGCGGTTAAAACATCATGTCCTCGGCTCACCAAGCTGTCCATTACCTGCATTGACCTGTACACCAAGAAGGCAGCCGATATCATCCAACTCATGAAGACTCATCCACACCTGACAAGCATAGAGTGAGTCTCTTTTTTATTTATCAGGGTAATGATTGCAACATAATAATCACAATCTTAGAAATTTACGTTTACAACACATTGTTGAACGACACATCTTGGTATTTTGGTAACCTCTTACTTTGATCATTTTCTCCCTTCATTTTCTTTACCATTCTCTCTCTCTCTCTCTCAGTCCCTCTCTCTTAATTATTTTTTTCTCTCTTTACTAATATTCCCTTTTTGTCCTTAAGTACAGTCATAATAGTAATTTACCCAAACAAATTGCCAAAGAATTTATCCCACTTCAGTGAACTAGGAATGCATGTGATACTCTAAACAACATAATATAAGTTTGAGAAAATCGAAGTAGTGGAAAGCAGTTGATATTCTGTAATATGAAAAATGTATTATTGTGATATGGCAAAATATGCATTTAACTACTAAATTCAGAGGGTTTTATCTCTTAAAATGATGTTTTTAAGGTCAGTGAACACAATAACAACATTTTCAGAGACAACATTAAAAGATTGAAATTCATATTTTCATATCAAAATATTTGTAAATAACCAATTTGAACAAATCAAGTGTTCAATGCAATGTTTTCAAAGTCAATAAAAAGATGGAACAGTTTTTTAAAATCAATATTAGGATTAATGTTTGCAAAATATGCAAAAAGCTTCCGGCACAGAGAGATAAAATTCAGGTTTTTATCATAATCTGCCATCTAAGATCCCACTTAAATCAATTAAAATAATGTAATGGATATTGGCATTGTCCCACTGAACAGGATGAATACATTTCAAGATATAGGTTGAAACAGTACTTTATGCACAATATGCAAATTAAGTTTTCATTTCTTGGTATTAAAATTGAAAGTTTTAATATCAATTTATTTTGTCATATAATTATGATGGCTCAATATTTGCAATGTAAATCAGAAAATTATTCCACCATGTCTGGAGACCCATAATACATAGCTTTCAATACATGAATTGTTGTAAGAGTGCACTTGGATGCAATTTAAGATGAAAATATATTTTTTGAATATTTTAATGGTGGAAGCTTATTTGCATATCATGTGAAATTCACTAGTTATAGTAATATTAAAATGTGTCAATCATGTTCAATGGCATGGGCAGTATCTATCGTATCACTTGAACTGATTCAACTGGGATCTTAGATCATGGCAAGTTATGAAAGAATACTAATGTCATTATCTTTTTGATGAACGCTCATTTTCATATTTTTGTGAGAAATTGTGTTCGGTCTGTCCACTAACATCTACACCATTGGTTTGAGCACTTGATTTGTTCAAATCGGTTATTTACAACGATATTAAGATAACAAATTAAAGGAATTTCAATTTCTTTCATACCTTTAGACATATAAAGTATGCTTACATGGTGTTGGTACAACCTAGATACCTGATTATAAATAACACTATCGTTAATTTAATACATTTGAATTTGTTACCAAAGGAAGATTGATTAGGGCAAAACATTTTGCTCGACACGCCACCTACCGTTATTACTGCTAACTTAGTTAGGGTTAGTTGCATTAAGGTTTCGAATGCATCTCAAAGTGGGTTGTCTTAAAGATTAGATAATAGGGGGCTGTATGATAGGTTTTTTTTTAAAAATAGTTTACATAATCTGATGATCTATTCATTTCAGGATTTATTCATACCAATTTAATTTTCTTAAGATAAATTTAAATTCAATACTTTATTTATTTCATTCATCATGATGTTCTTAAACTTGCTGTATTATACATGCACAGTTATGATACCATGGTTTGCAGTCATGCAATATAAATACAGAGCAAAATTATGCAAGGTCCGATGTGTATTAAATTGTCATCTATTCTCACACCATATAGCATACATCTCTGATGGAATCGTAAGTCACGTTAGTTCAGAAGATAATGTATTGTGCCCCCGAAATGTACTTTTTCATTACTATAGGTTGGATTTGTGTCGTACCAACACGGATCTGGATCCACTGATTTCTGAGGTAAACAGTGAAGGCAAGCTGACTGTCACCGTGAAGCATGGTGTGGTAAGATATAACAATAGATTACATGCCCATCCTTCGATTGATTCTTCTCCCTCTAACAATCTATAACAAACAGAGAGAAAAATACTCTTCACAACTATATGAACATTTTTAGTGAAAAAGTACTTTTCCTTCATGTACATGATGTATAAGGCGAAAACGCTCATTATACTTCGTCCTCTTGTTTTAAAAGCAATATGACCTTAATATCTGATGAAAGGAAGACAAATTTCCCTCATATTATCTATAGCTCTACTTAAAGAACTGTGTCAAAGGATCATGTAGTATGCATCTCAGCAAAATAAACTCTACTTAGAACCATGGCGAAAAAGTAGAAAGGTAAAGCCTGCTTCTTAAAATATTGCAATATCCGTGAGTTTTAATATAGGAGTATTATGGGAGAGAAATTCCAACAAATTACACTGCTCTATCTTAGCAAACTAAACTACACTCAGCACCGTGGCAAAAAAGTAGATACATAAAACATGCTTCTTACACTATAGCGTTATAAAAGAGTTTGAATATACGAGTGTTTATTGGAAAGAAATTCCTACGAGTCACACTGTTTATTCAGAACATGTTAAAGATGAATAATGTTGTTTGTGGCCTGCATTTTTTCTGCAATAAAAACACCGACAAATAAGATTTCATGACGAAATGATGTCATTAAGATGGTACGGAGTGTAGGCCTATAATTACGTGTCTCCTCTTTCTCAGCCTGCTACCTTAATCATGAGAGTGACATCATATATTTATATATTTCAAATCTTCCCTGCCTGAAATGTAATGCTTGTAGTACCTTTTTTAACAAAATAATTTTACCAATATAAAATTGCTTGCAAATAGTAGTCAAATTCAAATCTAATTTTGGTTTTACTAAATGATATCCTAGTATATTACATCAATTTCTGTCTTCGAAAGAAGAGTCATGTGAATGAATCCATCGCCTATCTGATTGGAATTTAAATGTAAACATAAATAAAAGTTTCTATATGAATGGTTGTGAACTATTTACCAGTAAGATATCTGACATACATGAATTTCAATCTCTGGAAGCTTATTTTTAACTTATAATTTATTTTAAGAATGTCCCTATTGTTATGGCTAGTAGCTGTCTAAAAGTGATTATCTAAACATGCAAAAGTCAACTTAATTTATATGTACTCCTCCCAATACTATCATAAATGTTACTTTCTCTCCCTCCCCGCTCCTCTCTGTCCCTTCTCTTTCTATGCTTTTTGTTTAAATATTGCTTCCTTCCTGACCTAATTTTCATGCATCGCTTCAATTAGTATGTATTCTTATTTTCATTTCCGAGAGGACGTCACTTCAAGCTTATGCTTAAGATGACACCTTTTCTGTATATACCCTGTCATTATCATACATATAAAGTTATAAGATTGTAAATATAAATATGTTGATGCATATGGAATAAATAAATATCATATGAAATCGAATCGAACTATGATTATTCAAACATAAATATAGAATACACCTCTCTCAAATTCAACTCAGTGCAAAAATACATTTCTTATCTGAAAGGTACTTACTTTTAGAAAACTATCATTATATTTATATTAATTCTGGTATTCTTATGTTTTCATAATTATAGTGGAGGGATAGTACAACGGTCAGGTAATATGTGGTTTAGCCATCAAGCAATAACGTATCAACGTTGGAAGATGATGATCATTAGACCACGTGATGGCAGCAGCAGACTACTACGGACTTCAAAATGAAACTTGTCGAGTTTGGCGGTAACCGGGCTACCCGAATAACTCATTATACTTATTTAATGATATCTTAAGTTAAAATGCATGGAATATAGTACCATAAACATATAACCACTTATGCCTTGTCTCGATACTATTGATTAATAACTTTATTATTATGTTGAAGCATATGGAGAAGGTCGATTTATTTTCGGGGCGAATCTTTGATTCTCTGAAGCCTCTTCGAAAGTACTTTGACCTTAGCAAAACATTTGTGCTAACTGCAAGCACATCAGATTTTATCCTATTCGAGAGAGAAAGAGAAGTGTGTGTGAGGGAGAGAGAGAGAGAGCGCGCACATGTATATGGAAGCCAGTATTTAGAAGGAATCAAAAGATAGAACGATAGATTTAACAGGAAAAAAATCCGGACAGAGAAGAGGAATAAGAGGAAAAAATGCAACACACATAAACATCTTTTGTTTACTGGTATAAAAATGGCTTTCAAAAAGGTCTTTGCCCTAAGGGCAGCAATTGATTTGTCCTTCGTTTAGATTTCATTTCATGACATTCAATCAGTTCTAAATAGAAGTACATGTAATTATTATACCATCAGTTTAAATATATTAAAACCAGAAACTTATTTCAATCACACTTAAAGCTTCAAGATAGGCAAAGGGTTGACAGCTTATGAACCCTTATCATTTTACATGATCATATTAAAGGGGTTCCTGGTGATGCAAATAGGACAACCATAAGTTGGGTTATTATGTTAAAACTGTCTATTTAATACAACGTAGACCCTACGATATACAGACTACAACCAACAAGCTATGCTTTTACCTTAGGCTTCTTCGTTTCCTCTTTTCTAATTGTATTTAAGTCCTTAATTTACTATTAACTACAAATAAATACAAGTGATTTGATATAATTGTGAACTTATTTGTATCCAAAACAAATTATATTGCTACAATCATTTCATTTCTGGTAAATAAAACTGACAATGAGTAACGTGAAATGTGAAATATGAAATGAACCAAACAGAATATGAACAAATCTAAACTCTCAATTGATTGTTTCATACAGTTCCAACCGGGTTTTGTGTACTCATATTGGCTATACTATAATGATGATGATAATATATTGCATTGTACTATCATATCAAGGTCATCAGGAATATAATCCGAAAGGATCTGTTGATATATCCTTCATCACGGTGAAACATGTATTCTGTAAGAATTTCCGGTATACCAGGATTTATTTCATGAACTACGGGTAAAGTAATTTGTATCGACTTTTTCATGTTCAACCGACAATTCATCCAATATCAAGAAAGATTGTTGAAAATACCGTGTGTAGAATGTATATACTCGATCTAGACAAGTTTTAATCTTATTTCTGTCCTATCCAATATACTCCTGCTTTTGAAATCAAAGTATTGAACATATTTTTTCTAAATTTAATCGTTATATTCAAGAAGTGAACATTCTCATTTCTTGATAAGATGTACAGAAACATGATCAAATATTTGATATGTACATGTGTGTAAATATGTCATAATCATTATATCATCTATTGTTTAAGAACTAAGTTGTTGTTTTGTTTGCTCTTCAGTCAAATGGAAAAAGAACATCCATACACATTAGATTTGAGTTGAAATAATTTAAATTAATCATCATTAATTTCTATATCATGAACTATATTCCATGTATGGCCGATACTTCGTTGAAATGATGTTCATTGTTGTTAGCCTGAAAGTGCTTCATGAACAAAATAAGTTTGACAAAAATACAATGTTATAAAGTATGATTATATTTTGCAGAGTGTGTATGTGGTTAAATTGTTTGTTTACTCAATGTACTCTTACACATCCATTCAAACCATATAGCCATATGAACCATACACGGCGTGCTGTTATTATTATTATTGTTGTCATCCTTAAGTATTGTGTCATTACATTATTTCCCAGAACGGATACATCCAGCTAATCATGATCCTAACTTTGATATAATCTAGTCTAGTTTGTGACATGCATGCAACAGTTATTGATGTAGTAAAGAAGAGGAATGAGTCATCTTTATCTCGTTGTGATATTCTTATATCAAATCGTGATCAGATCGTGTGTACATACAATCTAGTCTATTTGTGACATGTATGTAACAGTCGTCGATGTAATATGAGAGAAATTAGTAACCTAATCACTACTAATCATCATGATATTTTTTATGTCATTAAATCAAATTTTGTGACATGAAAGCAACTGCCATTGCTGTATTTATACAGTCTTCTGTATCTCGGTTTAATATTCTTGTATTCAACTTTTCTGGGTCATATATGTGGCATTTCATGTCAAACTCATTTATGCAATACGAGAGAGGAATTAGGCATTTCGATCTCGTTGTTATAATATCATTCAGGATAAAAATATAGTGTATACCTACAATCTAGACTTCTTTGAGACATGCATACAACAGGCGTTGTACTAAGACAGTAATACAGAGAGTAATACAGAGAGGAGCGAGACAGGGGGTAGCAAGATAGAGAGAAATCTCAATTTAATGGTTTGGAAAATGGCTTTTTATGGAACAATTCTTTCGATTTACAGGACTATTGTCGTTTTATTTAGTAGCAATACAATGCGTGTCTATTTCCCATTACAATGATGCAATGTAAGTTATGTTTATGTTTTTGCTATGATCAGTAGATCTGAATATGATATAGACCCATGTGATTCATAAATTGTCAAAGAGTTATTCTTATTTACAATGACAATTCCATTCAAGTTTTAATTCAAAGATCCATTGCTCCTGTACAGTGTTTTTACATCTCATCAATTTATTCTCTATTATCAATTTCTTTCCATTATGTCTATATTGTAATGATCGTTTCCATTAATACCTGTGTTGTAATTATTTTTACAGTTAGTATGCGGTACACCTGAAGGAAGGGAAGTGAAGTGGAGTCTTTTAATGTGCGTTACGTTGTGAGAGGTGTATTCTCCTTGTTCGAGCTGTATTGAATGTACGTTCCCGTTCTCTACCAATGTGTTCTATCACATCCTTTTTTCTTTGATTCCTATGTTTTTCTAATTTTTTCTAGGAATCAATAATAATGTTCCTCAATTTTGATCACTTCCAATCATATTAATAATGTTATATTACCGTATCCATATGACTGTATAAACAGACAATTGTCTGCATTTAGCATGCATTTATCATACATGCATAGTTTGAACAGCTCTTTTTCCAATCCTTTTTTTATAATAATCCTAACAATAATTGATCTACATGTATATTACCGTATATAGGAACACACATTTTGCTGCATTGATGTTTACCTTATCTTTATATTTTGCTTTATGTCTGCACCAGCCAATGTGGAGAGCCTCTCGACAGAATTTTAAAATTCTTTTAGGTGATCCCCAGGCATTGGCTGGTGCTAAATATCATACTGTTAATGTTAAATCATTTTGTCAACCCTGTAATGTTTTCTATATTTTGTATCATCTTGCCTGGAAATAAAATAAAGAAATAAAATAAATAAATTGAAAAAATAGCTTTTCGTACAGGGTCTTTGATTATCTTGAGAAATTCTGGAACCATCTGAAAGCCGGTGAATTTCTCTTTGATATATTTCCCATGTTCATTGTATTGGATATGTAAACACACACACACACACATATATATATATATATATACATCATACGGCATCATTAGACGGACATATGTAGTGAAAAATGAGTCATTAAGTAGACATGGTCATTAGCAGGACATTTTCGTGTCCTGTTAACGATTGAACAAAGGAAGTACTGCCCTCTACGTACGTTTGCAGGCAGAGGAAACTTAAAGGCCTCCAAAGAAACAAAACGTTTAATCATTAGTCGTTGGTTTAATTAGTTATATTGTTTTGAATTCAGGTTAAGGGTTAGGGTTAGGGTTAATAAACCAGTTTGTATTATGTCCGTGCCGGCCAATTTTCCGCTCAGTGGGTGGGGGGTAGTGAGCAATTTTTTTGCCTTCAAAAATTAAAAAAATTTCACCACCACCCCTTGAGCGCCAGGAGGGCCAATCTTCTTTTTTCCCCCAAAAGGGTGTTTTTACATGTTTTTTTCTAGGGGAGGGGGCCCGGGGGCCCTGGATCCGCCACTGGGTTATATAATAACCCTACATGTTGTATTAACATTCCGTTATTTACTTCCGCTATTTACTCCCAAAATTGACCGCATGTATGCCGATTGCCCGCCGCTTATCCTGGGGCTACCCAGTGGGCGCCCTATCGGCATCGGCGGAGCCCATGGATGTCAAATCCGTCGCCTGACTTCTCCTGACCTCTACACATCGCACAATGCCCCAAATCGGGTACATCGCCCGACGTTATTAGTGACTGATGCAAAACTTTTCACCACATCATTGGAAGATAAAACCCTCAAAAATGTTTGGAAAGTCAAGCATGATTTTTGTTGTCATGACATAGAGATCATTATGTTTAGTTTCATTAGAAAGTAAGTTTCTTTTCTTTTCAAAATGATATATTTGTTATGATTTTTCAGTAATGAAATGTCCAGTAACTAGAATAATGGGGAAAAAGTCATGATTGAAAAGTTGCAAAATTCGCAGCTCTTGTTCCATTGTGCATTGTTAACCCAGGCGTGATGCTTCAGAAAGTTGATGACCGAACATTAGCGAATCGTGTCTGACTTGTCACCATAGTGAATGAATTTCAACTTTAGATTCTTTAGAATGTGGCATTCATGGATGACCAGTTGGGAACAATAGCCACATTGTCATTAAAAAAATCACTCTCGCTTATGTCTTAGAAAGAAAGAAGGCTCTGCATAATAATTCCAGTGCTTACCAATTTCATTCTGCCCCTCACTCTGGTGCACTGCTCACTCCATAATATTGCAAAATTATTACGAATACGGTATCGTCTTAAAGATGATAATGATGATAATCAAAGCGATGATTATACCATGATAAGAAAGATATAATTGATCCAAATTGAGTTTCCACACTTTATTTAAGGGATTATGGTTTGATATGAATTAGCTTGTCTTTCGGGCAAAGTTGCCTTTTCCATATCTCACCTACATTAAATTTGAGTTTGCAGTTGTTGGTATAACCCACATTGTTTACATACTCTAAACTGAGCGGAAATAACTCATAATCGCTTCAAATCTCAAGTCATTATCTAGTTGGTATCCCTTAGCCTTCGAACAAGGTATCCCATATAGAGAGAACAAAACTAGAGGGCATGAGTTATGACTCAGGAGGGAAGACCTTGCGTGGTGGAACGTGCGCTGTAGAATATCAATATTAATATTATTATTATTATTTATATTATCATTATTATAAAAAAAGGGAAAAGGACCACCTGTCAAAGTAAAGGGGCACTTATTAAAGCTGACAAGGGGTATTTATCATACCTAAAAGGGG